>OY282609.1:8667198-9220125 GCA_958298945.1 Atherix ibis
CATTTGCACAATTTGAAAAAATCCTATTTGAAAACATTTCTATTTTTCTGTGTACAAGGTGAGTTTTTCAAATTAATTTTTTTGAGACCTCAAAAGATAATTTTTAATAATTTTAGAGTAATATTTTTCAATGTTTTGTTAAAGAATATTATACCATTACTAAATTAAGATAAAACGTTATTTGAGGTCCTAATTAATATTATAATTGAAAATATTTTGACAAGGTCTGAAAACCAAACAATTATTTTTATAGACAGCACGATTTGTTTAGTTTTTATAGTCCTAATTTTTTAGTTAAGTAATTAAAGGTTTCAGATAATAATTAGTTTTACGATTTCTAGGATATACTTAAACTTAAAAATCCTAAAGTATCCTAGATGCTCTTGCCAAATACCTTTTGGGTCTTAGTGTATCCTAGAAGTCATATTGCAACTACCTTTTGGGTCTTAATGTATCCCAGAAATTATCCTGCAACCACCTTCAGAGCCTCAGTGTATCCTAAAAACTATCTTGCAACTACACTTAGGGTCTTAGTGTATCCTAGAACCTATCTTGTAACTACTTTCAGGGCCTTAGTGTATCCTAGAAACTATCTTGCCACTACCTTTTCGGTTTTAGCGTATCCTAAACCAGCTTGCAACTACCTTTAGGGTCTTAGTGTATCCTAGAAACTATCTTGCAACTACCTTTAGGCCCTTAGTGTATCCTAGAAACTATCTGGCCACTACCTTTTTGGTTTTAGCGTATCCTAGAAACTAGCTTGCAACTACATTTTGGGTATTAGTGTATTCTAGAACCCATCTTGCAACTATCTCTAGGGTCTTAGTATATCCTAAAAACTATTCACTTTCTACTTCCAATAATGCGGACCTTCTTTTATATAGAATATGTTATTTTATGAGATTCACAAAAATCCTTGATTCGAAAACACTTCAGCTTTTTTTTGAAAAATATCCTGAAAAATCTTCTCTTTTGCTGCTCCAAAATATTATATTTTGACGAAAATATCCTCAAAAGCTTTCTCGTCCTGCTCTAAAAATTTCCTTAAAAATTTTCGATAATTTCGTTATTCATTTAAAATTGATTGTTTTTATCAAATGTAATATTTAATTTTTAGTGATAAAAAAGTTAATAATCCTTAATCTTATCTTTATTGAAAAAAATTTGTTTTTAAACAATTCATGGTTACATGAATAATAAAAAAAGGACATTTAAGATAAGCGCATCTTAATTTAATTACTTTTTTTTGGGTATAAATAAAAATTATATCAACTAACAAAAGGACTCATTTTTGACTAAATCCATAAAGTTTAAATAAAATCAGAATTAACAAAAAGCAAAAATAATAATAAAAATAAAATTTAAATAAACAAAAAGGATATAACAACATATTTGTTAGGGGTTTCGTAGTCAGTCAGTCATCAGGCAGTCGTCATCGCCTTTATTATCAAATGACAAATACTCAAAAGTCACGTAATACAATATTATTTTGTGGCTAAATTGTGAACATTTTCAAATGTCAAAACGGATAAAGGATAATATGTGCTATGGGTCACATGGACAAAAATATATCAACTTGAAATTTTCTATTTTTATCAGTTTTAATGACCTCGGAAAAAGCAAATTTCTAATTTGCCAATAGTCTAAGCAAAGGCTTAAATTTTTTAATTGATAAAAATTTTAAATTCCCATTAAAGTCCTTTTTTTTTAAAGAAAAATAAATTTTAATAAAAACAATAAATAAATCTGATAGTTTTTTTTTCGGAAATTTAACTCTCAGAATTTGATTAGTAAATGCAATTTGAAAATTTTCATAAATAATCCTTTTTTTTTGGTCCTTTTTATGCAAGTTTTTTTTTCTAGTTTCTATCGAGTTTAAAATTGAAAGGAAATTCATAATTGCACAATAAAGAAATAACAGAAACTTTTCGCAGTAAATTATAAACCTTATGGCATAATTCATGTCCTTTTATTTATCTATCTTACCAGTTTACATAATTTCATATCAACTTTGGCAACCCTTCCTCCTCCTTCTGCTCCCAAACACTATTCCATTTATAAACTTTACCGCTATTTACTCCATGCAACTTTGCGAATTATTTGTCAACCCCCTAACCCCCCCGAACCCTCCAAAATCCATTTGCTTTTCATCATACCAATTTCGAATTCTATGACTTGCCATTGTAGTGAGACCACCTAGCATAGCCAAACCGTCGGGTTATGTTTATCCTTGAATGCGTGTGTATGCGTGTGTATATGAATAAGTTTTGCATTCGTCGGTCTGTCAGAATTTTGAAATTTATGATTTTATGAGGTTTTAATTTATTACCGCCGCGCTTCAAAATAAAAAATAAAAAAAACAAAAAAAAAACTATAAAAATAAAATGGAAAAATTTCTCGTTGTAAATTATCGTAAAATTTTAATACAAAACAACGAGTTGATTCTTTGGCAGCGAAGTTGAGGTAGTCGTCATCAAAAATTTGAGTTTTGCTCCTTTATTCAAGTTCAGTTTTACTTCCATTTGCAAATCGAACTTGAACTGGTTACGTTAGGTTAAGGAAGGAAAACTAAATGGGTTAGCACCCTCAACCCCACATTCATGTATTTATGAAATATTTTTCACTTTTTTTGAAAAATTACCCAACAGGATAAGTAAATTTTTGCAAAATCGTAGAAAAGTTATCCTAGAAAATCCTGTCAAACTCGTACCAACTGAAAAATTATTGATGCAATTTTCGAGCTAGGATAACACAAGTGGAAAAAGATTGACATCGTTGCACCGATACGATAGCTGCTATAAGTTTTATTACATGTGAAAAGGACACAGGGGGATGAGGGGTGTTATCCTATATCGAATTTTTTGTTTGTCTGTTTCTTTTCTGTTATTGTGGAAAATTTTTCACAAACGAAAAAAGATTTGTTGCTCGTTGATTGAATATAAATTTTAGGTTGAGTTGTAGCGAAAAATAAGTAGTCTTCAAAAGGAAGAGGCGCAGAGGTGGAGCAATAAACACACCAGGTGAAAAGGTAGTAAAAAATGTCATACTTGGAAAAATTATTATCAATTGTAGAAAAGGGTAGCGGGGGAAACTGGTTTATTAATTTTGTTCAAAACTAGGAAGATTTTCGATTTACTAAATGTGATTTTATTTTCTTATTTCATTTAGGGAGGAGATGTGGAATTTCCAATGGAAACAGTTATTCATGTTGAAATGCATTTCTTTCTTTAAAGGAGAAACCAACCCCTCATTCTTTTGCATTTTTTAAATATAAGAATGACTCGAAATCGACTACAATGACACTTTCACCCTTAAAATATGACAAAGTTGCCATATTTTTGAGTGAAAAATGATAGTCAACCCTCAATTGCCATAAACTAGAGAGCGTCATATTTCTTGAGTTCGCAGTTGGTTAACGACAATATCCTAGCACCTTCCCACCACCACCCCCCCCATCTAGAATGGTGTTTCGCAACTTGCCTTTGTCATCACTCAAACCATAGGTCCACCTGACCATTTTTATGATATTTCACTAGTAAAGTTGGAGAAAAATACAAGAACGAGTTTTAAATCTAAAAATACACCTTTTGCTGATATTTGTAGCATAAATGCAAGGACTCGTAATTCTATTGTGTAACAGCACCAAACTCTTCGATTATCAGATTCTAGGTGACTTGAATGTATTTGTTAAATTATATTATTTTGAATACCCGTTGAGTTTTAGCAGAATTACAATATTTAACTGGGGATGAAAACTAGCATTTGATTTGGTGATGTGAGTAAAATGAAAATGCAGTGAATACAACTGCAACTGCAAGTCGAATAACAGTTGAAGTTGTGGTAGTCGCCATTAGTGGAAGCGAACATTTTAATATTTAGAATTCCATTTAGAAATAGTTTAAGTAAAACTTTTCTTATTTATGGTCCTCTCTTCAAAATAATTGTTTCGTCTTCGGGTGCACCCGACAATGCAGTCATTGTGGAGTTTTTTAATTTCTTTATTATATACGCTCACCCTTAATAGACGGCACTCCTTCCCTATGGTTTCACCATCGTTATTCCAATTTGTGGACAGTGAATTAGAGTTACAGTTGAAAATGGGCTCCTATCGCTGCTGTCGTCTTCCCGAAAGAATTGATGTTTAATAATTCCTAACATCATCTCTGCACAAACATTTCCACAATTTTATCGTAAATAATTTTACTGAATTTTACAAATATTTCACAATTAAACCAAATATAAAATATATTTTTTTTATTACAAGGACTTTTTTTGGTAAGAAAAAATATGTCTAAAAAGGAAAAAATTTACTGAAGTTTTTTTTCCAACGCAAAATTTCATTAAAATAATATTTTTTAGTTAAAGGACTTTAAGAAAAAATATTTCAAAGGATTTTTATAAAAACAAAAATCTAAGAAAACTAACTGAGCCACCTAGAAATTTTGTCAATATTTTTTTATTATCTCAATTTTTTCCCCATAAGGGAAAAATCCTTTTACTCAAGAACTTAAATGATTTTTGATATAAGAAAATTTTATAATATTTTCAATTTGCTAACAAAAAATAAAAATATTTTATATCATTTCAATAATTAGGCCCATAATTGCGTACGCGACTCTCGTTTGGTGTCTTTAGGCTGAACAGCGAACTGACCAAGTACCCCTTCTTAAGGTTCAAAGACTAGCGTATTTGATAAGTATAGGTGTCCAAAGAGCATATACCCCACGTGGGCTCTTGAGGCTCTAGAAGACCTTTCAATTTGCATAATGAAAAGGAACCGACTAGAGGGGCTCTTAGATTAAAACCTTTCAAAACCATTAAACCAGACGACCTGGCTGAGTACATTTTAAGGTCGCATCGGAGCTTAAATAAATCCAGGAAGCCGACTATTTTTCGGATGTTATGCCGAGAAAACCTATTTTCAATCAGTCCTGCAAAGTGGCTCTTACAGAGTCTTGGGAGGAACGAAGACCATCACTCGAGGAAGGCAATTTAAAACTGATGAGAGTTGTGGGGCATTATTACCATCTGTGTAAGTCCCTTCGTAAATCCCCATCGATTTTTCAAGCAGAAATACATGCCATAGAGCTTTGTGCTAGAGACGGTATCAGAAGGAGCCATTATAGTGTCCAGGGAACATGGGATTAAGGGCTCATACAGGGGCAATTCTGCGTATATGACTCATGCAAAAAATTCAT
This sequence comes from Atherix ibis, assembly GCA_958298945.1. NCBI lineage: Eukaryota > Metazoa > Arthropoda > Insecta > Diptera > Athericidae > Atherix > Atherix ibis. Next base: position 8,672,397 of record OY282609.1, read on the forward strand.
TGCCCTTTCTAAAAAGAGGGATGGCAGAGGTCCTAAGCTCAACAAACCAGATCTAAGGCCAATGACTGGCTATTGTCTGCCAAATTTCCTTCAGTACCTTGGTTTGAGATTCCCTTCCTAATTCCTACGATATTTACCAGCTACCAGCCAATATGATGTTGAGGTTCACGAAAAGCCTTGTTATTATTATTGTATTATTTGAGGTTAGGATTATTCACTACAAAAATACGTTATTGGTCGAAGTGGTTCTAAGACTTTGTGCATTTTGCTGCCGTCCTTATATTATTATTATTATCTCATTTCAACTAGAAAAGTAAATAAAATTTTTTAAGAAGATAATAGAAAAAAGGATGAATTTTTCATTAGAGTTTATGGATTTTTTTTGTTGAAGAAATCATAAAAAAAAAATTTTTTTTTTTTATTTCTTTTCATATAAAATTTCTAGCATCTTACAAATTTTTAAAAAAATTAACAGACCATCACCAAAGATAACAGAATACAAATTGAAATGATTTCATTTAGTTTCAATCAGATTTGAAAGGATTCGCTTCGATAATTCGAACAGGCAACAAAACTAATGCACCATTTCCAATTCCAAAAAAAAAAGGAAATTTGCAAATTTAAATTTTTTGCCGAAATTAACTCTTAGACAATTTGTTAGTATATCCTTTTCAGAATCCTTTAAGTAGAACTGACCAAATGCGCCCTTCTAACCCTAACTAGGCAAAAACGATTTTTGTTCTTTTCCTCCGGAATAGTTTAATTTACTTTGATTTCGGATTTTATCTTAGAAATCAAAGTAAATTAAAGTATTCCGGAGATCTTTTGCCAAAACAAAGACAAAAAAAAATATGTAATAAAAAAGCTTCAGGAAAATCTAAACTTGAAGTACATTTTTACTCATCAAGCCTCATAAACCAAACGACATTTCACATTTGATGATGTTTGAATGTTCATGCAACGTACGTACTTGTGTCCATATCCTTTACTTGCCTATTATTTCCTGACCATGGAGCGACTTCTATTCTCATCAAAGTGGATTGACTTTTGTCACGTAGACATTCCCTTTTTCCTACTCATTTTCTTTTTCTTTTTTTTTTGTCTTTTAGCATTTTTCCAGTATTTTAATTCTTTTTCACGCTCTAATCATCCCCCATAACCTATCGTTAACATTTACACTCTTTTACTATTTATTTTCCTGCCACCCTCAACGATATTGTTTTCTTGTCCAGATCTTCTATTTTAATATTTTTTTCTTTCTTTCGTCAGCTTTTATTTCTACAACTAGCCTACAATATCCTTTGACTTCATTTTGAACGGATGGAGTGAATATATTTATCCCATTTTTGTCGACTTCCTCCTATTTTTCGGTAAATGAAAACTAATGAGCTGAACGTGGGCTTTTAAGTTGTTATCGTAAAACTTTACGGATATGACCATTGGAAATATGGCAGAAAAAATAACTAAATAAATGGTAGAGAAAAGAGGAAAATGAATCGATGGTTGCTAAGGGATAGGGGGCGGGGGTTAAAAATGTTTATGCTGGTCAATTAAGTGACATTTCATCGAGCATGAAAATATTGGAAAGAAGAGTGAAAGAAAAAATCGTTCAAAAAGTATTCCTGTCACAAAGTTTGGCTCAACAATCTCTCTCAATATTCTAGAGATTTTCCCCATTTTTATTTGAAAAAAAAATATTTAAAAACATATTAAACATATGTGAAAAATTCCAAAAATTCCAAAGAAATTATAGAAATTGACAAATTTGCAAAAAGAAATTTTCCCGACTTTTTGCCAATATTTTTTTTAATTAAATAATTTTTATTATTTTTTCTCTCCAAAAATAATTAGGAATTTTTTCAATAAAAGAACTTTTTTTCTACAAAATACGAGGTGCAGTAAAAAAGTAATGACATTGGCATCACTGAGTAGCACACTCCTTTGAAAAAGCTTATATGTCAGTTCTTTCTAGACAAGCTTTTATATGTCGTCTGGTAACTATACTATAGACTGTGATAAGCGACGTTCTGACCGTCGATTCTACTTGATGCTGATGTGTGAGTCCTTAAATAGTTCAGAAAAAGATTTGAGTGAGTCCTTGAAAACACTCCTTGTCAGACGGCCATACCTACCATCAAGAAGTTTTTGTCAGAAAAACGGATTGCAATGGAATTTCCAGCCCCCCCCTCAAATATTCTTCTGATCATAGTGTGTGGGGCTATTTTTTCGTCCCTCAGAATTTGTTGATTTTAGTAATTTTTTTTCCACAAAATTGATTCACAAAAGATATTGGAAACACTGAAAAATCCCCTGTTTGGCATCGTTAATTCCTACTTTTCTCGAATTGTTATCAGAGCTTACGTTATCGAATCTTAATAAACGATTATATTTTTAAAACCAGAGGCGATCGTTAGTTTTAGCAAAATGGCGCTATCAAATGAATTTTTACTAACAACATACAATAAATAAAAGTTTATCAGAGCTTCATTGAAAATGCACCAATAACACCACCTGAAGGCACGTCGATTAGGAGGTGTGGTGGTAAAATAATAAAAATGGCATCTCCTAGAGTAATTTGGCAACACTGCAGAATTCTTCTCAACATCCCTTCTATACTTGTAGTACAAATTTCAACCTCATCTGGTAACTACGTGAGTCTTTATAAAGCGTGATAATTTTAATTGCATTTTTTAAGTATGCTACGGTATGAAAAAAAAAAAAAACTATCCAGGCAAAAAAGGAAGGATTGGTTAAAATTTGTCAAAAAAATATAGAGAAAAATTTTTTTTTAGAGAATATTACAAAATTATTTAAAAGAAAAATATAAAAAAAATTTAATCAGCCCAAAAAAACCCAAAGAAAAGTAAAAGGCGGTGAAAGGCGATCGCCCACGTTGGTAGGAGTGACTTATGTTAGATGGTCCTTCTCTCCTTGGCCATTCCCCATTATTGTTAATTGTTAAAAGGAGTTAAATATTTTTAATTCGATTATGTTTTTTTTCTTCAATTTTCTGTTATCAACAATTGTTGAACCTCCAAAAGTTTCATTTACAAAAAATTTCAAAGACACAATGATGAAAATTTCCTATAAATGGAACAAGGTTTTCTGTGGCCAAAGACATTTTTGGTGAACGGAGAGCAGTGGAAGACAAACGTCAGTTCAGGGAAGCCTTCAATATCGAAAACTGATGAAAATGGGGAATGAGTGAGGGCTCTTGTGAGGTCAAAATATTTATCTAACTTCCTAAGAGCCCTTACTCAAAGAAATGAATTTCTGCATCAACGAGTCTTTAATGGATAAAGGCATTCAAGTATTGTAGGTCGTCAGTCCCCTAATAATCTTATCAAAGTCCGCACAACTATTTTTTTATACCCCAAGATCCAAAAAAATACTACAATAGAAAGGATGCCAAATTCGTTCTATCGATAACATCCAACGGAGTGTATTCGAGGAACTAAAGAAGAGATTATTGTTGAAGTCTTCTAGCACAAGTGAAGAACCAACGCCTCTGCCGATATATAGCTGCACAGATCAATAAAATTAAAATAAAATTATTGCAAAAGAAAATATCTGTCTCTTTACTTTTCTGCTACGGCTTGTATTCGATGCAAATTATACTTTAAAAAAAAAATTCTTAATCAATAATCAAAAGAAATTTGATTTCAGAAAATTGTATAGAAAAATAACCTGGAACTTTTATTATTAAAAAAAATTTTGGTAAAAATTATTTATATCAACAGGAAAAGGAAAAGGACAAAAAAAATTTTATTAAAAAAAAAGACAATGAAAAAATTATCCAAAAATTGTAATACAATAAATAATTTTTCCCAATGAAATTAAATTTCTTAAGAATCAAAAGAAAATTACCGAAAAAATACTAAAAATATTTTTTTTTTTTAAAGAAAACTTTTAATGTCCTTTTATCTATTTGGAAATTATTTTTTTTTTACTGTTTAAATTTTCTCTTTAATAAAATAACTAATATGACAGGAAAGATATTGACAGTAAAAACAGTATTAATCCCGCAGGATACTTGGACGATGTACATTTTGAATAACTTGTCAGGATAGTGACAGTTTTAAAAAGAATTTGTGACCAGCTACCACTAACCATCTTTCAAAAAAAAAAGGAAGTTTTCTTTTTAGTTTTTATTGGTTTTTTTTATCTATATCGAACAGAGGGGTAGATAAGACAGATGAGCCACCATCCCAGTAATAAGAAGTAAGACTGGACATGCAAGAGTATTTCTTGACTTTGGGTATCAGAATTGATAAATGCTAAAATAATGATTGGAAATGGAAATGGTGTCAATAATGATGAGGAAAATGTTCACCAAGTAACGAAGGATACAACCCAGAATCGTATCCTTATTTTCCAATTGAATTAGTATTGGTAGAAGGCACAAAACCATTCACTTGCATTTAAGTCCAGACATTTTAAAAATTCCCCTTCAACTTTTCATATTTCTTCTCATAATTTGTCCGTTTTTTTTTGTTGCTTTTTCCTTGTTTCCATCTTAAAATTTGTTTTTTTTTATTGTCAATTTTTCAATTTAGGTTTTGTTGTTGTTTTTTTTATTGCTATTTTTATTTCTTTTTATGATGTCATAGTTTAAAAACTTTTTGAAATGCTTCCATAAAAGTTTATTCGTACACGTACGGACGTAATCAAGAACAAGTAAAAATTCGAACATGTGTCCATCACGGTGGCCATTTGTCCACTTCTGACACGTACCAATATGAAAAGCATAAAAACTTTCAAACTTTCAACATCACTTCTCATTAGGAAATCTCCTGAAACCAACCTCATCATCCCCTTCCCCAAGGACTCGACAGAGAAAAGAGGTGGGAAAAAACAAATGTTTGGTATAATAAAAAAAAAAATCGGCTTTTATTGGGAAATATTTCAAATCAAGGACTAATTTTGTCTAATTAGGAGAATTTTGATCAAACACCTTCATGTTTTATTTGAAAAAGAAAAATTTCGAAATTATTTTCTAAATACATCCTGGCAAATTATAAATATACAAAAAGGATAAAAATTAGATAATACGATGCAAAAATAAAAAGATTATCAAAAGGAGCTCTTTTATTCAGTGGCTATGCTGAAATTGCACAACGTTGTATACTCTCAGGATAAAAGGACATTTTCGAAGACAGAGTATCCCATACGTCCATTGACTGGTACATGTCCTTTTTCAGATATTTTCTTTTATTTTGTTATTTTTCGATATTTTATTTGTCAATTTTATTTCTTTGTTTTTTGTTTTTCTACTTCGGTTCGAATAGATTGAAAGTATAGAAAAGGTGGTTTTAGTGAAGTTTAAAAATGTTTAAATATACTCGGAAGATGTCCATGTGACAGATTGGATCTGGAATAAAACATCAGCCCAGTAATGGTAGCAAATTTGTTAAAAATTATGGGCGATAGAAGGAGCAAGAATAAAGTATACATTGAATGGTCAGCAAGGTGGTGGTAAAGTATCCAACGAGCAAGGTTAATATAAATTCAGATGGACGAAGGGATATACTAGACAACAAAATGGGCGTTTTAAAGGAATTCCCATCACCAAAGTTCTAGACTATGCCGAGAGTCCCAGACATAAAGCGAAATGGACAGACCAGAAGAATGGATTCCTATGTCAACTGTCGTACTCATTGCTCCTGTCGATCTTTTTAAAAACTTTGCAAAGCTGACAACTTTGACAAAATGAAAATTGAGAGACAGAAAAGACAATGGACAGTGTCCTATGTCCAAGGAGTAGAGGAGTTTATAACATTTTACGTTTTGAGTGAAATTCTAAAGAGAAACCGAAAAGGATGAGTGATTCTTATTTAATATTATATATAACATGGTAGATATCCTGGGCAGCTGTTAGGATATCAAATCAAATAGGATATGAAATTTTTGTCTGAGTAAAAAGAAATCGAAATAAATAAATTGGCTACTCAAACACTTTATGAGAATTAATAGAAATTTCATAAATTTTTTTGTGTTTTGTTTTTCTTCTTTTTTCTTTTCGTTATTAAAACTTTCAATTAAAAAAAAAATATCTTTTCTATATAATTTTATATGATTTATTTCTTATATATTTATCTGCCAAAAAGATACCATAGAATAAGGATAATCAGAAATTGAAAAAATGAAAATCAGCCTTTCGAAAGGTCCAAAAATTGATTGACATTTTCTGGTTAAGCTTTTGCAATATATGACAAAGTTAAAAGGGAATTTTGTATTTTTCTTGAAATCAAAAAAAAAAGCCTATTCGAATCCAATTTTTTAGTCCTTATACTTGGAAGTTAACACTTCTTGCAGAGACGAAAATAAAAATTTCTAATAAATTACAACATAAAAATTTTGTTCTTTTAAAAACTCATTTTTTTTTGGAACTCGAAGTTTCAGACAATCTGATCTATGCTTGAAAAAATATACTTTGTCAAAAAAGGGATGTGGGCGAAGGAATATCAACTGCAATCCTATATTCTGCAAAATCGTAAAATCCACCAGCTTCTAGTCATCCTCAGACAGGGGAGTAAAATTATCTTCTATTGTATGTATCTAGTTCATCATCACCGGCGTGCCACTTTGGTTTTGTTAATTTGCTCAGCTGAAGTGGATGAAAGGATAATACGAGTGATGTTTACAATATTGTCCATGGCAAAGTCCAAATTCGAAGAGAGTCTATGCGAGTGAATCTGAGTCCAGAATCAGAATGAGAATCAAAATCTGAATCCATATCTAAATCCTGATCCCGACAAATATGGGACCATAGTGACAATGACAAAGGTTGGATTTGTACATGCAAAAAGATTACTCGGCCATGTGTCGGTGTCAGAGTCCGTTTAACAGCGCATCGTTTATTTTTCGCTGAGAGAACGGAATCCTTTTGCTGAGGACTTTTCGCGAACGGACATCACAATTCATTCACGTTTTGCCACTCTTCACTTTTATTATCCTTCTTGCTGGTGTTGTAGTTGTTGTTGTCATTGTTCTTGTTTTTGTTTGCTATTGTTTTGTTGATCCTTCTACAACAGAGTTCATTTATGTCCGTTTTCATTTTAGAATTTTTACTTAAATGCCTTTGAAGATATTGTATTTTAATGGTGACAGCTAGTGTCATTGTTAATAACAGAAACATGACGATATCCTTGACTAACAACACAAAAATGGCTAGTCAAAAAGAAAAAACATTTTTATCTTTTAGTCAGCAATAAAAAAATAAATGAAAAGTTTTTAATTCTTAAATTAAAACATTTAGACAATTCGAATAATTTATAATTAAAAGTATAATTTTTATATGAATTTAATTGCATTATTATCTCATCTTGCAGACAGCTTTCTGAGCGTTCAAAGTTCGTACTTTGTACGAATGCGTTCGTCTAGCAGGGCGCTCCTATTGGTTTTTGGGCACGGATCATCGTGGTCCGAGTTAACGTTTTGGGGCACGGATCATCGTGTGCAATTTTAACATTTTCTAAGTTAGAGAAATGCCGTCAATTAACACGTGATCAATTTAGTTGGAAGTGGTTCCGTCTAGAGATATGCGCGTGGATTTAACTTTCAACAATCACTTCATTTGACGCAGCTAACTGGATGGATCGCAATCCGTTATCATTGGTATGTTAATGGAAGTTTTAAATATGTGATTCCTCCTTCTCTCACTGTTAAAGTTCCTAATTCAAAAAACGATCTACTTGTTCAAAAAACTTATGCTTTGGGAAGACGTCGAGGAAACAGGCATTAAAGACTCGTTTTACCTCTATGAAAAAATGGGTTACAGTCTCTCATTTTGCAAAATACCCGTCTCTGTTCACCGTATTTTTTGTAGTGGCATTATATCAGAAGAGTACTTTGATAAGGTATCATATAATTGCTGGGCAGCTCCGGATCTATACAAGTATATTGGAACTGCACAATTTTATGAGAAAATGCGCACTGCTTTTCTGTGGATCAGTTGATGTTGGTTTCCTCTATTGTAGTTTTTTTTTTCTCCTACTTTTCAATTGGAACGGAATCATCCCTAATCTGATGGAATCAGAGAACAACATTCCCAAAAAATTTAACTGATGGATGGCACTAGGCTTTTGGAAATACTTGATGAGCAATTATACGATAGTTGTAATACTGGCCTGGTCTGCTGGACTTTCTTATGGCTAGCCAAATAACAGCCAACAGCAAAACGGTCAGCCTCTACTTTACCAGGTATATAAGCTTAAATCCGCTGTTTGGTCATAGATGGCGTGAATGAGCGTATTAAGTTACCATGGCCACGCCATACTTTTTTTTATGAGTTTGACATCTATCAACATTAATCAGTGCACATTGTCAGCAATTTCGTACAACAACATAAATTTTTCCTTTGGTAACCATGTCTAGTTTTGTGCCAGAAAAAGAGCAAACGCGGGAAGCTCTGCTTTTCTGCTTCAATTTGAAGAAATCGGCTGCCGAATTGCATCGAATGCTTATGGAGATCTATGGTGATAGTGCTTTATCGGAAACAACATGCTGAGATTGGTTTCATTAATTCAAATATGGCAATTTTGTCTTGTGGGACAAGAAGCGTGAAAATCGGTCTAGGAAGGTTGAGGACCATTAATTGCAGGCTCTTTTGAACGAAGACGATACCCAATTGCAAAAAATGCTCGCGGAGTAATTGAGTATTACTCAACCAGTCCTTTCCATGCGTCTGCGTGCAATGGGGAAGATTGAAAAGTTCGGAAAGTGGGTGCCGCATGAATTGAACGATAGGCAGATGGAGCGACACCAAAACACATGCGAAATCTTGCTCGCCAGACAAAAAAGATAGTCGTTCCTGCATCGGATTGTGATAGGCGATGAAAAGTGGATGTATTTCCAAAATCCTAAACGCAAGAAATCGTGGGTTGATCCCGGCCAACCGTCAACATCTTCCCCAAGACCAAATTGCTTCGGACGGAGGACGATGCTGTGCGTTTGGTGGGATCAACAGGGTATCGTCTACTATGAGATGTTGAAACGTGGTGAAATTATCAATGCTTACCGCTACCACTAACTGCTGATCAAATTGCACCATGCTCGGCGTAAAAAAAGGACGGATTATCAACAAAGACATGACAAGATGATTTTCCTCCACGACAACGCACCATCGCACACGTCAATAATGATCCGAAACTACTTCGAGACACTCAACTGGGAGGTGCTACCCCACCCCGCTTATTCACCAGACCTGGCCCATTCCGATTACCACCTGTTTTCGTCGATAGGCTACGCGCTCGTTGAGCAGCACTTCGAAAATGGCTTGATGAGTGGTTTGCCTCGAAACAGAAGGAATTTTTTTGGCGTGATATCAGCAAATTGCCGAGAGATGGGAAAAATGTGTAGCTAGCGAGGGCAAGTACTTTGAATAAATTGGTTTTTGCTTTCTATAAAAAAACCATGTGTTTTTTTGACTAAAAAACAGCGGATTTAAGGTTATACACCTAGTATAAATGTTTTTTTGACTAAAAAACAGCGGATTTAAGCTTATACACCTGGTATAAGAGTTGAGACTATTCTTAACAGAGTTCCAAACATACAATGCTTTCAGCAGACCAGTATGGACTTACGAACTAGTATTTTAGGAGTGAAATATGACTTCTTTTAAAATTGTACAAAATAATTTTTATATTTTAAAAGTATTTTGTAAAATATCTATTGAAGTCATACCAATATGGACTTACGAACTAAAACTCTGTGACTGTGTCTCATTATAAAAACTATCCTATAAATACCCATCAGCGACTATAGCGGCACTGGTCCTGAAGATCTGTTAAAATAATAAATGTTTACTTAGTTAATTTTTAATACTATTATCTAAATCTGCTTGTTACTATGTTGTAGTTATAGATTACATAAAATGAGCTTAACTTTTTAGTACAATGATGTTTTAGAATTTTTCTCAAAGATTCAATAATAAAATGTATAAAAAAAATATTTTTCAATATTTAATTTAAAAAAAAAAAAAATATTTAATGAGAAAATGTTCAAGGCTGTTAGTAACAATTTATTAATCCCAGATAGTTTTATGATATAATAATTTCTAGGTTAATTAAAAGAAAAATAAATTAAATAATGTTACTTGTAATAGGTGGCGTTTTACAATTAAAAAGCAATACAACAAATACAAAAACGTGCTCCAAAGAGGCAAGAAAAAATCAAATAAAAAAAAATACATTTCCATATCATAAATTTTATGAAATAATAATTTTTCTTCTATTTGATATGTGATTACCGATTAGATTAATATTCGCATAAAATTAAAACAATAAATAAAAATGTCAAATAGATAAAAAAAAGAAAAAGAAACTAAAAAAACTTAACGAGAAAAGCCTAAAAAAATAGCGTATTGTCTCGAGGAATCGATATCGTATCGTGTTGGATTGGAGCTTTTTGTGAGAAAAGAGAAAGGGAGTAAGAAATTTTCAGACTGAAAGCTTTCCGGATAATACGATTAAATGAGAGTGAGTTGGTTGATAGGCAAATGACAGATGGAGTGAATAAGCGAATATGCTGATACGTGAGTAAATGAGCCAGTGACTGAGCAAGCATAACAATTGAGAGGGAAACAAGTCAGTGACAAAATTAATAAATGAATGCACAAATTAATGAGCGAATGAGACACTAAATAGAGGAACGAGTGAAATGGAAAACAATTAATAATAATTGATCCAAGATTGATGGCATGCTAGATAATCGAAATTGACAAGTTTTCATACTATTCGAACGAGCATATTTTGTAATTAAAATTGAAAATATTCCGATAAGATAAGGATGCGAAACAAAGGCGAACAAAAAGGTGGGGCAAAATTGGATTTAATTAGAGTACGTACGTATTCATTTATTTATTTGAAGTGGACGATTTGGGGGCGACTGACAACTACCGATCCAAGTATGCAAATTGCAACGCAAACAAATTTTTACACACATGATGGCTTGTGATTGGAAATTATGACTGTTACTGTCACGGTAACGGATGATGGATTTTGCGGGGTTCGATTCACAAACGCACCCGCACCAGCTGATACCATAAGACCCAAAGAAAAAAGAGAAAAATATAAAAAAATCGACTCATAATCGTAAAATCGACACGGTTCGGTTCGATTTGGAAAAATTTGATTGACAAACTAGGTGTGATAAGGGGGACACCCTGCTTACTTGAAAAAGCAGATGGATTGGATATGCTCGGGATTAAGGGTTTCTTCATTATTCACGATCGTAATTATTCGAGAAAAAAAAACAAAATATAAACAAAATTGAGAAAAAAAAAAACACAACAAATAAATAGTAGAACACAAAATTATGTCATTTTTTAATTTAATTTTAATACAAAAGAAAAACACACCTAATCTGTGACAAAATCGAATTAATCAAAATTGGAATAGTGAATATTTTTATTAATAACAGTACAGGCGGCTTAAGCCTACCTACCTGCGCTTTTTCCCATTACCAACTCTTCCCCCGTGCACACAAAAATATTAATAAAATAAAATATACTAAAAAAGTCAATATTTCTTAGCTAATTTTTTTTTTACCATATTTTGGACTTAATGTAAGAGAAGAATGGGGAAGGGGTGTAGTGTAGTCATCGGATTGATTGGATTATGACAAACCGAATCAAATAAGAAAAAGGTAGGAAAAAAAAACATTAAATAATTTTGAGGACATTTGACAGCAACGATTGACAATGAATGAATGACGGCATGTCAATTGGCGATTTTGTTGATTTGATTAATTGTTGATGGAAGCGTTGTGATGGAGATTTACTCTAGAAAATCGATTTCTGCCATTTGACATAATTCCATCGCACACCTGGACAGGTCAAAAATTCTTCAATTCGGGTTTGGTAAAAATACCTAATCCATTGTTAATCAATGGAAATATTATTTCTTGTAGTCTATTTTTTTTTAGTCGTAGTATTTTCTTAAATTGTTGTTGGTTTTTTTTCTTTAGCAAATCATAACAATTTCTTATGCAAAATTTTTATGCGAAATTTTTGCAAATATCTTAAATATTTACGCAATTTTTTTTTTTTGAACAAAATTTTTTTTAATAAACAGTTTATATGAATTTTTTTTCAGTATTTATTGTGTATTTTTTTTTGTACAAATTCTTAAACAACTTCAATTTTTTTTTATGAATTTTTCGTGTGAATTTTTTTGTGAAATTTTTGTGTGAATTTTTCTTGTGAGTTTTTCTCTGAATTTTTTTTATGTTTATGCGAATTTTCCTGTGAAATATTTTCATACGAAGGGTTTTGGTCGAATTTTTCTATCAGAATATTATCCTTGAATTATTTTCGGTGATATTTTTTCGGCAAATAGCCTGTGAATTACTTTTTTGAATTTTTTCTGTGAATTTTTCATGTGAATTTTTTTTTGAAAATTATTTTGTGATTTTTTTGCTGAGAACTTTTTTTGGTAATTTTTTGTATGTATTTTCTATGATATTTTTTCGGTGAATTTTTTTGGTAAATGTCTTCTGTGAATATTTTTCTGTAAATTTCTTCGGTGAATTATTTTTGTGAATATTTTCCTGTGAATATTGTCATACGAAGGTTTTCTTTCAATTTTTTCTGTAAATTTTTCAAATGAATATTTTCTGTGAATTATTTTCTGTGATATTTTTTCGGAAAATATCCTCTGAATTACTCCTTTGAATTGTTTCCATAAATTTTTCCTGTGAATTTTTACTTAAATATATTTTGTGAACTTTTTACTGAGTATTTTTTCTGGAAATTCTTTTGTATATATTTTCTATGATATTTTTACGGTGAAATTTTTCTGTAAATATCTTCGGTGAATTATTTTTGTTAATATGTTCATTTGAATATTTTCCTGCGAAGTTTTTTCTTGAATTTTTCATATGAATATTCTCTGTGAATTATTTTCTATGATATTTTTTCGGCGAATAGCCCGTGAATTATTACTTTAAATTTATTCTGTAAATTTCTCCCGTGAATATATTTTTGTGAATTTTTCCTGTGATTTTTTTAAGAATATTTTAAAAACTTCTTTTTGTGAGTATTTTCTGAGATACTTTCATAATTTTATTTCTATAAATTTTTTTCTTTAAATCAATTCTGTGAATTCTTTCTGTCAGCTTTTTCTGTAAATATTTTTCCGTGCTTTTTTTAAAAAGTATTTTCCTGTAATTATTTCCTGTAAATTTTTTTGTGAATTTTAACTGTGAATTTTTCCTTTGAATTTTCTCAATAAATTTGTTTGTAAATATTTTGCTGTGAGTTTTTTCTGTAAATGTTTTTTATAAATTTTTCTTGTATTGTAATATTTTTGTGCGATATTTTTTCGGTGAATTTTATTTTGTAAATTCGTTGTGTGAATTTTTGCTATTAATTTTTGTCTGTTAATTTTTCTATAGATTTTTTCAAAACTTTTATGATATTTTCCTTCTTAATTGATCCAATATGCTACGTTTCAATAATATCTAATAATTATGTACATTCTAGTTCCAGAACAGACCGTTCAGATAGTTAGAATTTGAGGATGAGGTAATAGAATTTTTTATTAAAATTATTTGACTCTAAACAAAATATCAGATGATTTTATAAGAGAATATTTTTTTTAGTTATTAGCAAATAGTTGAAAATAAAATTTAAATCACACTTTAAATAATTTTTAAAGCAAATTTTAAGTAACACAAATGTCTGCTATGAAAATGTTTCAAGGATAATTTTGTTATCTTAGGAAAAAGAATATTGCGTTTACTCTGGTCAATATTATAGTAAATAAAATTAAGTGAATACTATTTCCGCTGATAACTACAATTTCCAAGGTTGATTTTTTAATGATAAAAATGATTTTATGTGTTGATTTATATTTCCTCTATTATTAAATATAAGTTTTAGTCCGATTATCTATGGTAAGTCTTGTAATGTACTTTAAGTAATTCCCTTAAAATTCATAAAAACTGACAACATATTTAAAACTATTTTGAAAAAAATCCAAATAGTTTCAAATATATTGTCAGCTTAAATAAAAAGGAAACATTCCAAAAAAAACTTTATGGAAAATAAAAAATTTCAAATAATTTCAAATATTGTAATTTTATATAAAAATCCAAATAAATTGAATATTGAAAAATTTATTATTAACTCTGAACAATTTCTGAAAATCTTATTAACTGTGAGAAAATATTTCAATTACATAAAAATTAAATATGAATGCTGACCAAAATGAATGTGAACAAAATATGAAATGGTTTCAAAATTTCCAGTCTGTTATTATGAATGCGGTCATGAATTTGAATTCTAATCGAACAGTTACTATATTTTTATTTAACAATAAAATGAAAAAAAAACAAAATTATGGAAAATACTTTTTAAAAAAAATGAAGAAAACAAATTATTCTCTTGTATAATTTTCATAAATTATTTGAAAGATAAGTGAGAAATTCTTGAAGATTTTGCGAACATCTTGGAACGATTTGAATCAACACAAAGTGAAGAAAAAGTAATCATTTTAAAAACAAAATATCATCTGCATTATTTATGTGGATTGTAGAATGTATTTCAAAAATTAATTTCCCAATATTTATTTTTTTTTATTTTACCAACTATAAAAATAATTTTACATACAAAATTTTAGTAGAATATTTTTTTTATAAAAAATTGTCCACATTTTTACATGAAATTAACAATTTAATCCTTCCATATCTTTAAAACAAAAAGGAAAAACTTTTTTAAGGGTAAATTGAAGTTTTAAGGTTGAGAGATTCTTCTAGTAGCAATAATTATATTGTCTGAGCGACGTCATGGTGCTCCAAACAAATTCTAATTACAATGTCTGGAAGAATTACAATAAATCCTGAGGAAAGTTCTTTAGAATTTTGGTAAACTAGATTTGTTTTTTGGGGGTTACGTGGTAGATAGTACTGCAAACTAATTGGTATTTAAAGAGGCTTTTAAAAAAATACACAAAATTTCTTGAATATAGTTTCAAAATTCGAACAAAAAAAATAGTTATTGCCGCCTTGAATAATACTTAAAAATA
The DNA here is from genome assembly GCA_958298945.1 of Atherix ibis. Taxonomy (NCBI): domain Eukaryota; kingdom Metazoa; phylum Arthropoda; class Insecta; order Diptera; family Athericidae; genus Atherix; species Atherix ibis. Next base: position 8,687,423 of record OY282609.1, read on the forward strand.
ATTAAACAAACTCACAATTTATTATCCAGAAACTTTCGTGAATTTTTTCCAGAATTTTCGTTGATTTTATAATCAAAAAAAAAAATTAAATTCGCTCACCTGTAAATAGAAAAACATAAAATTTTTTGTTACATTATTTAATGTTTGTTTTTAGAATCGAAAATATATAAAAATATTATCTTTTTTGATTCAAAAATCTATAAAAAAATAAAGCACAATAAAACCAAAAGAAAATTTTGCTCTAAAAAATAAAATTTTTTTTTAAAATAAAAAAAGGCAAAAAGAAAAATTAAAATTTCAAAAATTCCACCCCATTTTTAGCTAGGATTATTTTTCCTGAATAAAATATTATGCAATAAATAGGAATGAATAAGGAAAAAAAAGGATACCATGTCGTATCATCGAATAGCCGAAGCTGCTAATAAATCAGGTACAAAAATTTTCGACACCAAAAATGGCTACCAGTCACGAATGTAATAAAATGTACAGAAAAAGTCTGCACAATTATTTCCATCATCGTGCCATACATTATTATAGTGTCGGCCTCCATTTTTACTCCTTCCTCGTCAAGTATTCCGGAATATTTCTTTCCTGCAATTCGACAATCACCACCACTTCATGAAATCTAATAAATTCAAAAGGAGCATATCTTCTGCTAAGTATCTATGAGTAGTTTGAGAGAGCCACAGCTCAGTACGTTCTATAATTCACATTCTTATTGTGGCTACTCTCACACCATATTATCAAATATTCGCTTTAATCATGCCATCATCATCGTTATGGTGTCCTATTCCTGTGCAACTTATTATCCTTTACATTTCTCTGCAATAAATTGAATTTCTCTTTTGCGGCAAAACAGACAACACCAAAAATTTTATATGAATGGACGAAGAGAAAAATGAAAATGAACGAAAATAAAGTGCAAAATACAAAAAAAAGGATATGTGGCCAAAGGACAGACAAACTAAGGTCTAGAGCGGCAGTGGAATGTCACTGGACATTAACGCTCAAGACTCAACGACTAAACGCTGTCATAAATAGATTTTACAGCAACAAAACGAACAAAGACTATATATTAGATAATAAGGACTAGGCCGATGACACTGTTATATTACTTTTACTGTCTGCAATCTAGAGGATAAACACAGAAGAAATTCTGAATCAGACAAAAAGGAATAAATTCACGACCGCATGGAACTCCTTCAACTCGACACCTGCCAACAATGTTCATCTATGCTATGAAATATTCTCGTATGCTTTCTATGTCTGCTGTATTCAATGTATTGGATACTACCCGACCTCCCCCCCCCCCCGTTTTCACCTCTGATTCTCACCCCTTACTATATCGTAACCAGGATGCAACACTCCATCAAAGAGACCAACAAATGTCCAGCTAGTGGTGACAATGATTTTAATCACGGCTACAATATTTATTTGCACCTAACCTCCTCTACCAGTAGGCAGTACCTCCCAATCCTCCAAGATTACGATATAAGAAATCCTCCTTAAAGCAAATGCTGGAAAGCACCTGCAAGATTTTAGAGGTATGAGAAATTCTCCCTCAGCAACTAGCCGCCGCAGTGTCGTCTATAAACTAACTGTCATCATAAAATAGTAGCAACATCAGAAAATATTATTAAATTTCTGTCTAATGTCTGCGGGGCAATAAATAATGAAGGTGATAAAAAGGAGATATTATGTCCTGTCACGTAACATATGACAAATGTCAATCATTTCGAATACTTTGACGTGTGACACTTGATTTATGCTACACAACGACACGTCCATATAAACACATTCGTTCCCAAGAGATTGTTAGTCATTTACTCATATCCTCATCCTTATTTTCTACACAATATGAACAAATTCAATTAGGAAACTACTATCAAACCACAACGAATTAATAAAAATCTTTTTTTTTTGCCAGGATTTCAAAGTGGAAAAAGTATTGCGAAAAAAAAATTGATTTTAAAAAAAAAAGAGAAAATTAAGCAATTTACAAAAAATCATTTAGAAAAAAACAATAAAACAAAAATACAATTTTTCGAAAATTATTAAAGTTTTAAAAAAAATGGGCCAAGTGATAAAGTGAGTCTTACCGTACCCAACACCCCCCCCCCCCTCCCCCCTAACCAAAACGGGCAAAAAAACACAATCAAATTTCATCAAGTCGACAATTTTTGGACTTTTTTTAAGTGATTGAAAAAAAAATCAAATTTGGAAACTCAATTTTGGTCATTCTCACGTTTTGGAAAATTTTCCATTCATTTTGAAGTCAGATTATTACCACATGAAAATGTAATAAATCAAAATTGGGAAAAAAACTGATTTAAATAAAAAGGAAATTGTCAAAAAGATGTAAAAAATTATGAGAAGAAAAAAAATATATATGGAATTTTGACCACCTAACAAGTCATCATCATCGGACATCTCAAGTCGTCATTTATAAATTCGTGATTATCAATAAAAATTGAAGAATAAGAAGAATTCGATTTACAATTTTTACTTGGTAAGTTTGGGTTTGGGTTGAAAGAATTTTTCTTTTCTCGTGTTTGATGTTTAAAAGAGCTTTTCACGTCCATCACAGTCAAAGGTTCAATTCAATCAATGGAAAGACGTGATCAGTTAACTAGACTGTCACTCATTTAACCAATTCATCGGACATCGACACAAATCTTAGCCCAAGAAATACAAATCATTGACAAACTCTTCGATCCGATGACATCGATTGACTTTCGACTAACTTCGACTATCGTTGGATGACCCAATGATTATTGGGGCTTTTCGTTTTACCTTTCAATCGACCACTTTTGAATGGTCAGTAGTGTGTGAACTTTTTTTCTTTCTTTTTTAGTTTAAGTTTGCCCATTTTTTTACTCCCTAAAATCATTTTTTATTATATTATTATTTATTTTCTATTCCCAACAATTTGAAATTATCAATTCGGTGATGTATTAATTTTTCTATTTCATTCTTTTTACAAGATTACAAGTGGAAGAACTCATATGATTTTAAATTTTTCTCCAAAATGTATAATTTAATTTATTAAAATAAAATTTTTAAAAATTTACTAAGAAAAGTTTCATTAAAAATTATTTAACAAAAGTTTTGTAAATTTATTACAAACTTTAAAGAATTAAAGCGAATTTGAAGTAATTTTTTAAGAAGATCTCTTATATAATCTCAATAATTAAATTGGTAATAAAAGGTGTTTTTCTTCATTTTCAAAGTCATATTTTTGAGAATTTTTTCTCCCAAAATTTTCAATAGAACAATTTCCAGTGAATTATACTAGTTTTGTCTTCTTCTTTGCTTTGTTCACCATTTAAAAATGAGAATGAATTATGGATAGATGAAGAGTCTTTAAACACAATCAACTAGATTGGACTAGACATAATATTGTATACCGCTCTGAATAGATCGGATGAATGATAGAAAGATGGCAAAAGAGTATAAATATGGTGAAGCCTTGATAAAAATTTTTTTGAAAAGAAAAAGAAAAAATAAGCAACCAAATTATATCAGTTGGAAGATATCAGTTTGAAAGAGCTCAACATAATACAATACAATACGTGTACAACGAAACACAACACAACACTTTAAGTTGCCTAATTAAAAGAAATGATCTCATTTCAAGTTTTTTTTTTCTTTCTGAGTCATTGGAAAATATCATCGGGCCATCATCATCATCATCGTCAGGCCCCCATCGATACAATTCTATCGCTATCGTAACAACCAGAAATTCCTCATAAATCAATCAACGCAAACTACCAAATACCAAAAGGAACACAATTTATTGATGGCATCACTGCCCAAACCGTCACCGTACCGCGCACCACATCGTGTGTAATACATCACACCGCAGTGTGAATATGCTTCCATTACCCCAAGCCCCCTCACAAAACGCACACACACCACACTAGTGGTCAGCGGTTTAATGGTCAGTAGTGGCCAATGGATTTCTGGTGAAATCGCCACTAGTCCGTTGGGAGGGTATTTTTCAATGTTTCAATACAAATTCTGGTCTTTTCAGTTTTTTTATTTTATTTTGTACTTTTCTGAAATGTTGTTAACGTTTTTGTTTTGGTATTTTTCATGTGACAATTATTATTTAAAAGCTTCGATTCTTCTTTATCAAGAAATATTGATGATAATGACAATAATGACAAAAGGAGAAAAACTCGTCCAACACAATTATGACAACTGCCAGATTAAATTTTCAACCGGTCAAATATGCGTTCAAACCGATGATGATGATCAGTTTTATAAAGAGTAGCTAGCTTGACTTATGTATAATTACACCTTAAATTTCCTTTTTATTTCCTCTTTCCATTATTGAGCTTTATTGTCAACAAATATGTAAGAAAATTTTGAAAATCTGATCATTATCGTATTAGCTGAACAAGACGACCCCATTAAAATCATCTACAACACTTTTGATACTATCAGATTCGTCTGGCTCATCAAGTGTTTTTTTTTTTAATATTACCTTTATGACGATGGACATGTCCAAATTCTTCTTCATTTTTATATTTTTCAGTAAAAATATGAATAAACCCCCATACCCCCTCCCCTTCTCGTAAAAATCCCATCTTTTCTTATTATATGGTAATTATTGGTTTCTTATTTGTGGAGCTACCGAAATTCTAATGTGGGCAGCAGAGGTGATCAGTGTAATAGTTTGGCTTCAGTTTTAATCCGGGAATGGTAGCAGCTTATTGTGAACTGTTGAATTTTTTAATAAATATTTTTAACATGAACACAGATTCTTAGTCCTACTAAAGAAAATTCTTTATTGACAATAATTCTTTTGGATTGATAACGTGATAAAGAAAACACCTGTGAATTGCTGCAAATCCAATTAAAATACATCCACAAATATAAAAATTAATAAGAAAAAATATTTTAATAAATTAATTTAAAGGAATTATTTTTAAAGATACTTTTTCATCAAATATTTTTATATTAAAATATTGACCTTTTTTTCGAAATGGAACCCTCATAATACAATTTTTTAGACGCTCATAACTAACAATAAAAAGTACAATAATAAAACCAATTTTGACTTATGGAATTGAACTTTGGGTTTCATCGAAACCTTCCCATTCCTATCGTGTGTAGGCTTTACAAACGAAGATTCTCCGTAAAATTGTTTCCCTTTTACCAGGTGTATAAGCTTAAATCCGCTGTTTGGTTATAGATGGCGTGAGTGAGTTTTACATCTATCAATATTAATCAGTGAACATTGTCAGTAATTTCTACTATGTCTAGTTTTGTGCCAGAAAAGGAGCATCGGCAACAAGGTGCCGAAAATGGTTTCGTTAATTCAAAGACGGCAATTTTGACTTGTGGGACAAGAAGCGTGAAAATCGGCCTAGGAAGGTTGAGGGCCATCAATTGCAGGCTCTATTGGACGAAAACGATACCCAATCGCAAAAATTGCTCGCGGAGCAACTGGGTGTTACTCAACCAGCCATTTCCATGCGTCTGCGTGCCATGGCGAAGATTGAAAAGATCGGAAAATGGGTGTTTCATGAATTGAACAATAGGCAGATGGAGCGACACCAAAACATATGCGAAATCTTGCTCGCCAGACAAAAAAGAAAGTCGTTCCTGCATCGGATTGTGACAAGCGATGAAAAGTGCATATATTTCGAGAATCCTAAATGCAAGAAATCGTGGATTGATCCCCAAGACCAAATCGCTTCGGACGGAAGACGATGCTGTGCGTTTAATGGGATCAACAGGGTATCGTCTACTATGAGATGTTGAAACCTGGTGAAACTGTCAATGCCCACCGCTACCACCAACAACTGATAAAATTGCACCGTGCTCTGCGTGAACAAAAGGACGGATTATCAACAAAGACATGACAAGTTGATTTTGCTCCACGAAAACGCACCATCGCACACGTTAAAAATTGTCCGAAACTACTTGGAGACACTCAACTGGGAGGTGCTACCCCACTCCGCTTATTCACTAGATCTGGCCCGTTCCAAGTCCTACCTGTTTTTGTCAATGAGCCACGCGCTCGCTGAGCAGCACTTCGATTCTTACGAAGAAGTCCGAAAATGGCTTGATGAGGAGTTTGCTTCACTAGAGAAAAGGAATTTTTGTGGCGTGGTATCCAATAATTGCCCGAGAGATGTGAAAAATGTGTAGCTAGCGAGGGCAAGAACTTTGAATAAATTTGTTTTTGCTTTCTATATGAAAAAACCATGTGTTTTTTTGATTAAAAAACAGCGCATTTAAGCTTATAAAACTGGTATGATCGTAACAACGTAATACATCGTGATCTAAATTTTCTCTTTGTTCAGGCAGGACCTATGTATTTTCCGCTATCAAAAATTTCACTCTTATTTATCCTATCATCATAATCCATTTTTGAGAGAATTGTTCTATTTTTCCTCACCGAAAACACTCATCGGAGACTTAAGAGATAACACCGGCCTAGAGATTTCCTAGAGGAATCTAGAAACTTCCATTAGTTGGAGAAATACCGATGGGTGTTTACTCCCACTTTATGATGCACAAAATTGTAAATTAAAATGTTATGTAAATCTGCTTGTTAAAAAAACAAGCAGATTTACATAACATTTTAATTTTTTATTTTATTGGTTTCAGTACATCGGCATTATTAAAATTACCTTTTACCCCTGATTCTGCTAACACACTCTTAAATAAATCAAAAAAATTCAACTTTGGTAAAAAAATAAATAGAAAATCCCGCCTACCAAATTAATATATAACTTACGAACACAACAATAAAGTTGGATGAATTTATCGAAAAAAGCGAATCAGCTGATCTTGGTTCTTGTCGGCTGAGAATTTTTTGCCTTCTTACGATTATGGGTGCCTAGTGATATTACACCACGCCACAATGGATTTTGTTGTCGTAAATTTTCGATATTCACCAACTGCTGCAGCCGTCAACTGACTTAATACCATCTGACTATTCACTAGTTTGCGTTTTTCGCTTTCCCTTTTTAACGTCCTGCAATTAGCATTCGTACTCGTGTCAATATTAAAAAAACTGCTATATGACCTTCCTTCTTCCACTCACCTACCGACAATCGACATCTCATCAAATTATAAGGCGAAACACGCAAACACTCATTTTTGGTCAAGCACGTCGTTCAAAGCCTATCATTTTTTCTCTTTTGCACAACTACTCACTGCCCTTTAATTTTCATGGTAATATGATGCGAGCGAAACTGGTCACCGATTAACCATTCTGTGCAATTATACCCCGTGCCATTCTCTCTCTCTCTCACAGCACCATAATAACACTCTCGACGGTGTACGGTCACAGAGCAGATACAAATAATATTCACAACTTATTTGATTTTAAATTCATTCTAAAAAGAATTTTTATCAAATTATAAAACTTTGAATTAAATACAATTTTTTCTCTCCACACAACATACTTAATTATGATATTGAAAATAATTAGTTTAATATTAAAATAATAATAATTTTTTTTAGGGCCAAAATGAAATATCAAATTTTTTTTTATGTGTATTTTTAAAAATGCTTCTAGGAAATTTAGCCAAAAATTTATTCGAACAAAGTAAAATGTTTATTAAAATTAAAATAAAAAAATTAATTATAAATAAAACTACATTTTTAACTTTAGATTTACCAGACCAGTCAAAATGACTGATCTTGCAGGTTTAATTTGAAATTCCTACATGACTTTTGTAGTTATAACGGAAGAATTATTTTTATGAACTTTATATTATTTTGAATTTCCGCGGGTTACGTATATTCGATTTTCGAAAAATTTTCTTGTGGCGTCATGTTGGTACTCATATCTCTCACTTATGCCGATAAGTTCGGCCATTTTAGATTGTTCAGTTAATTTTTGACAGCTGCTTTGCTTGCACATGTTTTGGCTCATTTTCGATTTTTGCCCTTTCCAAAAAATGGATCAAAGAATCTTTATTAAATCTTGTGTGAAAAACAAAATTAATTGCGCGGACGCATTTCGAATGTTGATTGTGCAACGTTTATCGATGGTACAAAATGTTTTCAGAGGGCCAAGAAGATGTCAGCGACGAAAAGCGTGCCGGACGCCCGAAAACGTCAACAACAGACAAAAACATTGATGAAGTGAAGAAAATAGTATTGGCCAATCGTCGAATCACCGTCAGAGAAGTTGCTGAGTACTTAAACATATCGACTAGCTCGTGTCATTCACGACCAATGATTTGTGCGTGAGACGGGTCGCCGCGAAATTCGTACCAAAATTGCTCAATTTCGACCAAAAACAGAATCGTATTAACATTGCTAAGGAGCTGTTGGACTCTGTACGCGACGATCCAAATTTGCTCCAGAGGGTTATAACTGGTGACGAATCATAGGTTTATGGTTATGACATGGAAACCAAAGCTCAATCATCCTAATAGAAGCTGCCGCACGAGCCAAGACCGAAAAAAATGTGCCAAGTTCGGTCGAATGTGATGGTTTTGCTTACAGTTCTCTTCGATTGCAGGGGCGTGGTGCATCATGAGTTCTTGCCACAGGATAGAACGATTAATAAGGAAAATTACCTGCAAGTTATGCGCAAGTTGGGCGAAGCAATGCGCCAGAAACGCCCGGATTTGTGGAAGAAAAATAGGCTTTTGCACCATGATAACACCCCTGCTCACGCATCGTTGCTTGTGCGCGAATTTTTGGCCAAAAACAACACAGTAATAATGGCGCAGCCACCGTATTTTCCATCCCGCTTATTCACCAGACCTGGTTCCTTCCGACCCAAACCTGCTTTCGTCGATGAGCCACGCGCTCGCTGAGCAGCACTTCGATTCTTACGAAGACTTCCGAAAATGGCTTGATAAGTGGTTTGAAAGAGAAGAAATTTTTTTAGCGTGGTATCCACAAATTCCCCGAGAAATGGGAAAAATGTGTAGCTAGCGAGGGCAAGTACTTTGAATAAATTTGTTTTTGATTTCTATGAAAAAAACAAGTGTTTTTTTTAAATAAAAAAACAGCGGATTTAAACTTATACACCTGGTATATAATACTAACAAGAGACTACCCGAAACTGTGTCCTTTTATAACAACACTAAATTTGAAGTCGATATCACTGATCCAATGGCACGAAAGTATAGTGTCAAGTCAGGTTCCAGGAGGTGGTCATTTTGACTGGTTTTGGTAGAAATAGGTATATTTAAAAAGCTGGTAAATCTAGTGTTAATAAAGATTTTCCTTGAAATTAACGATAAATAAAAGATTTTATTTTTTATTTTAATAAAGTAGGAAAATATTTATAGGCAATTATTTAAACTCTATGCCAAAATGAGATAGCTGTTGATCCTGTGCATTCGATCATTTTTGTTTGGCTATTTACCAAACACTTCACCACCATGCATTTGATTGGTTGAAATTTTCAAACAAAGAAGAAGAAAAACAAATAATTTTCACCTCCTGCGACTGCCATTGACGGACACTCAAAATAATTTACAGATCAGATTTTTCTCAAAGTCAACAAACAAGACAAAAAAACAGTTTTTCGAGTAAATTTTTCTCATTATTTCACGTTCACATATCAACAATGTATAAATTTCTTTAAAATCGATTAACATTTTCTTTTCTGTTTGTAATAAATATAATATTTATAAGAACAAAAAAATAAAATCGAAGAAAAATCAGAGTGCCCCCATCCATTACTACAAATTTACTCCCATGCATGACCACCATTCCTGCAATGAGCGCCAATCGGACAGAACTACGATACGATGGTCCCAATAATGATCTCATTCGACACACTATAAGGAAATGCAAAATTTCTTGTCAGTCGATTTATGATGGTCATGAAGTGTGAAAACACGACATCATGAATGGGGTACGAGACAAATTATTTCCTCACAGGCTCAGAAAATTTGTATCGAATCCAAATGTTTACCGTCGATCGTCACGACAAAATCGCCATCAAAACATTCTCTGGCCGTTAAGATTTTTCACGGTTTTCATTTAAATTATTGCTAATTTTCTAGAAAACCAATTAGAAAATTGCAACAAAGTTTTAATTGCTGATCTGTAAATCAGATATTTAAATTTAGTGAATGTCTCTTCAATTGAAAATAAGGCACTTTCAGCAAAACTGTTACCGAATTCTAGAACAATTTTGTGATGCCAAAAAATTAATGAAAAATTGCACTAAATTAAACTGACGATAATATTTGTAAATCGCACCTTCATATCTATGGTACTCACTTAGCAGCAACCCGATATTTATTAGTCCAACAATGAATTTCTGCTTATCAGTCGACTGTGTGATCAATTCAAAATTGATTCGATTGTATTCAAAGCAATATTAATACTATGGAACGGATGTCTTAAGGAGCCCCCAGATCACTACTGGATGAGTTCCGATGTCAATCACTACTATCTACACTATGAATAGAGAGAATTCTTGTCGGTTGCATTAATCGAATAACAAAGGCCCCAGCCAACCTATCTATTTGAATTGAATTTGCTTGTCACTAACAAAACCATCTCATTACCGTATTAGCAACTTCCTTTTGCTTCCTTAACAATCTAATCTTAACTATTATAGACAACAAAGTGAATCGATAGTAATTTAAGACAGATTCTCTGTTAAAAGATTACAACTCAAATTAACGAGCTTTAAAGACAAAATCAAAAAAAAAAAATTCAATAAAAGCAATATGAAAATATGAGGAAAATTTCTCCAATTTAAAAAAAAATAAAGAAAAGAGAACAAAGAAAAACATCGAAAAAACTCACAAGCTGAATGTTTTCGAAGAAAATCTATTTTGGGGACATCTCATACACATAAGAATAAATAGTTTTTGACATTTTGTCAAAATCGTCCTTTATGATTTCGGAAAATTCCAAATTTAATATTAGCAGACCAGAGTCCAACTTCACACACTCTCCATCTTTTTGGTAACTTTTATTTTCACCTCCGCTTTAACAATCTAATCCCAGGATGCCTCCGTCTATTGCTTCTCATACCTTCCTCCTTCCCCCCAACACTTCTACACTTTATATTATCAAAATTTAAATCTACATATTTCCTATGCCATTTCTTATGTTAAAATATTCGAAATTCAAACTAAATAGAAATCCACCAAAAGTCTTCATCGTCCCCATCGCTATTATTCAATTCGAATCAAAACCGTGCATTCATGTAGTTTATGACATCTACTATATTCTCCATCAGAGCTTATGCATATCCATCTCCATCGGTAACATGTATTTTCATGCCGAGTACTTGGATGCATTTGAGCTGATATTCGATGACTTTTCTTCGATGCCTCTTCATAAGAAACCATCAACTCAGTGCATGAGCAAACAGTTTCGAATGTGTTTGGTCCGCAATCATTCGGCCAAACTGTATGGATAGAGATGGAAAAGGCTTGATGGATATGCCCTCGTCGACATGGGCCATAATGCAAGAACATGGTACGCAGATACTTTCGAAATTGAGAACATCATCTTGTCTCTCAAGTTCCATTGTTTTAAGTGACATTTAGAAAGGCAGATGGCAGATGGACAGACAGACTCGACAAACTGGCATACATAAACATACATACTATCCAATATAATATAGTCCTTATTGCCAATACAGTCTTTATCCTTACACACATGGAAGCATTGCTTGGAACAATCATTCAACTTGGAGTTTGAGTAGATGGCATCCATCGAATACCGGAAACTGTACACGAAACGAAGAGACATTATTGGACTGAGAAGATGACTGCAAAACTCGAGGCACATTTGTACTCGAACATTTGTCATTCCCAACAAATGAACTCTCCTTCAGATGCCTCAGCTAACTATTATCCGAAAAGTTTAGTTTGGCCCCAACTGAACCTGCCAGCTCCACCCATCCGACATACTCTTTTGAATGAAGACAATGCATCCAAACTCTTATTGTGCAGTTGCCTTGAACTCAACCCGTTCTCCTTCTTTTTGATTGCAGAGCTTTTTGACCACCCATCGACCAACCCACCAGTTCGGATAACAATGGTCTGAATCAAAAGACACCAAACCAATAATACGAGACTGTAAACTGCATAGATTAGTTCATAGATGGATGCATCTACGATTCGGTTGGCTCTTCGTGTCTTCTTGTTCTTGTCTTGTGTCTCGCTATGGTATGGCACGGTCTGGTATGGCTTGGCTTGGTTCGGCTGAGCTTGGCTTCACTTGGCTCTGGTTGTCTTGTCTTGTCTTGTCTTTGCTGTATAGACAGATGGATTGATATTGACTGTGGACTGATTCTGAAACACTGAAAATTTAGAGTGGCATTTAACAGGCATAAACATTGATTTTGTGCTCTCTAAGTACGAATACTTGTCAAAGAAGATTTCGTCTATTGTACAAGCTTCCAAAACTTTATCAAATTGTTTTGATGAAAGATTGTCTGCATTAACTCCTTTCCTGGTCCCCCTAAATCCATTTTGTTATCTTAAAACTTCACCATCATCAAAGCGCATCAGTATAGACTCAGAAATGGAAACAATAGAACCCATCACGTCAATAGCAACTAAGACCACATCCGATGGAATTGGACTGATGGACAAACATTGGTTTCTTGGTAACATTCAACTAAATATAAAAATGAGCTTGGATAAAGAAAATCAATATTCATAAGATTTCCTCAGATTTAGTTGGACTTGAAAAATGGTAAATATTTTTTTTCAAAATCTAGTATCCTTGCTAAAAAAATATTAAATTATTTTTTATTGAAGTATTGGTCTTTAAAACCCTTAAGTTGAGAATTTGACCAAAAAAAATTTTGATAGTTTGAATGAGCCTCAATTTTATAAATGACGCTACAAAAAAAAGAAAATGAGCGCATTTTTTTTTTTATAGAAGAAACTCTTGTAAAAATTTTGGTCTTTAAAATAAAAAGAAGAAATCTTCCCGTAAGATGAAATTTTCACCACAAAAATATTCCGATAGCTTAAAAGAGGCTCGATTCTTAATGAACCTAAAATCAAACAAAAATGAGCACATTTGTACTTAGAAAATTGTTTTTTTTTTACAAAAGAAACTTTGTAAAAATTTTGATCTTTAAAAGGAAAGGCAAAAATATTACCTGACATTGAGAATTTGAGAAAAAAATAATTTGGAGAGCTTAAAAGAGCCTCGATTCTAAATGATGCCAAAATAATAAAAAAAGAGCACATTTGGACTTAGAAAATTATTTTTTTTATAGAAGAAACTTTGTAAAAATTTTGGTCTTTAAAAGGAAAGGAAAAAATATTCCCTTAAGTTGAGAATTTCAACAAAAAAATATTCCGATAGCTTAAAAGCACCTCGATTCTTAATAATGCTAAAATAATTAAAAAAAATGAGCACATTTGGACTTAGACAATTCTTTTTCTTTTATAGAAGAAACTCTAGTGAAAATGCTGGTCTTTAAAAGGAAAGGAAAAAATATTCCCTTAAGTAGAGAATTTGACGAGAAAAAATTAGGATGAGTCTCGATTCTAAGTGACACTAAAATGAACAAAAAAATATCAGCACTTATTATTTTTGTATAGAAGAAACTCTAGTAAAAATGTTGGTCTTTAAAAGGAAAGAAGAATAATTCCCTTAGATTAGGAATTTGACAAAAAAAATGTTGTATGAGCCTTGATTCCAAATGCAGAAAGCACGAAATCAAAAGACACAAGATCATCAATAAGGTCAACACCTTGAGGATCTTGGAAAATTCTTGAATACTGACAAGGGGGCACCTTTTGAATACATTGAAAAGGTACTCAAATTCACGGAGGAGTCGAGTATTTCTGTTCCACATGCTTCTGAGTATGGGAAATCACATCTGGATTGTGGGTTAGGGGTAAGAGAGATGATAGGAAAATCCCCGGGATCATTATAGGGGAAGCCATGTCTAACTGGTGGCAGAGTTGAGTTTTTTTTATATAAATTGGGACACAGAGGAAATTTTAATGTGGAAGACGAATTTTTTTTTATATCTTTTCTACTATAAAAAAAATATATAAAAAATATAGGAAAACCAGGATAATTATAGGAAAATCTATACTTTCCGGGTTTCCGGCCTAACCTGCGCAGGTGGATACAATAGAGTTTAGTGAGGTCTGGTGGTGGCCCATTAAGAAAAAGAAAGAACGAAAGAAAGGAAATACCGGGTTTTATAGCAGGTCAACCTTAACCTGCTATAAAAAACGGTATATAAAATAGAAAACTTTATGTTGCCATAAAATGCCGCCTTCTTTTGGGAGCATAAAGTTTTTTTATTTTGCAATTACTTTCCCACATCTGCGTTCTTCTTGTTCACTTCTTTCACGTGCTACACAGGTAAGTGAGATAGCATAGGCGTTATCGATAAGAGTTACTCCTAATATGATGTACAAGTAACCACAAAGTGCCATGTTGGGAATTTCGTCAACACCTTTAATATTAAACAATACAAACCATCACCCCTCCCCCCCTCCACATTCACATCACCAGATCGTGAAGGTAAATTCAAAAGTTTACCTTCATTTCATCAGATGCACTATTTTTTCTCCCTTTCCTTTTACTATTATTAAATATTTCTCCTTTTTTCTCTAAATTTTTATACACTTCTCGCTCAGAATACCCTATAACTTACTTATAGGGTAAGTACTTAATATGTACGGTTTTTTTTGTTATATTGATGCAAGAGCACTTTCTACTTACCAAATTAGGGATTAATTATTTTTGTCCAAAAATGGACAGTTAAATGCAGAAACAATAATTTTTTTTATAAAAAACAAATAGTTTGTTTGGTGGGAAATTTTTTGTGAACCAAAAGTCCTTACAGATTAAGACGAAAACTATTTAAACCAACTCTGAATGTCAATATTTTAAAATGCAATAAAAGCGAAAGAATTTCACATTTAAATCAAGCTGAATGTGAAATGCATACATAAATTTTTGTAGACATGAAAGAGGATTACGAAAAGTAAAGAGCCAAATGGACACGTTCAGAAATGAAAACTCTTACCATGTGAAAGGACGTGAAAGAGTTGGTCACTCCTGAGTGCTAGAACAACTAATCTTGGAAAATCCAATTGCGTCGGTGACTGGTCTTGATTGACATTCCAACTACGAATACTTGAAGAAGGACTGCGAGCATAGAAAATGCGAATTGCACAGGCTCACACAGACTGACCGAGAGTCCATTAGTTTTTCCATAACGTCGAAATTCACATTGACATCACTTTGCCTACACTGCACACATTAAATCCGAAAAGGACGTCTGCTCCACACTTCTGCACCCAAAAACTATCTGAAAATGTACCCATAGATTAAGACTGATAATCAGAAGAGCTGGTCATGTGCCTTTGGACTGTTAATTTTCTTAGCAAATTCAAAAATGACATGAAAATTATCCAAATTGGTTGTGAACAAATGCAAAAAGCTCCATTTTTACCATATTGCAATTTAGATCATTTTGATAATTTTAGAGGAAACAACCCCCAGTTTTATAGTATTTTATCAAAAAGAAAGAAAATGTTTAAAATTATTTACTCCACTTTAATGAGATTATTTCCAATTTTATCAACAACAACAAACAAAAAAAAAAAACGATAAACTTCATTCCAAATAAATTCTCAATGGGTAAATTTGGGGTGAGATTTTAAAGGATTTTATTTTTATTAGAGTGAAAATATAAAATATAAAAAAACTTTTTACAAAACAGAATATAAAATGATGGAAAATTTATCGAAAATTAGTTATCGTTTCGATTCTTATCAACAAAACGAAACGATTATTTTTCAATTACGAAAATTACTATTGATTCAATCAATTCGACTATTTACCTTTCCGGTTAGTTTTTTTTCTATTTTATTTTTTTTATTTTTAGACAATAATTTTACCTTTTTTGGTAATTTTGCTATAAATATTTTCTTATCAATTTTTGAAATAGAAATGAATATTAGTATATGGTATGGACAAATAAATTAGCAGAAAATAGAAGAGGTGGTAAATGTAGATAACATTATTGATAAGGTGGAATAGGTGGGCAAACATACACTGAGAATGAATGTGCTGCCAATGGTTGTGAGGGAGGCAGGTGAGAGGGAGTACCTTCGTAACTTTACAAAGCAGATAACAAATTCTAAGTAAAATCGATATAAAAATATTTTTGGAAATTATTTTAACAAAAAATACATTGTAAAACTATTCTCTTTATAATGAATTATACATTTGGAAATTCTGAATGTACAGCACTGTTATTTGATATTTATTCAACAGAAATGTTATTTAAGATAATATTTTTTAAGCAATTTAATTGCCATTTGATATTATAAATTGACTAACATAAGCTGGTAGGGTACTGGGACAACAGGATTTGGATAGTGAGTTGATCAAATTAAATTTTTTTCCGTGGTGAGGCTCATTTCTCGTCCGTTAGATACGTCAATTGGCAAATTTCCGTATTAAGGGTTAATGTGAGTTCATTGCATCCGCAAAAAGTGACTCTGTGGCGTGGATTTTGGGGTCTGAAAGTATCGTTGACTCGTATTACTTTGAACAGTTAATTTTACGCGCTATGGCCAATTTGTAATCGACTGTTTTATTCGATGGGGCTTTGAAAACCCACAAGTAAATATAGAGAAGCTATTATATTAGTAAAAAGTGACTCTGGGGTGTGCATTTCGGGGTCTGAAAGTATCATTGACTCGTGTTACTTTGAACAGTTAATTTTACGCGCTATGGTCAATTCGTAACCGACTGTTTTGTTCGATGGGGCTCTGAAAACCCACAATTACATAATAAAGAAGCTATTATATTCACAAAAAGTGACTTTGGGGTGTGCATTTTGGGGTCTGAAAGTATCATTGACTCGTATTACTTTGAACAGTTAATTTTACGCGCTATGGCCAATTCGCAACCGACTGTTTTGTTCGATGGCGCTCTGAAAACCCACAATTACATAATAAAGAAGCAATTATATTCACAAAAAGTGACTCTGGGGTGTGCATTTTGGGGTCTGAAAGTATCATTGACTCGTATTACTTGGAACAGTTAACTTTACGGGCTATGGCCAATTCGTAATCAACTGTTTTATTCGATGGGGCTCTGAAAACCCACAAGTACATAATAAAGAAGCTTTTATATTCACAAAAAGTGACTCTGGGGTGTGCATTTTGGGGTCTGAAAGTATCATTGACTCGTATTACTTTGAACAGTTAATTTTACGCGCTATGGTCAGTTCGTAACCGACTATTTTGTTCGATGGGGCTCTGAAAACCCACAAGTACATAATAAAGAAGCTTTTATATTCACAAAAAGTGACTCTGTGGTATGCATTTTGGGGTCTGAAAGTATCATTGACTCGTATTACTTTGAACAGTTAATTTTACGCGCTATGGCCAATTCGTAACCGACTGTTTTGTTCGATGGGGCTCTGAAACCCCACAAGTAAATAAAAAGAAGCTTTTATATTCACAAAAAGTGACTCTGTGGTATGCATTTTGGGGTCTAAAAGTGTCTTAGACTAGTATTACATTGAACAGTTAATTTTACGCGCTATGGTCAATTCGTTACCGACTGTTTTGTTCGATGGGGCTTTGAAAACACACAAGTAAATATAAAAAAGCTATTATATTCACAAAAATTGACTCTGTGGTGTGCATTTTGGGGTCTGAAATTGTCATTGGCTCGTATTGCTTTGAACCATTAATTCTAATTGCTAAGACTAAATGACAATTAACTTTCTTATTCAATGGGGCTCTGAAAACCCACAAGTAAATAAAAAGAAGGTTTTATATTTGCAAAAAGTGATTCTGTCGTGTGTATTTTGGGGTCTAAAAGAGTCATTGGCTCGTATTGCTTTGAACCATTAATACTTATTGCTACGACTAAATAGCAATTGACTTTTTTATTCGATGGGGCTCAAAAAATCCTTAAGTAAATAAAAAGAAGGTTTTATATTTGTAAAAAGTGACTCTGTGGTGTGTATTTTGGGGTCTAAAAGAGTCATTGGCTCGTATTGCTTTGAACCATTAATACTAATTGCTACGACTAAATGGCAATTGATTTTTTAATTGGATGGGGCTCTGGAAACCCACAAGTAAATAAAAAGAATGTTTTATATTTGCAAAAAGTGATTCTGTCGTGTGTATTTTGGGGTCTAAAAGAGTCATTGGCTCGTATTGCTTTGAACCATTAATTCTAATTACTACGACTAAATGACAATTGAATTTTTAATTGGATGGGGCTCTGGAAACCCACAAGTAAATAAAAAGAATGTTTTATATTCGCAAAAAGTGATTCTGTGGTGTGCATTTTGGGGTCTAAAAGAGTCATTGGCTCGTATTGCTTTGAACCATTAATAATAATTGCTACGACTAAATGACAATTGATTTTTTAATTGGATGGGGCTCTGGAAACCCACAAGTAAATAAAAAGAATGTTTTATATTTGCAAAAAGTGATTCTGTCGTGTGTATTTTGGGGTCTAAAAGAGTCATTGGCTCGTATTGCTTTGAACCATTAATAATAATTGCTACGACTAAATGACAATTGATTTTTTAATTGGATGGGGCTCTGGAAACCCACAAGTAAATAAAAAGAAGCTTTATATTTGTAAAAAGTGACTCTGTGGTGTGTATTTTGGGGTCTAAAAGAGTAATTGGCTCGTATTGCTTTGAACCATTAATTCTTATTGCTAAGACTAAATGGCAATTAACTTTTTTATTCAATGGGGCTCTGAAAACCCACAAGTAAATAAAAAGAAGGTTTTATATTTGTAAAAAGTGACTCTGTGGTGTGTATTTTGGGGTCTAAAAGAGTCATTGGCTCGTATTTCTTTGAACCATTAATTCTAATTACTACGACTAAATAGCAATTAACTTTTTTATTCAATGGGGCTCTAAAAACCCACAAGTTAATAAAGCGAAGGTTTTATATTTGCAAAAAGTGATTCTGTCGTGTGTATTTTGGGGTCAGAAATATTGTGGTCTTAATAAAATCTCATCAGAAGCCACATACAATATGACAAATTTTGGCTTTTATTGCGTAAAACTTTACATTCCGCAGCACATATTTATCAGAGATTACTACAATAAAATATTTTCATTAATAATTAAAAGAAAATTGTTTAAATAATAAATGAAAATTATTAAATACGGAACAGAGAAAACGCAATCGTAATTTTATGAAAATTTCTAATTTTCAAAATGGGTTTTTGTGTTTATGAGAGTTTTCATAATTTATTATCCCAGTTACTAATGAACGAATAAAATTTTCAATAAAATATGAGATGACAAAATAAATGCATACAAATCCAAGCATAAAAAATTGAATAAATGATAGTCATAATAATATAATAATACTAATAGCCATTGAAGTAATAATAATACAATAATAATAATAGAAACAATAATAATAATAATAATAATAATAATAATAGGATATAATTTTTGTACAACAGAAATTTCCACTTGACTAAATAACAACATCAGCTAATGGCGAACATTTTGCTGTTTTTGCAATAGCAACAATAATGATTAAGTGCAGAATTTGAATGGTATTATGGTAAATAGGGGATTACACCTCCCCCCCTGCCCAAAACAGTATCTGCAATAAAATTGGAAAGAAGAAAGAAGCAATAACATTTGAGGCGAAGGACCTGAAAATGAGTGGTGACATTGCAGTCATTTATGCCAGTTTATGTTTTGTGCAAGTTTACGTACTATGACTTTTTAGTGTCTCTTAACTATATAGACTGACTCTTTATTCTAAACTAAAGTGCACACTTCACCATATAATTTATATAAAAAAAACTGTTTTCTTAAATACAATAAATTGAAAGGAAGTTTTAAAAAAAAATTCGTAAGCAATTTTAAAAATTACTGAAAATTTTCTGATATTTTTTACATAAAAATTTGAAATGAAAAGCATTAAAATTTATTAAGAAAAATTCTAAACAAAAATCTTAAAAAATTGAGCACATTTGGACTAAGAAAATTCTTGAAAAATTACTTCCAAAATATATTGACATTGTTTAAACTGAGTAAAAAAGAACAATTAACGAAAAATATTTTTCGTAAAAAAATTTTAACTAAATTAAAACCATATTTTCAAGAATTAATTATAATAAATCTTACCAGAATTTTTTAATAAAAGAAAAACCTTTAAAAAGACAAAAAAATATTAGAAATATAAAATAGGAAAACATTTTAAAAATTGCAAAAATTACTCAACATTTTCTGACATTTTTAAAATAAAAACTTTATTTGCTCTTAAAAACAAAAAACCAAAAAAGAAAACAAAAAAAAACATTTAAATTTATAAAAAAAAAAATTGTAAACAAAAATTTGCACAAAATTTAAAATATATTTTTTTATCTAATCTGGGGGAAAATCAAAAAAATTGAGCACATTTGGACTAAGAAAATTAAATAAAAATGGTTCGAAAAAATATTGACGTAGTTAAATTGAAAAAAAATAAACATTAATAAAAAAATATTTTTGAAAATAAGAATTTTCGCAAAATATTTAATTTATTTAAATGAAAACTTTTTAATTAAATAATAAAAAACTAATCATCTTGATTTTATAGTTTTTTTAAGAATTAATTACAAACCCAATCTCACCAGCATTTTTCAATGAAAATTACTTATTTCCTAAAAAAACATTTTAATCAAATTATTTTCAAGATTTTTAATTAAAAATTAAATTTAAATTTCACAAACACAAACAAGTATGAATTTTTCATAGACCCTGGATCTAAACATGTCTTATTAGACCTAAATTTTCATAGACCTAAAATTCTAACTTTTTTTGTTAAATTCCTAATTTTGAAATTTTCTTATATCGATGGGTCAATTAAATCGTGCAATTTGATGCTGTTATAATTTTCCTTTTTGCGCAGCGAATATTGAACTTAACCGAGTTGTAACGCTAATATACTCACCAAGTGTTTCCGAAAGCCTAAAGAACTTACTTGAGGCTAATTCCCTCACCCTATAAAAACCATTCCAATCAGCAACAAAAAGAAGAAAAAAAACAACGGATGGAAGTAACAGCAACTGACCTTATCTAGAGCTGCTCGGCAATGACCCGATATCCTGACAAAGTAAAATACAGTTATATATTAGAGTTGCCATATTTATGCTCGGAGTAGATTCAGTACGACTGGTATGACAATGATTATACGTGAGCAAAAGAATAAAATATTGCTCCATACCGAGTTATACTACAATTTCATGAATTGCGAAGGGCAAAGAAGAAGGTTCACAGACAAAAGAAAAATAAGTGAGCGACTGACTTCCAGCGCGGAAGTTTTGCCTAGCTGTGAGCAGGTAGGGTGGGTAGAACATTTTGATTAATTCCTTTATACTAGCAAGTCATATCACGATATTGTTACTGAGCACTATCTATAAAATATGCTCCGCTATTTCAATAAACACGATGGCCCCATTCGTCCAAAAAAAATGTATTGGCCCACACCAGAGAAGCTTCATCGATGGAAAAACTATTGGATTATGGTCAACAGATCTCGACTTTAAAGCCGCAATTGATAGCATTCCCAGGATTACGTTTTGTACATCTACCAGGGGTATAAGCTTAAATCCACTGTTTGGTCATAGATGGCGTGAGTGAGTGTATTAAGCTACCATGGGCACGCCATTCTTTTTTTTATGAGTTTGACATCTGTCAACATTAATCAGTGCACATTGTCAGCAATTTTGTACAACAACATACATTTTTCCTTTGGTAATCATGTCTAGTTTTGTGCCAGAAAAAGAGCATATGCGGGAAGCTCTGCTTCTCTGCTTCAATTTGAAGAAATTGGCTGCCCAATCGCATCGAATACTTATGGCGGCCTATGGTGACAGTATTTTATCGGAAACCACGTGCCGAGATTGGTTTCGCCGGTTCAAAGTCGGCAATTTTGACTTGTGGGACAAGAAGCGTGAAAATCGGCCTAGGAAGGTTGAGAACCAGCAGTTGCAGGCTCTTTTGGACGAAGACGATACCCAACCCAAAAAATGCTCGCGGAGTAATTGGGTTTTACTCAACCAGCCATTTCCATACGTCTGCGTGCCATGGGGAGGATTGAAAAGATCGGAAAATGGGTGCCTCATGAATTGAACGATAGGCAGATGGAGCGACACCAAAACACATGCGAAATCTTGCTCGCCAGACAAAAAAGAAAGTTGTTCCTGCATCGGATTGTGACAGGCGATGAAAAGTGGATATATTTCGAGAATTCTAAACGCAAAAAATCGTGGGTTGATCCCGGCCAACCATCAACATCTTCCCCAAGACCAAATCGTGTCGGACGGAAGACGATGCTGTTCGTTTGGTGGGCTCAGCTGGGTACCGTCTACTATGAGATGTTAAAATCTGGTGAAACTGTCAATGCCTACCGCTACCACCAACAACTGATAAAATTGCACCGTGCTCTACGTGAAAAAAGGACGGATTATCAACAAAACCATGATAAGCTGAGTTTCCTCCTCGAAAACGCACCATCGCACACGTCAAAAATGGTCCGAAACTACTTGGAGACACTCAACTGGGAGATGCTACCCCACCCCGCTTATTCACCAGACCTGGCCCATTCCGATTACCACCTGTTTTCGTAGATAGGCTACGCGCTCGTTGAGCAGCACTTCGATTCTTACGAAGACGTCCGAAAATGGCTTGATGAGTGGTTAGCCTCGAAAGAGAAGGAATTTTTTTGCCGTGGTATCCACAAATTGCCCGAGAGATGGGAAAAAATTTGTAGCTAGCGAGGGCAAGTACTTTGAATGAATTTGTTTTTGCTTTCTATAAAAAAATAATGTGTTTTTTGACTAAAAAACATCGGACTTAAGCTTATACACCTGGTATGACGGGGTTTGGCATTCCAGAGTAGGAGTAAAATCTCAGAGCCATTTAATATTCACAATGGCCTCCGGTACAGATAAGTATTTTTACCCGTTTTTTTTTGTTGAAACCTAATGGTGGAAAAAGTGATTCGGGACTGAGTAGTAAGCATGAGGGATACCATCTTCATTAAGTTTGCTCAGCTTTAAGCACATACTGATGACATAGATGTTATGTGTCGATCAGAATGAGCTCAACGAGAGACCTTTACGAAGATTTACCTGGCAATGAAAAAACTTAGGCTGCACATAAGTGAAGACAAAACTAACTACATGGTGGCAGCATCGGCGTCAAAGCCTATTTCAATCGGTCTAAATTATTTCACTCGAAAGCTCTGACCATTTCTTTGATGTTATTGATATACAGGATACGAATTTTGCAAATCCTCATGTATTCTGTGGAATCTTGCCTTGATTCTATTTGATCGTCCCGGTTGTGGATAAAATTAAGATTAATAGACAGTGGCTCCATTCTCGATCACAGTACACGAGGTAGGCTGTGCCAACCTCAGACTTCAAAGCATTGACAAACCAACATCCATCAAGTAACAGGCGAATTACATCTCAAAATGTGTAAAAAAAAGTCATCGAAAGCTACCTCAAAAGGATTGAGTCCTTCGAAAAATATTATAATCCTTTATCCATTTATATTATTTACAATCAAATTATTTTTTACACATATTAGAAATTTCCCTCTTTTAGTAAAAAATATCAAATTAAAAATAATATAAAAATCGAAATTATCACCTTTCGTATTTTTGATGAGTGATTTTGTATTCGTTAACAGTTCATGTACTCATCGTACATAAGAGATTAGACCAACATTATTATATGAATACCTAATCCACTAAAAGCATCAGCTAAAATCCTGTAAACAAAACACATTAACCTGCATACATTCCCCCTGTCCCCCTTATAATTTAGTTTTCACAATTTAACTTATCCGTTTATGTACAATTCGCCGTTAATGTTGACATACTCTAAAGTGCAATGAACAGAGAATGTACAACGGAAAATGAATAGACGACTCACCCATAAACGGTAAATCGTATAGGTAAGTATCCCTTTTTTGCCACCCTCTATACTACTTACTAGCCATTATATATTAATTAGTTTATGATTTATGTGAACTGTACTGACATTATTATTATATAATTCAAATGTAACAAAACACAGACAGTCGACAATTAATTCAGTAGAAAATACGCATAAAAATGAAATAATAGCCAAAACCGGTCAACCGTGTTCCGACAGCGTTACTAACTCATTTTCCGCCATTATGATCTCGCCAATTGGGCATAGTTACTCTAACCAATCCAACTATTACCAGCAACCTTCAAACCACCTCCCTCCTCCTTGCTAGCACCAGTGGATCTTTTGCTCTTTTCGGAAAATAATTTCAACCAAACTCCATAAATTTGTGGATTATTATGTATCCCAGCATTTTGATTATTTAGTATTTAGTATTTTCTGTTTTCAAAACCATCACTTTTAACTAACTCGAAATGTTATTGTAACTCTGCACACCATTATTATATGGAAACCTGATTTGCTCCATATTCGATTGAGTTGGAGGATTGGGGATTAACACCATCAAAACGAGCACTGCCATCAACTTCAGTATCATCACTAGAATCATCATCGACAGAAGAGAATCTCCCGCTTAGCTAGTCGAAAAATGACAACTGCTGGTATTAGCATTAAATTTGTAGAGACCCGCACAATTTTTGCATTGTTTATTTATTAATGATGCATTCCCTTTGTGTCCTCTTAACAGAGAGAGAGAGAGAGAGGAGAAGGGAGTAGCCCCCAAAAGCTTTCATCAATTTCCTTACAAAATTTTATTGAACGTGTTCGCTTTTATTTGCTTATTTATTTATTAATAACATTTTTTTAATAATTTTATTCTATTTTTTTCATCATAACACAATACAACAGAAAATAGCAAAAATTCCAACAAATCGACTGATAGAAAATTAAGCTTTTCGTTGACAATTACTTTGGTCACAAAGTTCGATGATTATTATTGGGCTTGTAATTTAATCAGAGACTTAACGAATAATAGTAATTATAAATAGAGATGGAATTATCGGGGGTAGGGGATACTTTTCTAATACCTCAGACTGCAACCACAACTATCTTTTCCTCCATCAATATATCGATAATACTTCCTAAAGCTTCAACAAGTATTTTTATTTTGTTTTGTTGTTGTATGGTCTCTGAGGCTATTTGACGTCTTAATGTTACGTTTAAGTTGATATTGGTAGCTTCCCTAATGAAACTAGTCGATGGTAATTTGGAGGAAGAAGTCAGATATTGTTAAATTCTGTGGAGCAAATTAAGATGACTAAGGAGAGTTATAAAAAAGGGTTTGTTTTTCCTTTTTTTTCGGTTCGTTTTAGTAGAGTGTAAATCATTGAAAAACAAAGTGTGGCGCTTTAACACACTAAAACCACCTCATTTGGTCACATATCCATATCACACCATGGAACCGTCGTCAGGCATTATCACTATCGCTTTCTGTCACGTTCCTCCAGACGTAGTCTTTTTTAGGACGGTTGTGCAAGAACTTCGACAGTCTCTCAGGCCGTCCCCGAGCTCAACATCAGGGCCACTACATTCTCCGGTGTCATTTAATCGGACGCAGTAAAAGAGCATGTGCTCCGTTCTCTCCACCATTTCGTCATAAATAGGGCACATTGGGCTAGACTCCAATTTAAAGCGGAACTTGTAAGCCCGAAAATATCCGCTTTCCGTCAAAAATTGTGATGAATAGTAACCAACATCACCATGCCGTCGGTCTATACACGGATCCACAGCCGAGATAAAACGGTGGGTACATCTGCCATTGGCAGCAACATCCCAACGATTTTGCCACGTCCTCTTGCACTCGCTTCTCTCCTCCGTACGTGACACAGATCGCGCCACAGCATCTAACAAGATTTGGCATTAAGCGCGCCAGCATCACCACTGTTCCAGTAGCCTTCTCACGAACATATAAAAGGTGCTCCTGAAAACCGCAGCCTCGCGTCCATCATCACCCCTAAGTACTTTAGAAATAGTACTGATAACACGTCATGTTCGCTAATCCTAATGGTGATATTCTCTCTTCTCTTTCAACCCGTAATTAGGATTTCCTCTGTCTTATGGTATGCAAGGCTAAGGCCAGCTGCCAGTAGCCGGCTTCGAACTGAAGCGAGTCTCATTACAGATCTGTTCCACTTTTCCCATAAATTTGCCTACTACGATCACAGCAACATCGTCAGGAAATGCGATGATTCTTGCTTCCTCTGGGATATGGCGCCTGAGAATACCACATTACATCGCATTCCACAACAGGAGGCCTAGAACTGCACCTTCAGGGACCTCCGTCGTGATTTTATATGATCTCTCCACACAGCTTATCCTGTACAACCAAATTCTTCTAGTTAGATAGTCTTCTATTATCCTGGTCATGTACTCAGGAACACCCATTGATTTCAGAGTGTCATGAATACAACCCCACTACGCCTAGTTGAAGGCGGTCTTCATATCAAGAGTTATAATAGCGCAGTACTTTATGCAGCCCCTTTTCCACCTTTTGCCCTTGATAGCTTTACGCGCTATGCCAACGACCAAATCAATACCATCCAACTTAGAGCAATCCCTTTTGAGGCCAAATTGGAGTTTAGATAAGCCCCTCTGCTCCTCGGTAAATTTTACCAATCGATTGCATAGAATACGTTCGAGGATTTTACCAGCTGTATCCAGAAGACAAATTGGGCGATATAACGTTCCAAGACAAATTGGAAGGAGGTCCATAGCTGGAATAGCTCTGAATGAAAGCATTTTTCCAATTTTTATAAAAACTTCCACCAAATTGGGTTGTGGAAAAAGCACTTTCGTAACAGCTGGAATAGCTCTGAATAAAAGCATTTTTCCAATTTTTATAAAAACTTCCATCAAATTGGGTTGTGGAAAAAGCACTTTCGTAACAGATGGCGCTTATTCACTTTTGCGAGTACAAGATTTTTTGCATGAATGTTATTATTATGTTCTCTAGCGCTGCTCAAAATAGGTCCCTTGAGTTGCTCAAAATTCAGTTACTCAAGTAGTCCCTTCAGTTACTCAAAGTAGTTCTCTTGAGCTGCTCAAAGTAGTTCCCTTGTGCTTCTCAAAATAGCTCCCTTGAGATGCTTAAAGTAGCTATCTTGAGCTGCTCAAACTGTTTTCCTTGAACTGCTCTAAGAAGTTCCCTTGAGCTATTAAAAATAGTTCCCTTGAGCTGCTCTAAGAAATTCCCTTGAGCTGCTGTAAATAGTTTCCTTGAGCTGCTCAAAGTAGTTTCCTTCAGCTGCTCAAAGAAGTTCCCTTCAGCTATTAAAAATAGTTCTCTTGAGCTGCTCTAAGAAATTTCCCTGAAATACTAAAAATAGTTTCCTTAAGCTGCTCAAAGTAGTTTCCTTGAACTGCTCTAAGAAGTTCCCTTGAGCTATTAGAAATAGTTCCTTTGAGCTGCTCAAAGTAGTTCCCTTGAGCTACTCTAAGAAATTTCCTTGAGATGCTGAAAATAGTTTCCTTGAGCTGCTCAAAGTAATTTCCTTCAGCTGCTCAAAGAAGTTTCCTTCAGCTATTAAAAATAGTTCCATTGAGCTGCTCAAACTAGTTCCCTTGAGCTACTCCAAATAGTTACCTTGAGTTGGTCAAAGTAGTTCCATTGCGCTATTCAAAGTAGTTCCCTTGAGCTGCTCAAAGTAGTTTCCTCGAGCTTCTTAAAGTGATTTTATCAATCTGCTCAAAGTAGTTTCCTCGAGCTGCTCAAAGTAGTTCACTTGAGCTGCTCAACTGGAATCACCTTCAGGTTCTCAGTTACGTTCCTTTGGATTTTACCAAAATGGCATCCTTTCAAATGTATTTTATTAATCTTGGGGAAGAAGAAAAGTAACACAAACTCAGATGAGTTGCGGGGGGGGGGGGGGTTTGGCTTGGCTGTGATCAACCATAGAAATACATTTTCCTAACAAAATGATATGAAAGCTTTTCAACTATTTTTTTTTATGTTGTGATAACAAGAAGAACTCACACGAACTAAGGTCATGTAAAAAAAAGTAGAGGTTGTTGCTATCCAATTTTTAAATAAAAATAGGAGGCTGGGAACATCTGCAATCTGTGCCCTTCAAGAATTTTCATATAAAAAAAGGGCTTTTTTGAAAAAGTCTTTCAAATATTCAATATTTTAATCAATTTGCGTTATTAAAAATCTCTCTGAGCAAAGTTTGTTTTCCACTGCTTTTTGACCACCAAAAAATTTTCTATATTACCCGGAAAATCATAAAAAGTGCTTCCCAAAAAAGCAAGCAATTTTACTGGCAGCACTATAGACTTCCCACTTCACGTTAGTACCTTTCTTGAGTCCAGTTTTTTTTTTTAAAATTGGTTTTTTAAAAGTTACTTTTAAAAATAACTATTAATGACAAATAAAATTAATTTCGTAAATTATGAGGTTTTATCCCAATAATGACTTTTTTCATAAGCGATCACGATGAAATAGGCTCAAATCCTTGTTAATATACAAATATTTTGTCTTCTTACATACAAAAAAAAATTATATATAAAATATATTTTTTTAAATTTTGATCAAATTAATTTCCTACTAATTAAAAATGATTTGCTCTTTGGACTGTGTTTAACGTTTTCAGTATAAGAATTGTTAGGCTTCTTAAAAGGTAATATTAGGAACGTTTTTTTTTTATTTTAGAAATTATCTTCAAATAACTAAGAATAAGGTATAAATTTATCGACAAAAAGGTATGGAATTTACCAAGTTACCAGATTAAGAAATAATTTTAATCAATCAGAAATAAATAAGCGCAAATATTTGCTATTACAAATAATACTGAAATGTCTTCTTGATATTTTTTAAAGAGTCACCAATTAAAAAATTTATATAAAAGTCAATTTTAGATTACAAGCTGGAATTTATCACATCGGCATTGGACTCACTTAAGGTCAAAAAATAAATTTTATATCGAATCCTAATAAAAAATGACTTTTCTATAAGCCTTCTCCACTTAATTATTAATTTTCTTTGAACATAATTTAGTCCTTCTTCTTTACAACAAAATATTGGCATAAAAATTTATAACATTTAAAAATGAAATGCATTTTCAATAAAAATTTCAAAAACAAAACAAAAATCATAATAAAAAAAGGAATAAATTAATGATAAAACAAAATTGTCCTTTTTACTTTTTAATATTGTATATAAAAGTTATTTTAATGACAACAGGTGACATTTTTATTATTATTTATTAATGGACATGCTATGTTGTTAAGAGTAAATCTTTTTCGCATTTCTTATTTTTATTTCTAATCCTATCTTTTTTTCTACTTTGCCTTTTATATTTGCAGGATGCACACTTCAAAACATCAATCGAACTTTAATAAACAATCATTAAAATGGAATGAAACTGAAAAGGCAATTTTTAATTTGCTTTTATTTATTTATTTTTTTGGTGAAAAAATCAATAAAATTTGAAATTTTTTATACTTAAAAGGACATTGCTACCAACAGAAAATAAATATGCACAAAAAAAAATGGCGCAAAGAAATGTCAAAGAGATTCAAAATTATTTCTTCAAATTGAAAAGTTATAAAATGAATTTTTATTACACACAAACACAAACGAAAATCGAGTAAAATGCATAGCGAATGCAGAAAAATTATGCATATACGTATTAGGTTTTTTTTCTTCAATAATTGCTTTAAGAAAAAATTAAGAAAAATATGGAAAAAGGAATGGGAATTTTTGTTTTAAATTCGTTTTGTGGTCATCAATTTACAATCGTTTCTGATTGAAATTGATAAATTTCGGTTTAAGGGTTGAGAAAAAATTTAATATATTTTCGTAAATTTTTATTGCATTTCTTTTTTTTTCACCATAAACTGTGTTTTTTAGGTAGTTTTATTATGGAAGGAAGAAACATTTTTTTTTACATTAATTAAAGACATTCAAAATAATTTGCAATTTTTTAAATCTTGGATCTTTTCCCTTTTTTTTTGGAAAATTTCTAATTTAATTTTCTTTTAAAATATTCTAAAAAAAATGTCGCCTTTTCTTCAAAAATTTTTATTGAAATTTCATATGCTTTAAAAGAGTAGTCCCTTCTCTACGTACACTAAAAGTTTCAACCCTGTTCGATAAGTACGTGACCCTTTAACAAGTGAGGTTTTGTTCTTGTCGTGCGTCATGAAAAATGGACCAAATTCTGTGTCAAGTGTGATAAATACGAAAGTTCAACTAACGAAAGGTTTCGCCTAGGAGTGATATTCCTTATTAAAAGTATAAATTTTTCGTTTACATATATCAAAGTTGGAAGGCCGAGATGCAGTAGAAGACGAACCTTGCTGAGATAGTCCTGCAATATCAAAAATTGAAGAAATTCTAGAACCTAATAGTGGGGCTCATTCTTTGAATAAGAAAAACTGCACATTTTGTAGCACCAGTAAGCCTCTTACTTCTGCCAGTGAACAGACCCGTAAAATTTGACGGATCCTTAAAAAGAATTTTTCAAAAGTAAGGCAGTACCTGTATAGCCTTAGTACTAAACCTTCCAAGGATTGGGAACATCCTTAAACTAAAAAAGACCTTTTAAAAGGCTCAGAAAAATGGTTTTGAACCCCTCAAAGACTTATTTTTATAAGGAAATTCTTGAAGATTTAAAAAAATGTGTTTGTTGCGTTAGATCGGTCATTGCACACACTGGGATGATTTACCATGTTTTTTAATATCTATCAACGATTTTTTATCGTGTGGTTCTCCAAGCCCCCTATTCAACTGATATCAGTCAATGTGCATTTTTTAGCGTACCGAAAGATCAAAAATCACTTAAAATGTAGTTAAGATCCAAAAGGAATACAACTGAAGAGCTGAAGACGATTCAAGGTGACGCTTTCCCTCTCCACTGTTATATTACTATCCAAGGAAACTACCTTGAAGGGGATAATATAAAAATAAAAGAGAATTGATAATTTCAGAGACGTCACCATTCCCGACTATGGCTTCCAATCAAGTCTCCTTGGTCTGATACCAAGGTTAGCCATTTCATCCACTGTTAATCCTCATATATAATATTAGAACTGAGGTCCTTATCGCATGGTCATCTCCATCAGCGATATTTTGTCGGGAAAATAAAATTCTATTGGACCAGAAGACTCCTTGTGATTTTTTTTTTTGATCACAAAAAAAATCCTTGATTCGTCGATAATATTTAGATAAATTTAACCAAGGATCTGAAGGCGCTTTCTGATGAAGCTTCCCAGCACTATTGCAGAGAGTGGAACAATTCCGTCGATGTATAGGTGCCTAAATTTTTTTTTTATTTTATTATTTGACAGGTTTCATTTCTACATTATACATTATGACACATATACACATATAGTCATGAGACACAGTCGCTCCTATGGAGCATATAGCGGCACAGAGAATACACGTCTCCAGTTGGTGGTAGAAGGCTTCGGTTGGGGCACTGCACGATGGTGATCTTTCGCAACTTCGAGTGGAGCCTGGCTGTCAGAAGGCGGTCGGAGACCGGTTTGTAGTCCATGAGAGATCTGTTTTTCCGTTGGCCGATAGGATCAATCCGACTCCACAGTGGTGGCCGCTATCGTTGCCGCTGTAGATGAAGTGTTCACCCGTCTGCGTTGTTCGATGAAAACCAGATAAGTTTTTTGCCTGAGGTACGGTCCGGTTGATTCTTCTTGTGCTGTTTCTTGATAAGGTGGTTTTATTTTATAGCTTGCGGCTTATCAGGCCAGCGAAGTAACCTCCAGTGACGTTGGGGAACCCTACGGACTACATATAAGGCTTGTAGTCGGCCTCTCACCCCGGCACCATGCCGAGATGGCGGCAGCGGGAATCGAACCCGCTACCTAACGAGTGTGAGTCGGTCGACACACACACGGTTAAACCTGCGGCACGCGGTGTTCCCAAGCAGTCACCCATCCAAGTACTAACCACGCCCAGTCCTCCTTAACTTCGGTGATCGGACGAGAACCGGTGGA
The DNA here is from genome assembly GCA_958298945.1 of Atherix ibis. Taxonomy (NCBI): domain Eukaryota; kingdom Metazoa; phylum Arthropoda; class Insecta; order Diptera; family Athericidae; genus Atherix; species Atherix ibis. Next base: position 8,719,319 of record OY282609.1, read on the forward strand.
TCCAGGATGGAGGTGCCTAAATGAATCACTTTAAATGAGATATCATTTCAAGAAGGATACAAAATATATTAGGCTCATTACTTTTCGATTGTACCTAGAATTTTTGCAAATTATTAAAATTAAAAATTCAACTTATTGTTGATAAAAGTAAAGCATTGAAAATTTTAGGAAAAACGATATAACAAATACGAAAATACTTAATACGAATGGTCTTATCTAAAGAATATTTATTGGAGATAGACTTTTCAAAAATGGCATCTTGGCATCTTATAGATTTCCCCCTCTAACAGCTTTGATATTCAAGTAATTTTACCCTTTTTCTCTGCTCCTTTCCACCATCCAAAGTCTTAACTCTTCTTAACAGGCTAAAGATTTCTATACTCCGCACATCCCCGTAAACGAAACAAAAATAAAAACCAGACTCTAAAACGATACCATTTGGCCATTCGGCTTGGAGTTTCAACAAAACTAGTCGTATGCCCCCCCCCAACCAACCGTTCGACGGATTATTTCATAAACTGCAATTCTCTGATTGATTAATTGATATCCAAAGTTAATTGCCTTGGCGATTATTTATGAGTTATTTATGATAGTGTGCAGTGCAAGAGCTGGCATTGGATACCGGACAGTAGGGAATCGAGCACAGTCGATAGTGGCGCATATAGCCAACGCCATAGCCCATTGCCATCACCATCGCCATCGCCACTGCCATCACTCTGATGTCGGCGTCCACCGTAACGATTCTTCTGATTGGACGGATCGACAATCGATGGACGCACGTTCGAGCGGTACAAATAAATAAATCGTCATACGGAATCGATCGCAAATCCTCAACATTTCCAATTGGAATTGGCCGCTATCGAGGCTAAAGTATCGATACTTCAAAATCTCAATCATTATGGTTGCACTTCAATGCACCGATCGCATCTTTGCGGCTATTTTTCCGATACTCCATCTTCTATCTTCCAATGGTCAAGGCAGCATTCCCAACGTCTTCTTAATCTTCTTCTTCTTCTTTTTATTTTTCTTGATTTTTAGTTTTTTTTCTTTTTTTTATCGGGTAGTAGAGGGGTTAGGAGTTGTTATATTTTTTTTTTTGTTTATTTCCTCTTTTGGTTAGTGGATTGATTGGCACACTGCTGAGATAGAGTACAGTTTAATGGAGATGGAGTGGGGTGTGGTTTTGCATGCGGTGATACTTTTCGCAACTTGGAATGATTTGTTCTTGAAAATCGGGAAATTTATCGTCAAGACAAAGATACGATTGCCAAGAAGGAATGAATCAGATACGATGGTGAATGGTTCCTTGTGCATATAAGAAACGAGGGGAGAGATTGGATGCCGCCGGGATATAGGGTCAATTGCAAGCATCCATGCACATTTAAATGTCTTATAATATTTCACTTATGCGCCTCATCAATTTCATTCCATAGTCAAGTAAGTATTTTACTTTCGAAGATTTTCCTTCCTATCTGTTCTGGTGTATAAATTATCACATAAATTCACCCCACCACCTTCCCCCCAAAATTCCTTAAGAAAAATATCATAAAATTTGCTTAAAAAATTACTTAGAAAATGTTTTCTTTTAAATTTACTAATTATCCTTTATTGGATGGAAATTTATATCATTACGTTTTTTAAGAACTTCAAGTAAATTTTGCATTTTATTTCCATAAAAGTCTATCAAAATAACATTTAATTGTATTTAATTTTTAAATTATTTACGTAAAAAAAAGAAAAAACAAAATCTCATCATTCAAAGTGCATTTTTATGAACAACTTTTCCATTATTCGTGCTCAAAGTATTCAGTATAAAATATTTTAATTTAATGAAAAATTAAGTGGGAGTAAAAAATTATGTAAATTTTTCCATATTAAAAGAAAGTTCTCAAGACCTCATAAGAAATGGCACTAAAATATTGAAGAATATTCAACAAGTACGTAGGCTACTATATATATTTCTGGCCTAGGCAACACTAAGTGTTGCCAGGTGCGATCTGACATTTCCATTGGAAAGTTTGACATTTTTTAGCATAAACGTACTCAGAACGTTTTGACGTACGACTATCATTTGTGTTGTTTACAGTGACTTGAAAAAATCAATTTGGCAAAAAAATGGAATTAACTCGTGAACATTTTCGTGCGATCATTTTTCACAACTTTCGACGTGGATTATCACGACAAGAGTGCATCGATGAACTTAAATCTTTGTATGGCTATGAAGCACCATCCTATAGCACTGTGAAAAACTGGTACAACGAATTCAATCGTGGCCGACGCTCGCTCAAAGACGAATTCCGTGAAGGTCGTCCAAAAACAGCCGTTGTTCCAGAAAACATCGATGCCGTACGTGAACTGATAATGCAAGACCGTCATGTGACATACCGTGAGATAGAGGCATGCCTAGGCATTTCTCCCACCAGCATACATTCGATATTGCATGAACACCTGGCCGTAAAAAAGGTTTGTTCTCGTTGGATCCCGCACAATTTGACAATCGCTCAAAAAAAGGCTCGTGTGGATTGGTGTAAAGAAATGCTGAAAAAATACGATCGCGGTGCTTCAAAAGACGTTTATAAGATCGTCACAGGTGACGAATCATGGATCTATGCGTATGAGCCCGAAACAAAACAGCAATCGACCGTGTGGGTCTTCCAAGACGAGTCAAATCCAACGAAAGTTGTTCGTGGAAGAAGCACTTCGAAGCAAATGGTCGCTTGTTTCTTTGGCAAAACTGGTCATGTGGCGACTGTTCCGCTTGTGCAACGTAGGACGGTCAATTCTGAGTGGTACACCACCATTTGTTTGCCTGAAGTCTTCGGAGAAATTCGAAAAACGAACAAGAGAAGTCGAATCATTGTGCACCATGACAATGCGAGCTCTCACACATCGGCTCAAACCAGCGCCTTTTTGACCGGACAAAACGTCGAATTGATGGGTCATCCTCCGTACAGCCCTGACTTGGCACCCAATGACTTCTTTTTAATTTTCGTCGCCAGAAGATGCTGTTGAAGCATTCAAAAACCATGTTTTGGAGGTGTCTCAATCGGAGTGGAAAAAGTGCTTCGAAAATTGGTTTGAGCGCATGCAAAAGTGTATAAATCTTGATGGAGAATATTTTGAAAAACAATAAAACCTTTTTCGTTGATAAATATTCGCATTTTCATTATTAGGCCAGAAATATATATAGTAGCCCACGTACTACTGAGGGTTTTTGTACTTGAAACCGAAAATACCACGCAATCTAAACCTGACTAAAATTTTTTTTTCTGTTGTTAAACATATTAATTAACCATGAACGGGAATTAGAGTTGGACAAGGGGTGGGTGCCGTAGAGACACTTCTATCATCACCGCATTAGTTGCATTGTAAATTACCTCAATTTGCACACGACAAAATATACTAAAATTCTTACACACTCCAATGAGAGACTGTTAATTTGTATATTAATAATTGGAAAAAATTAAATAAAATGCAAAAGAGTTGTTTTTTTTCAATTTAAGTAAACGCGATAATTTTGAGAAAATTAAAAAAAGAATGAAAAAGGAACGTGATATTCAGGTGCAAATATGATTGTAACACGCAATTTGTAACTCATTAACAACGACTTTGTAATCATGAAAGGGTAAACATTTTATTTAAGTGTGAATAATTATTTTTCCTCAACTTTTTTAAGCCCCTGTATTTATAGTTATTTGTTTTTGTATTTTATAAAAGCTTTAGGATATTTTTTTTCTATTTTCAATCATAAAAAAACCGAGAGTACTAGCGTGCCTGAGTTTTAAAAATGGATTATCAAATTTTTTAATTCAGAAAATATAGCTTATTAATTTGCCAGTCGTAAAATATATATCTCAGTAAAGATAATATTAATTTAGACTAGAGATTGCCATTTTACAAAACATTATAGACTATGTAACTACTAACATAGGCTAATTGAGTGCTGTAACAACCCCTTTCAAATACTGATTTTTTAAAGATTTTTTTATTAGTGAGAATGAGGTTCCTTCACGCTCATTTGGATATGTTAATAAGCGGTTTATTTGGGAATTAAAAAAAAAACCTCTTAAGTGACTATAAAATAGCCATTGTATTGGCAAAAAGCGACTTTCTAATATGTATTTTGGTCTGAGGCCATCATTGAGCCGTATTAATGAGGAAATTAAAAAAAACAAAACCAATAATTCTGAGCGCTATGAACGTATAATAATCGAACTTATTTCTGTACCGTAACTTAAAGATATTAATTTAGATTATAAACCGCCATAAGCTGCATAACATGACAAATTTCGGCTTTATTGCGCGCATAAGTTCCCAGGGTGCGTAATTTTGAGATTTGCTAATATTATTTTGGCCATCAAGATCGTGCGATTTGACGCCGTTGAATTTTTTGCTTGTATGGCTACAAAAAAATTTATATGCTTAGAAAAAAAATGTACATCATTGATACTCTTAATTGTTTTTATGACCTCAACTATAACATTAAAATTATTTTCAACTTCAACGATACTTGCGGATATGAATTCTGTTGTTATCTAGAGTCTAGAACTATTGTTTATTTATATTGAAGCTCGTTTTTATATTTTTTATAATTAAATTCTAATGAAAATCATATTTCTTACCCAAACTAACAAAAAACACTATAATTTTTAAACAATGTTTAGGTGCAAAAAGTCAGAATAAGTTCCAGTCAATACAACAAACCTATTTTTCTCAAAAAATCCTTTAAATATTTTGTCCTTAATTTATTATAGAAAATTAAATCATATAAGAAAAAAAACAAATAATCGGTTAACTCTCTTTAACAAATCCTTTGTACTCTCAAAATTGCAAAAATTTCAATATTAAAGAATTTACAAAAGTTTGAAAAATAATTTCTTTTTGTTTCCACAGAAACAGAAAAACTAAAATAAAATTCTTTGAGAAATTTTTACTTTAAGATATAACCAAAATTTTAATAATTTTTTTGAACAAAAAAAACAACTCAATTCGCTGTTGAGCATATTTTTAATTATTCTTACTTTAAATGTTATTAATTGAATTTAAATTAAGAAAAATAAAAGAAAACTTTATCAAAAACATACCATTTTCTTCCTTGTTATGCCATCGATACGAAGGTCTCGGCTGCTGTTTGGACCGCATAATGTGTCCAAATATAATCCTTTCGACGCTTAATGTTGATTGATTTTATTCACCATATACTACTAATATACACAAATTAATATACACTAAAATATTAAGTTTATTTAACACTTAATTCACATGAAGAAGATAAAACACACAACAAAAAAAAAACACAACAAAAAAATACACACTTCACTAGCACCAATTTTCTATTTGTTACCTGAAAAGAAATAGAAAAAAATTCTAAGTAAATAAAATTTTATAAACAGTCCATTTATAATTATATATAAAAATAGTTATTAAAAAAAAGTTCTTAAAATATTGATAATTTTTTTTTTTTTAATAATGAAAATCTGAAAAATTGTATTTTTTTTAGCAGCCAAATGGACTTATGGCTATGGCGCTACTTTATAGCATTTTGTCTCTTGTTTCCGAGATCTTTTATACGAACAAATAAATAAATTTCTCTGAAAATATTAGTAAATAAATTGTTTAAGTAAATTTTCTCAAAGAGTCTTTTAGAGCCATTTTGGACTAACACCATTAAAAATGATTCGATCTACTTAGAAACGTTCTATATTAGGTTGGAATTTTTTTATCTATTTATTAAATTTTTTACATTGAAAACCATAAATAAAAAATAATTTTTTTTCCAGCCGCTAAATGGCTCCATAGTCATGACACGTCACTACATGATCTTTGGGTCTAGGTTAAGAGACTTTATATATTAACAAACAAACTAAAAAAACCAATATTGTAAATAATTTTTTTTTTGGGTAAATTTTCGCAAAAACATTTTTTGACCCAGTTTAGACTTACACGGTCCGATATATTCAAAGATAGCTTAAAAACAGCTAAAAGTTTGTTGTTTCGTTACTTTTTTTTGGTATTAAAAAACTATAAATAAAAAATTTTTTCTAGTTATTACATAGCCTTATATGTAGTTATGACACATCACTACATGATCTTCGGCTCTAATTTCAGAGACTTTATATAAGAACAAACAAACAAAAGAAAAATTAATTTTTTCAAAAATATTTGTAAATAACTTCTTATTAATAAAATTTCTCGACAACATTTTTAAAACCATTTTGGGCTTACGTTCTTAAAAAAATGGTCAAATCTATTCAGAGATAGCCTAAAGAAAACTAGTTTTTTTCTCTTGGTATTGAAAAACTATAAATAAAAAAATAATTTCTTTTCCAGTCGCTCATGACACGTCACTACATGGCCACTGGTTTTTGTCTCAGAGAATTAACATACAAACAAACAAGCAAACTACAAATTATTTTTTATTCAAAAGTTTAAGTTAAAAAAAAAATTTATAATTTTTTTAAGTAAATTCTCTTCAAAATATTTTTAGAGCCATTTTGGACTTACAGCATTAAAAACGGTCCGATCTATTCAGAAATATGCTAAAGGGAGCTAAACTTTTTTTGCTTATTTACTATTTTTTTATATTCAAAAACTGTAAATAAAAAATATTTTTTCCCAGTCACTAAATGGCCTCATAGTCATGGCATGCCATTTTTTTTTTTTTTAAATTTTATAAGTAAACTTTTAAGGTAAATTTTCTCAAAACATTTTTGGAGCCATTTTCGACTTAAATTCTTCGAAATAGTCTGATCTACTCAGAGATGCTCTAAAAGACCTCAAAAAGACGGTAGAAATTTCTCCTCAGATATCATATCATTTCCACATCATTAATGCTACAATTTATCGAAATAAATTTTCCACTAAAAAATTATTATTCAAATCAAGATGCACAATCCTAGTTGGAACTACAAATTTTATGATGAATCCGTGAATCATTCTTGTTATGATCATCGTTAAGTTCACCATTAGACAAAATATGACTAGACAGACCCAGCGGAATAACAACATGGCCAAGGGAGACTATACCTGATTAGAGATCAGCCGACACACCAGAAATAAAAGTTGAATCGAAAATCTAGTGTGCTGGTCATTCCAATAAAATTACCTGAAACTTGTACTATTAAATTGAGAAAACTAATAAAATGGATGAAAATTATGAGATCAAATGAGAAATGGATGATGCCAAGTAATAGAAATAAAGGGAAAAAACTAACTGAAAAAGAAATGGTGAAATAGAGAAGAAAAAAACAGGACGAATTTACAAAAATAAAAAAAAAATAAAGTACAGAAAAAAGGGATAATTTCTCAAAGTAAAAGAGAAATGAATAAAAATGAGTAAAAGGAAAATAAAATCAAATAAAAGCGCTTAAGTCAAAAAGGAAATATGGCCGATTTGTCGATGGTGGTTGGTTAATAATCTGAGGAAAACGTGCAGAAGAAAAGAGACACAACTGAGAAATGCATTTCTTACCTCCTTCTCTGATTAAGACCTCTTGATGATGGTCATTTTTATCTAAATTATTAACCCTCAAGGCGTAGTTGGACTGGATGGACTCTTCCGGACTTGGACATAAATTAAGGCAATAAATATTATTTAGGATCACATTTATCTCTGACAAATGGCGCGTTTTATACGCTCTTTAGAGTGCATTCTTCTCTTCCGCTCTCACTGGTATCAATTCAACAACACAATACAACCACAGTACCCCCACATTTGTAGCTGTTACATTAGCAACAATGGCAACAGTAATAAGAACATTAGCGATAGCAACAACAACAATAATGATTATTGAACTGACCATGACCACGGGTAGCTACTATGCCTGTGACCTCTAGCCGCCATGATGGAATACGACTGAGACGGTTGTTGAATGGGAAAAGAGAGACGAGCTGATGATGTTGGGAAAATTATTTGAACGATTGATGATAAACTGGCTTTCGTCGTAAATGTGAATGCTGCTGGTGCCTTCCATAAGCACGTTGCTTCCAGAGAAGGCTTTATTCTACAAATTTATTATCAGAGATTAGAAATAAAAAAATTTCAAGTTAAAATAAAAATTTAAAAAAAAATCTTAAAAAAGAAAATATTGAGAAAATGTCCAAGTTTAAGATTTTCTTAATGAGAAAAATCTAATTTTCATTTTTAATTTTTTTATACGAAAATTGTCGAAAAATGATTTTCTTAAATTTAAATTGTGTTAAAATTTAAAAATAACAAATATTTTCTATTGTAATTTTTATTATTTTTATACAGCAAAAAATTTATGCTTTTCAAAATTATTTTTTTTACTTACTAAACAAAATACTTGAAAATATTTTACGGTTAAGGGAAAAAAATCTCACTTTGAAAATTCGTTAGAAAACACTCAATTTCGGACATGAGTGAGAAATATTTGAATTGTCAAAAGATTATCCAGTATAGAGTTTTGTAAGTAAAAATTAACCAAATATATTTCAAATTAAGATTTTAATAAAATGTTTATTTTAAAATATTACTTCAACCACGCCATCATAAAAAGAATTAAATTTATTCATTTGATTACGAAATTTCACGCAGATTTTGATCCTTTTGAGGTAATTTTTGATGACTTTTTAGAACATTTCTAGCACTAATTCAGCCATAAATTATCGGATGTTTGCTTTCAAATTCTCAAAAATTAAAGGATAATTTATGTAAATATACTTTTTTATATAGTAATACAAGAAAAGGTCAAATAGTTTTAAATCGCACGTTAAACGTCACTTTCGGTGGCCGATTATCAACAACAAATCTCGAAATTATGAGTCCTGGGAACTTTATGGATAATAAGGCCGAATATTTTAGTAGTTTTAGTCGGTTAAAAAGTAACATATGTTCCAGATAAAATTATTTAAGTATAGGTTAAAAAAATGTAGATTATAGTCCTCAGAACTCACAGCAACAATTTTCCGTTCTTCATTTTCGAATACACCTTAAGACCAAAATGCACACCAAACAGTTCCTTTTTATAGATACGAGAGTCTTTCAACAAGTACTTAGCCTACAAAAGAAAAAGGAAAATTTTGGAAAGGTGGCAATTTATTTTTTCACATAATCTCCTTCAAGCTCGATACACTTGGCCCCAGCGATGCTCTAACTTTTTTAACCCGTCCAAAAAATACATTTTTTCGAGGGAAGTAAAATAGGCGTGCGTGGCGACGATGACCTCCTTATTCGACCCAAATCTATTCCTGACGAGTGATTTTTTCAGGTTTGGAAACAAAAAGTAGTCACAGGGGGCCAAATCTGGAAAGTACGGTGGATGGGGCAGCAATTCGTAGCGTAATTCGACCAATTTAGCCATGGCGACGGCGGAGGTGTGAGCCGGCGCGTTGTCGTGGTGGAACAGCACTTTTTTCTTCGTAAAGCGGGGCCGCTTTTTCTTTAATTCGACGTCAAATCTTGTGAATCCCTGAAATAGGTGGCCATCACCTTTCCGGCCGATAGAACAGTCTTCGCCTTCTTCGGAGCACGTTCGCCGGGTGAAGTCCACGGTTTCGACTGTTCCTTGGTCTCTAATGTGTAACAGTGAATCCATGTTGCGTCGACGGTCACGAAACGACGCAAGAACTCCGCTGGATTGCGCTGAAACAGCGCCAAACACGTCGCCGATGTGGTCTCACGGTTGCGCTTGTTTTCCGGTGTGAGCAAACGCGGCACCCATCACGCCGACAGCTTTCTCATGCCCAGTTCTTCGTGTAGAATATGATGCACCGTTCCTACTGCGATGCCCATAGTCTCAGCTATCTCGTGAACCTTCAATCGACGGTCTGCCAACACGAGATCCTGGACTTTTTTAACGTTTTCGTCCGTAGCAGCCGTTTTCGGGGCACCTGGGCGTGGCTCATCAAAAACCGACGTGCGGCCACGAACAAACTCGTTGAACCAATTCTTGACGGTCGCCATCGAAGGAGAAGAGTCACCATACACAGCATCCAAGCGATCTTTGATTTCGCTGCACGTTTTCCCTTCCAAAAACAAGAATCTAATCACCGAACGATATTGTTCTTTTTCCATTTTTGTGCAACCGACCGACACGCTCGATTTCAAAGGCTCTCAAAACAAAACTAATGAAGGACAATCGACTGAAACTTTGACAGTAGGCTACTAAAAGAATGTACTGCACGATTGTAAATTTCTTTTGTGACAGCAGTTCCATCGGGCGGTGAGGCTAGGTACTTGTTGAATGACCTTGTACACTTATTTTTTTATAGTAATTTGTGAATTTTTAGGGCCTTTTATATGGGAGAAAGGCAAGTTTTTACTTATTTACGCATCCACCAGGCAAGAAATGGACCTCATCGCTGAAAAAAGTCTTCATTCAAAGCCACTTACCCCAGCTTCCAATTAAAATATTTTTTTTATAATTTAGCTATCTATAATGTAAAATGGCAAACTTACATCTTTCCAAACTTTATCTTAAATAATATATTTATATTTAATTTTTATAAAATATCAAAAGCATATATTCCAAACTGAAAAATGGATATTTTTTTGAATTTCCAAAATTTAGACTAGAAAATTGTGAAATTTTTACAAAAAAAAATATAAAAAATTATGAACAAAAAAAAAAGATTCTCCTCAACTAAACTGAGTATAATCCACCCAAAAATGATTCTATTAAAAATATTAATAAAAAAAATCCCCTGCATCACAAACGTGTGTGTGTGTATTGAAAAATTTTCAATTATTTTTCAAAATTTTCAACTGACAAATTTATTTTCACAATTTCCGATAGATTCATTTACCGCAGCATCAATTGACGTGATAATAATTTAAAGTTTAATTTGTTGCGTGCAGCACGAATACCAGTAAAATGGGAGGAAGGTAGTTAGAAGCGGGTTGTTGGATGGTTCCTTTTAAAATTGATGGTATTAGCGTTGCCCAGCAGTTTTGGTGAATAATTTCATCATCGATGCCATGTCATCACCACCAACGCTACAAACTGATTACTGGCCAAAATCGGCATGCATTTACCCATAAAATGGACAACATTGCATTGGAACTAGTGCACCAGCAGAATAGTGCACTAGTATCGTCAACTCACAACTGCATTACGTGACATTTGACGATGATATGCCAGTCATCAGCTATCTATATACGTACAGGACTGAGCATAATTCACTCCTGGTAGAGTGTGTATAGCATGTCATCTGCGAGAGCAGAATATTATGCATTTTTCGATGACACTGCACTCTGTGAGTGATGCCATCAAAAATGCAAGCAGAAAGACGGATGCTACCGTATAGAAAAGATACCAATGCCTTTGAAGAAGACATTCTACGAGCATGTAAGTACGTTCGAAAATTTCTTGAATGAAAGAAAAAACCAAGACGGAATCTTTCATGAACCAAAAATTATTATGATGATTTTCACATCACTTTGGAAATTTTCCGGTTTGTTCTTTTCTTTTTTGTAAATATTTCTTGCAAAGATCTAAACTTTTTTGTTGCTTCTTTTAAGGCAGAATATTCTTCCCTCATTGCGCTTCAAATATTTCGTTTTTTTTGTCGTCCCCACTTGCAATGCATTTGGTAGAAAAATGATTTCAATTCCAAATGCGAAAAGGAGGACATTTTTAAATACCAATGAATGTAAATGTGAATTTTAATAGTGCTACGCTATAGAGTACGACGGACGATACACACTGCAGTATGACCAACGAAAATTTTAAGGGACAATACGCGATGCAGACTGATAGACTGACAAGCAAGACTATAGAAGGCCAGACCGAGAGAAAGCCAGAAAGGCAGAATAGCAGAATGGCAGGATGGCACGAAGGCAACAAAGATCGGATCGGGTAAAACAGATGTATCCAATAAATAATCTTTCACGTTATTATCGTATGGGACATGAAGCCTGAAGCCCATAAATCACACTGGCCCAGACATATAAGTAGTCTTTTCGGAAAGATTTTATGACATCGAGAAAGTACTTTATTCTATTCGATTTATCCCACACGAACGCTCCCACCGCACACACCAAACACCGACACATACCACTGCATTCACCAAATCAAACATCATCTCCGATATTATGGAGAAAAAAAAGAAAAAACCAAAGAGATACGCTTTTTAAGAGAGAAATTTTTACTCTCTCTAAAATTTTATACAAATTCTTAGATAATTTCAGAAGATTTCAAAAGTCAATTCACGAAATTCAAATTTGACCAAATAAGAACAATGACGACCATCTCTACTCTGCCATATTGAAAAATTCTTCGTATAAAATTTTATTTATAAATAATTTTTTTTATTATTAACATTCCTTTACTATCTCTTTTTTTAAGATCCTTTTTTATTAATATTTTGATATTTTTCAAAATATTTAAAAAAAGGACTAAAACTGTTTTTTTAAGAATCTTTCACTTTCGTTAAAAAATTTTCATATTAAATATTTTTGGGAAAAGTGTCTACTACAAAAACCGTTTTTCTGGAAATACTTAATAAATATTATGTAAAAATTCTTAAAAAAATTACTTTCTTATCAAAATGCTAGAAAATTATTTTTTACTTTGCCTTAAACAATATGAAAATTAAGAAAATAAAATCAATAATTTTTTAACTTAAAAATGAAAGATTGTAAATTTTATTTGTATCTATTTTCTTATAGAAATAATTTTAATTTACAAAAAAAATATTTAGAAATTATATTTCTAAAAGGGACACTTTTTTTTACAATATTATTTATTCCACCTTTCTAATTATTGTATATAACGCACATCAAGACTCTCTATCTTGAAAATGGTGCAAATTAGCAAATTTAAAATAATTCATATTTTTGTAAATAGTTAAAAAAATATCTTTTATTATTTATAATTAAAAATTAAGTCGAGTTTATAAAAAAAGAATTAACATTTTATTATTTACCAAATGTTACGAAAAGTTTCATCATTTTCAAAAAAAAAAATACAAATTTTCCCTTTTTTTAAAAAAAAAAATAATTCTTCTGATCTAAAAAATGTTAACTTAAAGTTTTTACTTAAAATTATTTTTAAGTACATTTTATTATAAAATAATCTGAAAATTTAAAGAACACCATTTAGGGACATACAGAAATTTCGACATTATAAATGATTACCAATTTTGTGATATGGAAAATATAGTCAGTCCTGTTTTTTAATAACTGTTAAAAATATATATTATTCAAGGTTAAATTGCCAATATTAAAACTACCCAAGCTATACCGATTAGGTGCTAGAATAGTAGACAAGTGACTATGGAGAGTACCATTTTATGTGGAAAAAGTGACTGTCTGGTATGCATTTTGATCTTAAGGTGTCTTTGACCTATTTTTTGTCCTAAAGGTAGTATTAGCACCACAAGCTATATAAAATGTTGTACAAAACATTTTGGCTTTATAACGTGAAGACTCAAGATTTGTGGATGTCAAATAGCCTGTAAGATCATGCAATTTGACGCCGTTTGAAATTCTACCTCTAGCAGTACACAAAATATTCTATCTTAGCAGACAATCCTTAAACTTTAGAGCATAACAACAACCAATATACTTCAAGTACTACTTAAATTACAATTCAAAATGTGTCGAAAAATTATCATCAAAAATTTCTTTAACAAATTTAGTCCTTTAAGAAGTTTTCTAATGACTTTTTTTTGTAATAATTGTTATATTATATCAATAATGGCCAAGATTCAAACAAAATAGTCACATTAATTTATCTCAAATCCTGAATTTGAAATATTTTATATTAATTTTTACTTTCCTATATGCCAATTAAAAAGTTCCTATTAAATTTGTTACAGTTTTAGTTTTGTTGAGACATTCACAACTTTTTTAATTAATTTTTTTTCTTCTAATTAATAAAACTAAAAAAAAATTTTTTATATGTCAAAAGTATAATAATAATTTAAAATTTAATTTAAAAAAAAAAAATAATTTTTCAGGATAAAAAAAATATATAAATTTCTTGTGTACTAGTTTTAATGTAAAAAATAATTACTCCTTAAGAAAATGAAAAAATATGAAATAAAATAGCACAAAATGGGTTTGGAAAAATTAAAAATTAACAAAAAATTCAAAAGAAAAAAAATTATAAAGATGAGAAAATTTCAAAAAAAACAAAAACAAATTAAAACAAAAAATTTAACTATTTTTAATTTGTATAAAATTAATTAAAAAAAAGCAAAATAAAAAAAAAAAACTTCCATAAAAAATTAATTACAAAAGCAATAACAAAAACAAACTCTCTCAGGTAAATGAGTCCATGATGAAACCATCAATAAAAATCGTTGTGATTACAAAACTCTCCCTTTCTTTTGTGTAGAAGAGAGCGTTTTCTTAATTTTTTCTTTTTGTATTTTTTATTTGATTTTCTGTGAAAATTTCCCACAAACTTGAAAGAATAAAATTAGGTCTCCACGATGCACCAAACAAAAATAACAAATGCAAAAGACGCCTTGCTATTGATGGTAAAATCCACCAACTATGATAGACGATAGTTTTCACGATGAAACGCAATAAATCCCAATAAATCCAAATAAATCCCAATAAATCGCGATTAATCACGCAATCTACAAATAATAAAAAAAAACTAACTTCTTGCGTAATTATTTTAAATTCTATTACAAAACTAAAAGAAGCAAAAAACTATTACAATTTTTACTTTTCACCATTTTTTGTACCAATCAAACAATACAAACAATAACAGTCAAAATTATAGATATTTTTATCTTTCTTTTTTTTGGGGGAGGGGAGGGGGATTTTCTTTTTATTATCTCATAAAATTCTCTTCAAGAAACTGTCAATCAAATCGCATCGCGCAAAGTAGGGTGTGAGAATTGTGCCAAAGTCAATAGAGGAATCGTCGTAGTCAAAATAAGGAATTGAGACTGATTCGACTGAAGAAATCGAAACCAAAAGCCGCGAATCGAAAATCGAAAATGAAAAAGCGAGAATTGAGAATCGAGACTCGCAAAACTAAGCCAGAAGTTGTACAAAGAAAATAGATAATTTTTTGTGCTTTTTTCCATCTTTTCTTATAGTAATTCAAATAAGAAAAAACTTTGAACAAATAAAAATTAAAAAAAAAAATCTTCCATTCATAAACATCAAAGCTGAGAATTTAATTCATTTCGTGACAGCATCATTTAAGATTCTCTGAGCAATATAATTTCTTAAATAAAATCTGGTTGAATTTAGACCATTTTCCAGTTTTTCTTCAAGAGTTTAGGCTGAAAATTTGATTTGGAAAGAAAAACTGTCACGAATTTTCTATTCGTCGATGAGGAAAGACTCTCAAATTCAAATGTTCAATTGTATCCAAAACCTGAACATTCTTAAATAATCACTCTCATATACCCCCACACTATAAAAAAAAACTGTAACATTGCATTTTGTTCGATAGTTTCTTCCATAAATTTTCCCATAAGCAAGTTTACTTCTTTAATCCCAAAATAAATAATTGTTATTATTATGAAAAATTAACTCTACACGACTTTAAAACACAATCAAAATTAAACTATAACTAACTATTTTGTTTTTCTTTCCTTTTTTTTCGGTAGAAGGGGGAAGGGGGTTAAGTAGAAAGGTGAAGATTATAAATCGACTTAACTTTCACACCAAAAAATCGATAATAATTTCTTGTCATTGGAAACGTAATCGCTCCTCAGTTTTTGTAGAATTTTCCGAGTTTGAGATTATGAATTTAGATTAAAAACTATTTTTTTCTTAAAGGTTGCTACTAAGATTTTTTCTAGAAAAACATAAAAAATTTACAGAATGCATTTGGGTGTGAAAGGGGGCCACAAATCAATAGTGTTGAGTATGGAAATATTTGTTGTGTTTTCTTTTTTTGAATCGTGACAATAACTTAATCGAATCGTGTTGTCACATTTTCTTTAAAATAAATCGTTTATAGTATTTTTATTTTGGTTAGGTTTTTATTTTCGAGATACTTTTTTTTTTAATTAACAGTTAATTTTTGGAATACAAAAAAAAAGATTTACTTTCTATTATTACCGATTTTATTTACTTTAAGACAGTTAAGCCCATTGAGATATTCACTATAAAATAATAAGGAATTAACCCAATTGATGAGTAATGAAAATTTACTCCAAAAAATGGGATATGCATTTAAGAGGAGATATTATTACCTTTTTTCAAAAATGCTTATGAAGAGGAAGGGAAAAAAGGTTATTTTAACTAACCTGACATTTTGAAAATTTAAGACCTCAATAATATGGTGGCACAAAAATGGGAGTGTTGGATTAAAGTACTTAGAATCAATCAAGGATGCAAAATGACATCGATGTAGAAATATTATTGAATATTGAAACGTATCTCAACTCGTAAAGAATGAGGTTTAGGATCTGAATATACCTATTATGAAAGGTTTAAGTCGAGTAAGGATATGTTCCAATTTGGAAACGGCGATGTAGCTATCTTCACAGATGGATCGAAAAATGACGTGAAATATTTTTAAAAGATCTGAACTTGGCACGCTTGACACGCTATTTGTGTTTAAGGACGAAGAGCTGAATTATTGGTTTTGTTGA
This sequence comes from Atherix ibis, assembly GCA_958298945.1. Classification (NCBI taxonomy): domain Eukaryota; kingdom Metazoa; phylum Arthropoda; class Insecta; order Diptera; family Athericidae; genus Atherix; species Atherix ibis. Next base: position 8,735,852 of record OY282609.1, read on the forward strand.
ATACCCTAGATTATAATATCGAGGGTCAAGAACTTACCACCAAATTGAGGGTCAGATAAGGTTCACGGAATTGGGGTTGAAGTACAAATTGCCTAATTGAGGGTAAAGTAAAGATCACCTAACTGAGGGTCAAGTACAGGTCACCTAATTTAGGTTCAAGTACAGATAACCTAATTGAGAGTCAAAACAGGCAACCTGATTAAAGATCAAATACAGATCACTTTATTGATGGTCAAGTACAGAATACCTAATTGGGAATCTAGTACACACTACGATATTAAGGGTAAAGTACAGATCACCTTACTGAGGGTCAAGTATAAATCACGTTATTAAGGGTCAAGTACAGATCACCTAACTAAGGGTCAAGTACAAATCACGTTATTAAGGGTCAAGTACAGATCACCTAACTGAGGGTCAAGTACAAATCACATTATTGAGGATCAAGTACAGATCACCTACCTGGGGATCAAGTACTAATCACGTTATATTGAGGGTCAAGTACAGATCACCTAACTGAGGGTCAAGTGCAAATTACATTATTGAGGGTCAAGTACAGATCACCTAACTGAGGGTCAAGTACAAATCACGTTATTGAGGGTCAAGTACAGAGCACCAAACTGAGGGTCAAGTACAAATCACCTAACTGAGGGTCAAGTGCAAATCACATTATTGAGGGTCAAGTACAGATCACCTAAGTGAGGGTCAAGTACAAATCACGTTATTGAGGGTCAAGTACAGAGCACCAAACTGAGGGTCAAGTACAAATCACATTATTGAGGATCAAGAACAGATCACCTAACTGAGAGTCAAGTACAAATCACGTTATTGAGGGTCAAGTACAGATCACCTAACTGAGGGTCAAGTGCAAATCACGTTATTGATGGTCAAGTACAGAGTACCTACCTGAGTATCAAGTACACATCACGTTATTGAGGGTCTAGTACAGATCACCTAACTAAGGGTCAAGTACAAATCACGTTATTAAGGGTCAAGTACAGATCACCTAACTGAGGGTCAAGTACAAATCACATTATTGAGGATCAAGTACAGATCACCTACCTGGGGATCAAGTACTAATCACGTTATATTGAGGGTCAAGTACAGATCACCTAACTGAGGGTCAAGTGCAAATTACATTATTGAGGGTCAAGTACAGATCACCTAACTGAGGGTGAACTACAAATCACGTTATTGAGGGTCAAGTACAGAGCACCAAACTGAGGGTCAAGTACAAATCACATTATTGAGGATCAAGAACAGATCACCTAACTGAGAGTCAAGTACAAATCACGTTATTGAGGGTCAAGTACAGAGTACCTACCTGAGTATCAAGTACAAATCACGTTATTGAGGGTCAAGTACAGATCACCAAACTGAGAGTAAAATCTAGGTCACCTAATTGTTGTCAAGTACAGATCACTTTATAGAAGATCAAGTACAGACCACATATCCGACAGTCAAGTATAGATCACTAATTTAGGTTCAAGTATAGATCACGTTATTGACTCTCAAGTTCAGATCACCTTATTGAGGTTTAAGTACGGACCACCTAATTGCGCAGTACAGGCTACGTTATAAAGGGTCAAAGACAGACCACCTAACTGATAGTCAAGTATAGACCACCTATCTGACAGTCTACTCCAGATCACCTGATTGAGGGTCAACTACAGATAGCTTAATTGGCTCTCAAGTACAGACCACTTAATTGGGAGTCTAGTACAGATCACCTAATGGAGATTTGATATTCCGCTTTGAGCAAAGTGATCGTAAATAAATGGTTTCGAAACAAATACCAAAAACGGTGAGCCATTACAGAAAATGATAAGATATATGCCAAAATATCGATCAAATTACCAAAAGACTCTAGTCGTAGATATATGTATCCTTAAAATGACACGGTGAACGGTCGTTCTTTTCACATAAAGTATACTTACTGAGGGTTAGGAAACCCAGCGATGCAGTTTCAAAAAATTGATCATTTAACTTCTAAATAAAAAAATGCTTGCAATAATATAAGCAATTGAGGTCTGCGATGAATCTTGAAAGAAGCCGGCTAGAACTTCTGGCTAAATAATAACTAGTGGTAGCAAAAATTTAAAAACTCTCCAAAAAAATTTAAAAAAAAACAACCTTCCACTTTTTTTGCAATTATTATTTACCAAAAAAATCTTAAATGTACCCAAAGAAACTATTGGAATTAAACAAATTGACTTGAATAGTTAAGATAGTTGTGCAAACTTTTTTTTGCAATATAAAATCAATATTTTTTTTGAAGTCATAGTATCTTATAAAGAAAATCTATTCCTAACAAGGTTATAAGATGGAAGAGAAAAATAATTATCATGTTGAACCGAAAATGTGAAACGCTCTAATAAGAAAAGAGCTGAATTCCGAAAAAGTAACGATACCATCGCTAGTAAGAAAAAACCAAGAGAACTACCTACACCCACTATAAAATTTGTTAGCGTTACAAAATCATTATAAATAAAGTGTAGATAATTGCAAAATATTCAGAAAAATATCAACAAATATCGACAAACAAATTAAAGTGAATTGAAGCGAATTGGAATGAAGGTATGATCGTATAAATGACGATCAACGACGAATGCACCGCCTCAAACCATGCTAACAAATTGGCCAACAAATGATCTGAAACGGATTGTAATTCACCTTCAAATAGTCGTAAGCTTCACATAAAAGTCAGGAGTAATCTTGTGAGCTGATCTTATTCAATATTGTTCGCACCAATAAAGCCAACGTAGTGTAACCCATCCGACGATGAACAAAAAATTGTGAATGGATCATGTTGGGGGCTGAGAAAAATATTCAAAGATTATCTCTTCAATTAGTATTAGAATTAGTAAATACTTTTGTTTCGGGGTAACTACTAGTATTTAGATCCGGCCTAAAATTGTATATTTTAGACAACAGTTTTGGGTTTTTGAACAGGTACAACGTTTTTTGAAAGAGAGACCTTCTGAAAATGAGTCCTACAATTATGGTTCAATAGAGAACAGTAAAAATAATACAATTTCAATTTTTTTGGTTTTCTTAAAATTATTATTTCAAGCAAAATTAGTATCGAGAATGTTAATCATTAGCACAAAAAGATCATTTGACGACAAGATATCTAAAGCCCTATTCGAACTTCAAAATATCTGCTATTACCAGTCCTAAGCCTATCCAATTCCACTAGATCAGAAAAGATTTGAATTTTTCTTAAATCAAATATTATTTTTTCATAGTTCTGATTTTAAAATTATGAAAATAGAACAAAACTTTTGACCATTTCAGTTACTGTAAAATATTGAACACTTCAGCTTATATTATTGAAAGAAATTATAAGGTTTAAATGATTTAATATTTGAAATTTTCTAACTATTAAAAAATCTGTTTATATTTTTAATTTTTTTATGGTAAAATTTACGAAAGTTGAAATTGTGCTTTCAACCAAAAATTTCAGTTGTTCAACTGATTTTGTTGAGCAGAATTTTCAATTTTGTTGAACTGTAATTTCCATATTTATTTAATTTAAAATTTAAAATTTATGCTATTTGTTAACTGAGAGTACTAGGCCTATATAGAATCTGGGAAACTATTTAAAAAATTATTAAGTCCATACACGTCAAAAAATTTACTGCATGCGTGAGAGTGTTGTGTCAAATCTGCTGGTTTGCTTGTGAGCCTTTTACATGTGTGTTTACTGGTGCTGAAAAAGGGTCACACCAGTAAAGAAATTTTTTTTGACGTATCTGGGCTTAATTTTCCAAAAAGTGTCTCAGAACCTGTATAGTCCTACTACTACCGAGTCCTTCTTATTCTCTTTGATTGTTAACATGTTGACAGTTCAAGTTTCGTTTAAATAAGAAAAAATGGAGATTCTCAACTGATTTTGTTGAACATAATTTTGGTTTTTGTTGTACATTTCAATTTTTACTTTTTTGACAATTAAATCCATTTTAATAATAAAATCTTAATAGTTAAAAATTTATTTCAAATTGAAAATTTGTTGAAATTTTTAACTGATTTTGTTGAATAAAATTTCAAATTTTGTTGAAATTCAATTGCTACATTAACAGTCGAGTTTTTAATTTATTCTTTTTAAGGACTGTATTTATTAAATACTTTGTTTATTCACAGTTAATATTTTATTTCAGTAAAAAAATTTGAGTTGTTCAACTAATTTTGTAAAATTTGTTGAAAAATAATTTTACATTTCCTACCAGAAGCATTAATTTACCTTTTTTAACCAATTAAATCTCTTTAATCCATTTTATCAAAACGAAAATAATTATAGTTAAAATTTTCCTTCAAGTAAAAATTTTGAGAAATTCAACTGATTTTGTTGAATAGAATTTCAGATTCCAAATTTTTCAAATGATTGTTTTTATTAACTAAGTTCCCTAAATAAAAAACTTTTTTTTACTTTTTTCGCAGTAAAAATTTTATTTTAATTTAAAAAATTCAAACTTTCAACGAATTTTGTTGAACAAACATTTGAATACATTTTTTAAACGACAACACCCATCATGAATGTCAAAATTTTTGATTTAACCTCTTTTGATAACCGAATCCTCTTGCTCTACTTTGATACCTAAAATAGTATCGGTTAAAATTTTGTGTTGTTCAACTTATTTTGTTGAACAGAATTTTAGATTTTGTTGAACTGTCATTTCAATGATTAGTAAGAGGAATATTAATATACACTTTTTTAACAATAAAATACATTTAATTCTATTTGCTGATAAAAATAATGACAGTTAAAATTTTGCTTTCAACAAAAATTTGATATTTTCAACCAATTTTATTGAACCAAATTTCAAATTTTGTTGAACAATCATTTATATCTTTTTTTCAAATTAAATTCCCTTACTCTCCTTTAATAATTCAAATAAAAATATTAATAAAAAAATTTTTTAATTAAAAAAATTTGGAGAAGTTCAACTTATTTTGTTAAACAAAACCATAACCGATTCTCTGAAATAAAATTGAAATTTCTGCAATTTATGAAAATTTTAAAAAACAGAAGATGTATTCGGAAAAGTGAAAAGGTTTTTTTACTATTTGTGTTAATCAAAAATTATAAAAATAATTATAAATTTCCTATTAACAAAAATTTAACGTTTCCTCCAACCAATTAATTTTGTTGAAAAGAATTAATCATCAACATTTTCATATCATTTCTTTTTTGCATTTTTAATTTTTTTTAAATATTATCGAAATATCACTTAAATGACAGATAAAAGATTTATACATCCAAGTAGACGTACTGAACTATTATGACTTTTTTTTTAAATTTATCATTAAAATTTCCTCTCAAAAAAAGTTTCTTTACTAGAATATTAGGTAAATACAAAATTTTATAAAAGGAAAACAAATAAGAAATAATAATTACAGAATAAAAAATTTAACAAATTGTCATAGACATAGTTTGTAACAAACAAAAATATAATTTGTACAAATTAGAATTTAAAAAAAAAAAGCAGAAAAAAAAGTTCTGTTCACCTGTAATTTCTAATTTGACCTTTGACGTTACGTCTCATTTACGCGCGAAAATCACTAACCGTACCAACTTAACAGAGAGAAAAAAATTGACATGAACACGAAATTATCTTATAATTATTATAAAATATAAAAGTTTAGATGGAAGCTTACTATTGGCAATTTTTATTCTATCCAAAAAAAAACATATTTAAAAAAAAATTACAAAAATTAAACAAAAAAAAAGTCCAAAATCAAAATTATTATTTTCACAAGCACCGATCACAGATGAGATGGCAATGTGGCCACACTAATAAGCTCTACGAACCGATTATGATATGAAGGTGGATGGGGGAAGAGGGGAGGGGGGGGTTGATTAACATAAATTATTTTTGACTTTTAACCAAACAGTTCCAATATCAAATATTTTCCGCATTGTAATTATTGGGGATGGAAAGAAAAAATAACAATAACAACAGTGGCACTATTACTGTACCGTTGATACTCTAGAAACATTTATTCCGTTTAAATAAAAATATTTATTTTTATTATTTTTTTTTTGTAATTTATTTTCAAATAATTACTATAATAATTAAAAAATAATTATTCTTTTAGTTTCCGTCACGAATTTGTGAATAGATAATGATTTTTTAAAAATCTATAAAAATGAGATTCAGACTGAAAATTTGTTCAGTTCCATAAAAGCTAGTCAGTCAGTTAGTATTCGGAAGTAATATTTAGTCAAAAGTGCATTTTATTTTGGGATTATAGGATAATAAACCGAAAAGTCAAAATGAATAGAGTTTTTTTGTTGGCAGTATTTTCGTTGATAATCACAGTTGTTGTTGGAAATCCACTTGGTGTAAGTAACTATTACTAAGGAGCACAGGAGCGATTCCTTTTTAACTCATCTAAATATTTTCTTCTGTCTTTCCAATAATTAGAAACTCAATTTGGAATTGACAAGCATAAATGGATCTTGTGATACCAGCTACGGTGATATTAAGGTGAAATTGATCCCACCAAGGACAGTTGCAGCATCAGTTGATCTCAAGAAAGATGTCGTCCATCCGCTAGTCGATATTATCATCAAGGCCAATATGGCTGGACTAGAGATGGAAGACATGGACATCATCGATACGACATTAGATTACTGCAAATTGCAAGAGTACATAAGCCTCCATCCGCTACTCCAGGTGCTTTTTGATATGTACACAAAAGTCTCCACCATTCCAGTTACATGCCCAGTTAACAAAGGCTCGTATGCCATTAACAATTTTGCTTTTCCGATTGAACTATTTCCAAAAATGGAAATCAACTGTAAGTTTACAGTGCAACTTAAATTTAAGGAAGCCGATACACAAATTTGTCACTACACAGTAATGGGTGCAATTGCATCGTAAGGTAAAAAAATTTCCATTTTTAAAAAAGAAAAGGGGAAAACACTCAAAGTGCTTTTGAAAATTAATGTGCAAAAAAATTTCGATTTATAATCCAAAAAAAAGAAAATTACATACAATAAGTTAAAAATGTCAGAAGTTTATTAACTCAAAAAAAAAAAAGTTTCCAAAACTTATCAAAACGAAAATAATGAAAACATTTTAAAAAATTCTTAAACACAAAAAAAAATTATATTCAATCTTATAAAAATTGATGAATCCCCAAAGTAAGAATTTCTAAAAGTATCTCTTTTCAGACATTTAAAAAAAAAATTAAATGTACTAAAAAAAAATTTAAAAAAATAATTCTAGTTTTTAATTGGGAGCTAATTATAAAAATAAAAAATATAATAAAATCGACTTCAAATACCAATGATAAAGAAACCATGCTGCTATGTAAAATTGTTATGTTATTATAATTACTATTACTATTATTATTATTATGATTACCATTATTACTATTATTATTATTATTATTATTATCATTTTAAAAATAAAACGGGGATAAGGAGATTGGGTCGTTTTCTTTTAGGTGTAATCAAAGATATTTTCCTATTGAAGCACAAGAAAACTACTTTCTTGATACTAAAAAATGTTAACTTATTGGAAAAAAAGTTAAAAAAAGATTTCTTTTTTTCATAAAAATAAATTGTGGTAAAATATTTAAAAACAATTATATCTAAAAGGTAATTCAAGAAGAAAAAATTAGCTCAACGCAGATTATTTGTTATGCTCCGAAAATTCTACTAATTGAGCGACAAAATACCGAAAAGATAATAATTTTTGATTTTTCTCATATCCGGTTCGGAAACGTTATATTTTCAAATATTATTACTTTCTGTAAAAATTATTTATAGTAAAAATTTGAAATTATTTTCTGTAAACATTATTTTTTGTAAAAATTTTTTTCAGTAAAATTTTGTTTGCAGTTAAAATTGTTTTCAGTAAAAATTATTTCCAGTAAACATTTTTGTCAGTTAAAATTATTGTTAGTTAAAGTTACCATCAGTTAATATTATTTTCCGTAACAATTATTTTTAATCAAAATCATTTTCAGCAAAAATTAGTGGCAGTTAAAATTATTTTTACCAAAAAGTAGTGTCAGTTAAAATTATTTTCAGTAAAAATTATTTTTAATTAAAAAATTTTTCAGTAAAAAATATCTTCAGTAAAAATTCTGATCAGTAAAAATTATTGTCAGTTAAAATTATTATCAATAAAATTTATTTTCAGTAAAAATAATTTTCAGTAAAAACCATTTTCAGACAAAATTTTTTGCAGTAAAAATTATTTTCAGTAAAATTATTTTCAGTTAAAAGTATTTTCCGTAACAATTATTTTCAGTAAAAAACATTTTCAGTAAAAATTAGTGTCAGTAAAAATTATATTCAGCAACAATTATTTTCAGTAAAATTATTTGCAGTTAAAAGTATTTTCAGTTGTAATTATTTTCAGTAAAAAACATTTTCAGTAAAAATTATTTACAGTAAAAATTATTTTCAGTAAAATTATTTTCCGTAACAATTATTTTCAGTTAAAATCATTTTCAGCAAATATTGCTGTCAGCTTGAATTATTTTCAGTAAAAATGACCTTCAGTGAAACAAATTTCAGTAAAAATTATCTTCAGTAAAAATTCTGTTCAGTAAAAATGATTGTCAGTTAAAATTATTTTCAGTTCAAAATATTTCCAGTAAACAATTTTGTTAGTTAAAATTATTATCAGTAAAAATTGTCTTCAGTTAAAATTATTTCCAGTAAAAATTATTATCAGTTAAAATTATTTTCAGTAAAAATAAATTTTAGTAAAGAAAATTTTTAGTAAAAATCATTTTCAGGAAAAATTATTGTCAGCAAAATTTATCATCAGTAAAAATTCTGATCAATAAAAATTATTGTCAGGTAAAATTATTTTCAGTAAAAATTTTGATCAGTTAAAATTATTTGCAGTAAAAATTATTGTTTGTTAAAATTATTTTCAGTAAAAATCATTTTCACTTAAAATTATTTTTAGTAAAAATTATTGTCAGTCAAAATTATTATCAGTTAAAATTATATTCCGTAACAATTATTTTTAGTCAAAATCATTTTCAGCAAAAATTAGTGCCAGTTAAAATCATTTTCAGCAAAAATTAGTGCCAGTTTAAATTATTTTCAGTAAAAATTATGTTCAGAAAAAATTTTGATCAGTAAAAATTATTGTCAGTTAAAATTACTTTCGATAAAAATTATTTTCAGTAAAATTTATTTTCAGTAAAAATCATTTTCAGAAAAAATTAGTGTCAGTAAAAATTATTTTCAGTAAAATTATTTTCAGTTAAAATTATCTACAGTAAAAATTTTGATCAGTTAAAATTATTTTTAAATAAAACTATTTTCAGTAAAATTATCTTCAGTAAAAATTATTTTCAGAAAATATCAATTTCAGTTAAAACTCTTGTCAGTAAAAATTATTTTCAGTAAAACTTAGTTTTTGTAACAATTATAATTTCAGTAAAAATTTTGATCAGTAAAAATTATGTTCCGCAAAACTATTTTCAGTAAAAATTATCTTCAGTTAAGTTTACTTTCAGTAAAAATTATCGTCAGTAAAATTTATTGCCAGTAAATATTATTATGTTCCGCAAAATTAATTTTCATTAAAAACTCTTTTGAATAAAAACTATTTTCAGTAAAAATTATTTCGAGTGGAAATTGTTCTCAGTAAAACTATTTTTTCGGTAAAACTTTTCAGTTAAAGTGCCTCTTGTTTCCGAAGACAAAATGCTCTACAATATTTTAGAGGTCAATTTTGCTCTGGTTGTGTAGACAAGAATATAATTAATCTCATAAGAAAAATGTTCATTTGTGATGCCAAACAATGTTCTTGAGGTCATGTTAACAAGTGCGTTTCGCTTTTCTTTGCGCAAGCCCCACACTCTACAACCCCCTTGCCAATATTAATTTATTTTTGTTACAAATTAATTTTTCCCAGGTTTAAATACAATCTCATCTACAAAAGTTGACTTATTATTATCGTTTCCGATTAGTTGGTTGCTTAGACAGAAGACTATGTAAAGTCTGCACTTGAACCAAAAAAAAAAAAAAATAGAAGAATTTTCTGCTGTCGCTAATTTTCTACACAAAAACTAATATGAAAATTGTGAATTTCTGTGATTTTTGTTTTAGCGATTGTTGCTATTAGTAAGAAAGTTGTTGTTGCTTGAAATTTTTAAACTCTCTCGAGTTGCATTTAATTTGATTTGGCAGCAAACCAACTGAAGACCTGTTTCGGTTGGTTGCCATTAATTAAAGATATTCGCTGATTAATTACTGTAGTAAAAGTGGAATAAATAAATGTCATTTGAAAATTAAAGATGCAGGGAGGGTCTCAATCTAAGAGGACATGAAATTGAATGAAAAAGTTTGACTAACAATAACTTGACTTTCGAGTGGATAAGAGTGAAGTGATTCTGTTGGAAGCAGGTTCATGTATGGTCGCGGCTTTACTGGTCGGGTATCTGCGCAGATATTACAGAAAATTTATGTCACGATCGATTAAATGCAAATTTTGTGTAAAAAACTACAAAATATTCCAAAAGTGATCAAAAATGTCGTCGTCTGAAGTATAAAAAGTCATCTGTCAGTTGCTACTCTGCACAAAGTAGCTGTCTTGTATGTGATTATTGGTGGGTTCTGTCCTCACAAATATTGCTGCTTTGTAACTTTAGAAGCTCTTTACGTGATTCCTGTTTTTTTTACCTAAAATAATTTCTATTTTACAAAATTTTTTTGCAAAAGCAAGTTTCTATCACTGATATTGAATTTAACAGCATCAAATTTGGAAAACTACCGCTCTTTTGCCCTCTCGATAGTCGTTATAATCTTTAGAGGGCCACAAATTACTAAAACGAATTTGGTTTCATTTTCTAGGGTTCATACCCAAGCTAATGCTTGATTTTTTATATCCCTTATAGCAGCAACTATAGACCAAAAATGAGAAAATTTTGTTCAGCATTTTTTTATGGACTTAAATTTTTTTTGTGCGTTTATGGATCAGTTGATGCTAAATTCAAAAATTTTATATAATTTCTTGTGTTGGAAAGAGTTCTTTTCGAAAGTATTTTTTTTTAAATTTCAGAAATTTACTATACAAGGCTCAGCAGAAAATAAATGAGACTTACTCATTTTTTGTTACGCTAATGTCACGTCCCTTTTAAGTAGTTCGTTTGGGTAACTATACATTTGCGAAAGCATTGATTCCACTTTTAGTGGCAGGGCTAGAAGGCTTCAATTGTAATTCATTTTAGCTTTACTACTTTGGGTATAATTGACAGTATTTTAAGATCATGGAGAGAAAAAAAAGACGCACAGACTATGATCAGATGAATAAGAGGCCGGGGAATCCTTATTATTGGCAAAAACTCCTTGATGGCGATGCCTGTGTAACAAAGGGCGTTCTCATGGTGAAGCATTCAAATGTCTAAAATGTACAATTTGACGCAAAAAAAAACTTCTTCTAAACCCTTTAAAGAGCTTCATAATTAGTCGACGGTTTGAAATCAGAAATATCCCCACAAGCATGCCATATTTTATTGACAGTTTGTTCAGGAGATGCAAAAGATCATATTCGTTCCTCACTTTTATGAGTTTCTAATGTTGGGAACCATCATAAAAGAGTATCGACAAAAAATTCCTAATTTTTATCAGTTTTCGATCTTAAAGGGGTTATTGAGTGGGGTTCGTCTTTCACTATTTCCCGGACCTCCAAAAATGATCCATTCACCTAAAATATTTTCAACAGTTTTTCCACAAAGAGAAGATCTAATCTGTTATTGACTTCCCTAGAGTAAAGCCTCTCTGGTATGGGTCCATAATTTTTTGGGCAAATAATGCCTTTCTGCCTAGTAAGATAGAGGAGAATATGCCAACGTACCAGTCATCGTGCATAGATTCGCTATCCCACTTGTGGACAATTAATTGATGAACTGTATGGTGCTATGTATCACCTCCGTTCTTAACCAGTTCAAAAACGAACCCATCAATACGGGGCATGTTCAGATTCTTCAGTCGACGGATCCTCGACACTTGGTAGAGGTAGCATATATTCTTCAGCTTGCATGACCTCCAACTCGTGTTCTAACTAAATAATATTTATGTGTTCATGAAAATGTTTCATCCGCCATCTTAATATACCCATTTAGTCGGAGATCAAATCTCACTCTTTGCTGCGATATGATGAGTATCGTGACGTCAATCATCCCTTCCTGCGCACAGCTTGGCCCTTTTAGGCGAGTATTGGGTTGTGGAAAATTGGAAAATATTCTAGATGTTGGAAGGTATAAAAAATTTGGAATTAAAATATGTACGTTAAGTTTAACAGGAGGATGGCTTTGCTAGATATGCTTATCATCAGCAGCTTTATGCGGAGAGTATGTGTGTTTGTGTGGCGGGGGGTGGCTGGGGGTTGATATGCGCACGCAATTTGTGCAAAATAGTGCTTTCATGGCCACCATAACAAAAAAATATTGCCTGATCATATGGAGGAATGTGGAGACTCTCAAAGGGGTTAAATTCCCCATGGGAGGGGAAAAATAAGATATATTTTAAAGCTGTGGGGAAAGGAACACTGAATATGGGGAAGGTATTAAAATTGGGAAGGAAAAAAATATTTGTGGAGTCGACCGTCGAAGGTGATGGTAGAGACTTAGCTGTCATGTCTCTCCGTGTCCATTCCCCAAATTCTTCTATTAACACTTCTCGGCAAAATAATTTTGGACTGCCCCCCCTCTCTGATACTTTAGTCTTAATACTTTCCTGCCGCCCCTCGCAAAATTTTATCTGCCATTTAATTAACTATTTTCCTTGGTTTATTTAATTTTTAGACGGTGGAAAAAAATTAAAGTGAGATTTTTTAGAGAATGTCATTTAGCACATTACGTCTTTATCTTATTATAAAACTGTATAAATTTCAGTACCTCTCTCCCTTTCTCCCATCCCTTAGACACTTAAAACCTACACAATTAGTATAGGATAATTTTAAATGAATAAAAACTAATTGCGAATAAATAAGATTTACATAAGTTTATCTAATAACAGGTGATGATTTATTAATCGACCTGAAATTGTGTGTTTCATGTCAATCTCAAAGACACCAATCATCCGTCGGTGACAAATATTGGCAAGGTGGGTGAATCATAAAAAAACTAGATACTTTTGCGTCATACACCGAAGATAAAATTCACAAATATTAATATTAATACTTTGTCTGGAGTTAATACTTGATAAATAAAAATACGATTATTAAATGAGAATAGTTCGGAGGTCGTTGCTGTTCAAAACGATTACGTGGCATATGGTTTCGAAGGTGTATGAATGCAGTTTTATTGCCGTTCTCATTCGTGTGCGTGTGTCAAATCTTAAATAATAAAAAGACGAAAGGGAGACTTGCAGATTGTAAGCAAATTCCTTTACCTGCACATATCATTGTAACAATCATATTTTTGAAAATACTTTTCCCTCTCTTCAAATCTGTACTTTCCTCATGACTAAATTGTTGTTTCTCAGCTTTTACAATAAATGCACTTATTTGTCATTGGAATGGGAAATTTTCAGTTTGAAATTGCATGTAGCTATTCATAAGCATTACTACCAACTATTATTAATAATATAATTTCCTAAATACCTTCCTTGACCCTCGTTTTTTTACAGTATGCAATCGTCAAGAGTGAATGTTGACATAAAATTTATTTACAATACAACAAAATTGATTGCAAAACTTGTACGACAAGTTCTTCGATTCAACATATTATGTGACCAATTGGCTTTTTTTTAAATATTTTTTATTGTTTTAATCAATTTATAAAAATATTGTTGATCTAACAAAATATACGCGATAATAGAAATAAATTTTGATAATTATAGAAGTTGTTATTCTTTCGTGAACAAAATCCAAAAAAAAAAACGACCCTCGTATCAAATCGCTGGATCTTGTAGATCAATTTACATAATCAAATCTTTCCCCGGAAGGAGTTCACTTCTGGGTGAATAATCCAGCTCGAAGGTCTATACCAGAAGTGGCCCACGGTTCTTGGCGAACTCGTTGCACCTGAGCTGGTCTAGCAGTGCTTTGAGCGAAGAGTACTCACCAGATAGTCTTAAAAGCAGAACCGACTGCTATCTTTTGTCTTAAAAGCAGAACTGTCGAGGTTGGTTGAAACGTGAGTGACTGCGGTTATCAACAAAAAGCAGGTACAATTTTAGGACTCGAGCTGAGAAATGGCTTAGGTAGGCCTTGCTACCAACAGTTAGGGTAACTAGCTTATAACTGGTTACTAACTGTTAGTAAATGGACCTACCTATAATGCATGGAGCTGGTTAGAGGCAGAGCCACATAGATCTACCAGTTAAAACCGCTCACCGCAGGAATTCAAGGGAAAAATAAATTTTTGCCTGCTTAATGCATGGGACACCAATGATAGTTAAGAAAAAAAAGAAGAAGAAGAAGAAAAAAAGAAGAAGAAGAAAATGAAGGAGAAGAAATGAAGAATATTAAGCAGATGAAAAAGACGAAGAAGATGAAGAAAATCAAGAATATGAAGAAATTGAAGAGTATTAAAAGATGAAGAAGAAGAAGCAGAAGAAGATTATGAAGAAGATGGAGAAGATAAAGAAGATGGAAAAGAAAAAGATGAAGTAAATGAAGAAGAATAGTAAGAAGCAGATTAAGAAGAAGATGAAGAAGATGAAAAAGAAAATATGAAGAAGATCAAGAAGATGAAAGAGACGAAAAAGTTGAAGAAAATCAAGAAGATGAAGAAATTGAAGAGCATGAAAAGATGAAAGAGATGAAGAAGATAAAGAAGATGAAGAAGATCAAGAACATCAAGAAATGAAAAAGACGAAGAAGAAGAAGATGAAGAAGATGAAGAAATTAAGAAAAAGAGAAAACCTGAAAAAATGTTGCATACATGAAGTGGCCGAAGCAGGAAATCAAAGAAGAATTGAAGCGAGCTGGGCTGACAAAATTCATTACTGGCGAGGTCTGTATGGTCTTAAGCTGGCCGTGGTATTATGTCTAACAATAGGTACGCCATGTTAAATAATATTATACTAATCACCGAATCTTGAAATTCCGTGTTATTGCTGTGAAATCCCGTTGCAACCACATATGATCCAGCTTAAAATCTTTAAATTCAAGCCCAAAAAAGCCGAATATCATAGGTCCATAGCACTTAAAATGCCGACTCTTTTTCTTCATTTTCAAAGAAACAATGGACCAATAACACTTTCAGACCAAAACGCACACTAGAGTTTTGGTCATAAACGCAATGGCTTTTTCACAGACATTTGTGGGTTTTCAGAGCCCTATGCGCAGAAATTTTATTTATTGATGTATCCACCAAACAAAAAATAAGCCTCAGTGGTGCCATTACTACTTTTATAGAAAATTCCGTCAATTTTTACATATTCTTCATTGTAAAATTCAAACTTTAAGCTAACAAGTTACATATTTGGTGATATATATGCTTGACAGCTGTTTAATGGCAAGTCTATATATTCCGAATGTTCAAACATCAGCTCACCTTTCAATAATTCTAGTTTCTTTTTGAAATAAATTTAAAACAGAGAAAAACACATTACAATCAATAGCCATTAATATTTTACATCATAAAATCTAATCACTTTTAATAATTATATTTACAGAGCTGTGTCTATTTGCGCTGCCACTTTGAGAGCTTTTGTTGACATGATGGGAGAAATGAGAAAATCATTATCAGCAAAAACCACCCCTTCCCGCCCACCATAAAACAGTTGATCAGTTAATAAAAAGTTTTAAACTAAAGAAAAAGAAATATTTAAATAAAATAATTATTTTTTAGGGGTTGATTTTGTTTAAGGGTGAGAATATTATATTATCATATCGATTGTATTTGTTGGGTGTAATATTTTTTTTCTCTTGACTTATAATATTGACAATAATTGTTTTCGATTCTGCTAAATAAATGTGAGAAAGATTTTGAATAAAAAAAATAGCGGATAAGTCCTTGTAAGAAGGACTAATTTTAAATATCCAAAAATGAAGAAATTGTATTTTTTATTAAATCTTGTAGTTAAATAATGTTTTCATTCAAACTATTTGCAAAAAAAAAATATTCTTCGAACAATTTTAAAAAGCTGTGAAATATTTCCAGTTATGTCAGCTGCATGTTATGGCGGTAGAGCTTGTAGGTGACAGGCACGCAACCCTTGAAGCCATTTATGATTCATTAAATGAGCCTATTTTGAGAAATATTCTGACATAACACGTGCAAATTTTAGGGAATGAAAAATACCCAACCAGTATGCTTGATGTTATCATCACCATGATCAATAGCGCAATAACCGCGAGTCTAGTCTGGGCCTGCGGAATCAAAAAACTGCAAACGCTCAAACATCATCAAAACCAGAATTTATTTCGTCTTCTGGAACCATGAACTGTAGGCTTTTCGGGGAAGATTTTCCTTATCCATACGGATTAAGTGTTCAGCCCAACTCAACCTATTGAGCCCATAACCGCGAGGTAAAAGTAATGGTTCAGCACCTCATTGTGCAATTAACTAAGGAATCATCCGACCTCATTTACAGGGCCGAAAATTCCTCTAGGGATGCTCCTATCAAACTTTGTTTTGCCTTCATTTATATGAAGCCCAAGTTTTTTTCGCTTCCAGCTCAATCGTCGTGGTGGTCTTTCATTGCGCTCATTCTGATTGTCCCATATTATCGATGTTGATGGTCAGTACACAGTAAGCGTAGTAGACTTAATGAGTATGGTACCCCAAATGATTACTCCTGAGTCACGACTAACCTTCTCTAGAGCAGTGATCCAAGTCAACATTAGCAAGCCGAAATGTTCAAACATTTACTACAAATTAGAGATTGTAGTCAATTTGGTTTGAAGGAGCGTGACGCCTGATTACGGGCTCCCTGCATATCTCGCTGTTAAAATCCCAAAGCACAATTTTTGTTCTACTTGAGACAGGCGTCGAGGTTTCGTATCATACTTGAGCCAGGCGTCGAGGTTTCGTTCAATCTCTTCGAAAAAGGTATGCTTTGAGGCAGATTTCGGGGCAACAGGAATCAAGGTCTCATTCTACCTCCTCCAAAAAAATGGGTTATAGTCTCTCTTCGCGAAAATACCCGTCCCGGTCTTGTGATGCTTTGTCAGAGTAATGGTTTATATCTTAGTAGCTTCCTTATTTTATATAATAAAACTTAGATATACCTTCCTGTTATTTCCTTATTTCTGCTTCATACTTCGAATGCAATCAGCCCCAAGCTCAACTGGTTGGAACAGAATCAGCCACAGGCTCTTACGCTTTCTGAAATACTAAATGAGCAATTACAGTTTCAACACTGATTCAGTGCGCTGCTCTATAACTAACCATAGAACAAAGTTAAGTGCAAAACGGCCAGCACCTAACCTATAAAAGCCACGTTATCATATAGCTTCCCTCCTCCTTCTACAGCTGGTCTTGGAACCATCCTTGGCCGAGGTACTGGACAATCTTCCCTAAATTTCTAGCACAGAACCTACTCAGTAAAAAAACGGCCTTACATTTTTACCTCTAACTGGTCTGTACAAAAAATAAAGGACCAATTTCATCTAACAAACAAACTTACACATCACCAAAATGGCTAATGGTCGTGGCCCCAGACTCATATCCTAGGGACCTTATATACATAAAAATATTTGCAATTTTTTCCCCAATAATAATTAATAATCCCTTCTCATTTGTTCATTATTCTCCCTATTTCCAATGGATGGTATCCACCACTTTCGAAGAATTAATCAACAATGGAAAATCGAAAACAAACAATCTTAAAACAACCCCCTTGCCATTTTTCTTCAAAGTCACATCATTTGACATGAAAATCATAGCTCAGAGAAGAAAAAAAAACACAATTTTTTTGTAGGCATCTGGTTTGAGAAAGTAAGGGTGAGACTGCATTTGTGAGTGCGTGTTTTAATGTAAACATTTTTGGGGGGTAATTACAGAGGGTAGAGAAATTTTATTGATAATCAAAGAAAATGAACTTTAATAGAGGAAGAAGCAAAAAAAAAAATGACTAGGAATGACCACCAAATTTACAAAAGCACTTTTTTTGTTCTGTTGGGAATACCACTGCTAAGGGATCAGTGAGATGTGTGGGAGGATTGAAAAGACAAGTGTCCAAGAAGCATTGTCTAATGATTATTATAATGTGTATAGTAAGAGTGATTACCCATTCCTCTTAATAACAATTTCTCCACTGTAAAAGCACCCTCATAGCTAAGTATCCTAGTTGATTCTTTTTCATATTTACAAGAAGACACCACATCGGGCAACAAATTTTTGTCTGGTTTTTTTTGCTCCCCAATTTGAAATTGGAAATTTTTTATACCATCCCATCCCATCATCTTATCATCTCATCATCATTTCAATTAAACCATAACTCATAGTGTGTAGCTCTACATCTCTTTGCAACCCCTAATGGCTTTGGTCCATTATCTCGTCATGTTTGCTATAAAATTTAATTACAAAATTTTTTTTTTTAATCTTCCCTTTTGCACATGGTAAGATGTTATTTTATTTTTAGTTTATTTTATTTTTTGTTTTTGCTCAACTAAATTACAAGTGCTTAATTCAACTTACATAACTGTGCTAAGGGGAGTATGGGTGGCCCATTTGGCAGATATTTATTAATAAAAATTGACGGATTTTCAAAAGGAATTAAAGATAAAAAATACAAAACTTATGATAACAACTGAGGGTGATTTTTAGTTTTTGTTAAAATTTCTTTTTATCCAATTAATTAAGTAAAAAGACAAGGATTCAGTAATTCCACACTTCTATTCACGGATATCGCTGTCGATGACCATACAATATGCTATGCTATCATCCAGATTGTTGGCGGTGAACATCAAGTATGTAATCTTATCTAAAAGAAATTCCCCTTCCCAGGGTGAACTATTGTTAGGATAGGAGTTGAGACTGCAATTAATTACCCAACACATGGCAGCGTAAATATTTTTGGGTACTCAATGAGATTCGTCGTAGTCTACAGAAGCGCCAAATTTTTCTTAGATTAATATTCTCGACAGCTGATGGAGGAGACTTTCATTTCAAACTTGCTAACCCTTTTAACCGAATGGCACTTAACACCTTTAGTCATGCGTATATAAACAGGCCAGAACAACATTGGCCAAATACCATAAAACCAAACTACTCAATGTCCATTCCAGAATTCTGGATAAGAACACTTCTCAAAAATCAGATAGGGCATACCGCACCTACCAATCACATCCTTCACGCTATTGCTGTGGCGTTCAACTCACAATTTCTCATATTTTAAATGAATCCCACTTAAACCAAAATATCCTTTTGGGTAAGACCCCTTCTATTGTGGATCTACTAGATCCAAAAACACGTTTTCCAAATCCCCTTCTAAATTTGCTAAAATAATCAAATGTGCTCCACAAAATTTAACCACTTCTAATTGCTCCCTTCAACCAAGTATCGACTACTTTCTTTAGAAAAAACTGGCCACACGTTACATAAAGTCGCCAAATGGCCTCATAGTCTTGACGCTACATAATGGCCTCTGGCTCTTATCTCAGATATCTAACAACAAATAAACAAATAAATTATTAAACAAAAATTGGTTAAAATTTGTCAGTTTTAATAAATTTTTCAATTCCAAAAGAAAAAGAAAAAAAAATATGTTTAAAGCAAAATTTTTAAATGGAAATTTTTAATAAACTATAAAAATTTTCGGTTCTCCTGGAACCATATGAAACCCACCTCCCCCCTCCCCCACCACGGGCATTTCCATAAAAAAAAATAAAGAAGCCCACAATCTACCATTTCCAATTCAAAAGAACTTTCCAATTAAAATAAAGATTGAGGCATATTTTTTTTTGCTCAAAGCATAAATACCTTAATTCAAAATAGTTTCAGTCATCATTGCCAAAAAAAATTATTCAAAAAATTTAATCAACTTTTTATTTTTAGTAAATTTTAAATTCCAAAAGTAAAACAAGAAAAAAAAATGTTTAAAGCAAACTTTTTAAATAAAAATTTCAGCTTTCCTGAATCCATACCCTTTCTCCCACCGCCATAACCATAAAAAAAGAAGCCAATAATCTACCATTTCCAATTCAAAAGAACTTTCTAATTAAAATAATGACTGAAGAATTTTTTTTTTGCTTAAAGCATAAACACTTCAATCCAAAATAGTTTCAGTCATCATTGCCCTCAGTCATCAAATTCACATATTTAGTAAATTTTAAATTTCAAAAAAAAGAAGAAAAAAATTGTTTGAAGCAAAATTTTTAAAAGAAAAATTTTGGCTCTCCTGGATCCATACAAACACCGCCTTGCCCTAACCATTAAAAAAAGGAAGCACACAATCTGCATTTCCAATTAAAATAATGACTAATTCGAAGTTATTCTTAGTAAATCAGTAAATTTTAAATTTCAAAAAAAGGAAGAAAACAAATGTTTAAAGCAAAATTTTTAAATACAATTTTCGGCTCTCCTGAATCCATACTCTTTCTCCCACCACCATAACCATAAAAAAGAAGCGCATAAACCACCATTTCCAATTCAAAAGAACTTTCCAATTAAAATAATGACTGAAACATATTTTTTTTGCTCAAAGCATAAACACTTCAATCCAAAATAGTTTCAGTCATCACTGCCAAAAAAAAATTATCCAAAAAATTTAGTCAAATTCTCATTTTTCGTAAATTTACAATTCCAAAATTAAAAGAAGAAAGAAAATGTTTAAAGCAAAATTTTTTAATGCAAATTTTCAATAAACTATAAAAATGTCGGCTCTCCTGGAACCATACCCTTCCCCAACTACTAATAAAAAGTAACCCAGAATCTACTATTTCCAATTAAAAAGGACTTTCCCATTAAAATAATGACTGAAACAAATTTTTTTTTGCTCAAAGCATAAACACATCAATTTAAAATTCACTGCCAAAAAAAAATTATTCAAAATATTATCAATATGGGAAGTCACACCATAGTTGGGGGGGGCGGGTTTGTCTTCTAGAAATCATAAAAAAATGTGTTGAATATTCAGTAAGTTTCCGGTCCTTTTGATCCGATAATTCAGTTTCCGATCACCTTTGATCAATATTATCTTGACTTTGACTTGGCAATACTTCACAGGCTGTTTTTGGCACTTTGCTCATCATTATCGCTATCGGGAGTTGATTTTTTTTTTATATTTTATATTTTTTCATTTCTTGGCTATTTTTAACCTTTCACTATTGAGAGTCTATACGAATCGGCATCGTTGTTTCTTTTGAGAGATTGTCATCGTTATCGTCATCGACCTTCTTTAACTCTCGACCACCCATCCTTGTTAGTAAATTTTTACTGGCCTCACCATCAATGGCCATCATCACCATCGTTGCTATCATCGTGGCAATCATCAACAGCATCATCATCATCATCATCGTCTGATAGAGTGTGTCATGATTTGATGGCTCATATTTGTTGTTCGCCTTCTTTAGTCAGTCGTTCCAACGTACACCGATGATGTATGCCCGACTTATATATCCATGGACACACTTCAGGATTTATATCCCATCAATATTTCAAAAATGATAAATACAATCCATAAATAAGGTGCAAAAGAAAAATCTTTCATATCATCTCTGAGCCAAACAACGCACACTTGTTCAGATACGAATACCCATTCGTAAAGATGCCAGGACCGCCTCATACAACTCTAAGAACTACTGTACACTCTGATGGACATATCACAATCTCGTAAATACAAAATATACACGTCCATACCTACCCGTCATGGTCATATAAGGGAACATATATGAAATCATATCAATTTAAGGGTGAGAACGGATAGGTGGCAGTAACTAACTACCCACTTTGCCACCTATCCCCCCTACAATCGTGCATATGTGAACCATCCTTCAATATGAGGCCATACACCATCTACTATGGACTTGAAAAATAATAAGAACAGATATACTCCTGTCAAGGAAGCGAAATATTCGCTATTTTATTATGGATTTCATATATTTGCCATCTTGAATAAAATAGGGACGAAAAAAGGGGAGAGGAAAAGAAAATAACAGAAAAACGACGAAATTTATATGATGAAAAGTTGGAGGTTTTGGATTGATGGGCTGTGGGAGGCAAGTCATATGGATGGGGAAAAATGGGTTGTGGAATAGAAAAATATTAGAAAGGCTACTGGCCGAGGGAAGAAGGGGGAAGGAATTATTCCTTTTCTTTTTCTTCCTCTTCTTTTTCTAAGATACACCACGTTCAGAGATATACTATTTATGGCTACTGCTCGGCTATCTGATGGCATTTTTACTACAATATTTTTTTTCTTTTTTTTTGTTGATTGGGGATGAGATTGATTGAAGGAGAACGAATTCATTGATGGATATTCATGGTATACGACGAGTATAGCGATGAGGATGAATATCGAAACTTAAGATGAAGAAGGATATTCCGTACAAGAAATTCATAACACACATGAAGGACACATCCATTCGTTCTTCGAACGTTGTGGTAAGATGAATTTCTGCATTTATCCAAGGTAGTCGAGTAGAGTGAGTGTGTATCATGCAGAATCTGGCTGACTGTTGACTGCTCCGGTGATATCAACCAACCGACCATAACTAGATCAGCCTCTTCATTGCGTCAATATAAATATTGGCCACGTCATCATTGTTATGGAATGGCACAAGAGCATCGATGGTCTAAGGATGAGAAAGGGGTTGAGGATTGTGTGTACATGAGATGAGATTGCTTCAAGGTAGTTTTTTTTCCATCTGAGCTGATGAAAAACTGGGCCAAACAGAAGAAAATATTGGAATCTGTCGAAGATGACTGCAACAAAACAAACTGGATTGAAGATTGGAGAACATGTAGCCGACCAAGGACCTTGCTGGATGAATATGCGTTCATTGCATCGGCCGGTCATATCCAGGATTATATCGAGCATTCTTGTCTTCTTGGTCAAATCGAACTAAAACGGGCTGGATGAGGATGGAATCTTAGAAGCAGTAGATTTCCAGTGCACAAGAGAAATTGGAATTGAAACTTGGAACGGGGCCAGGACCCAAACGAGAAATGTCTAGCCTCAGGTTCATCTTTAAAGCTTGTCCACGTCTGCACATCATCGACAAACGATGAATGCTGTTCTGTATGATAAACGAAATCCCATCAATAAACTTTGAAAATAGCGAAAAGGGTTGGTTGCAAATTAGAAGGGATATGAGTGAGTGAATGAGGGCGAATGAATAGTGGAATTGGAAAAAGGGCCAAGCTGGTATGGGTAGAAGAATAACTTTTTCAATGGATACTCTTCTTCTTTTCATATTTTCCAAATGTTTACTAACAGAAGAGAGGAGCAAGGCAAATTTTATTTTCACCTTTTCATATTTTTATTTCTTATTTAAAACTAACGTTCAGAAAGATATTAAAAGGACTAAAAGGAATTTTGGAAAATTGACCAATTCGAAATGAGTTGAATTTGTGAGGTTATGAAGTTCAATGAAGTCAATTTTATGCAAAATTTATTAAAAAATTTCCACGATTTTTTGTGAATTTTTAATTTTTTTTTCAAAATTACCTACAAATCAAAAAAATAACAAAGGCAATATTAAAAAGCTAATTATTAATGTGAGATTTAAAAATATCTGTTTTAATTTGCCCAAAAATTATCCACTTTGTGTCCTTTTTTTTTGTTGAATAAAATAAAAATTTCCAAAACGTATTGAACATTTCTATTTTACTAAAAATAAGATCGTATCAGTCAAATTAATGTGATGGCAACAATTTCATCAATTCGAATGGTTGAGATCAATTATATTAATTCAAAAAGTATTTTTCTTCGTATAAAAATAAAATCAAAATAGTCCTTGGCCATTGACCATTTACGTTTTACACCTTCCTAGCCTAAGAATGGAAATGTACCTACTCTAAGTCAAAAGGGGTTCTCAGCTACAATCAATTCTACCAGAAATAAGGTGAATTTAGTCAGATTTTTTTCCTATCAACCCAAGTGGGAGACACCTTTTTCCTGTTGCTTAATCAATCCACTTTTATATGAATTTTCTTTTATTTCATCAAATAAAATTTAAGAGATTGTTGCAATTTTGTAGAAAAAATATTGGAAAAATCATCATCAAAAAGTGAAGTAATATTTTCCATTGAAGAAAATAAACGTACTAAAATGGCAATGAATCGAATGAAAAATGGATTAAATAAAGAGAAGCACTGCCATAAAAAGAAAGTAAACTTGAATCTGAAAGCGTTAATATAGGACAACAACAAAAACACAGGTGCTAGAATAAAATCAAAAAATCTACACTACATGAAAATATAAAAATAAAAATAAAAAGGATACATTTTCTATATAAAAAATATATATATATATATTAACAAGAGTAAACTTGTGTAGACCTTTCATCAAGAGAGGGTGGAAAATTTTACTCAACATAAAAGATGGAAACAATCAAAAAGGGTTCATAATAAAATTTTATTTGCTTAAAAAATTGAAAAAAAGAGCGACCAACCGATTGTTGAAAAAAAAAAAATGTTCAAAAAAGGATTGGGGTTGAAGAAATATTTTTGATTGCAAAATGGAAAGAGTCCAATAAAAATGTCTTGTAGAACAGTAAAGGGATAAGAAAAAATTTAGCGAAATGGAAAGCTTAGAAAATCCTTTCAAGTAAAACGTTAGTGACTATTCTGTGGATTTTTCAACTGTAATGCAGTCGACCGAAGGAAAATCCATCTTCACATATTCGGTAGAAGACTTAACAATTTTAATTCCAAAGGACTTCAAATTATATTGAAAAGTTTGTAAAAAATTGACTTAAAGCTGAAAATTTGAACTGAAAATAATTTTTATTGAAAAAAAATTTGCAGCTTGTGTAAAAATTGTCAGTAAAATTTGTCAAGAAAAATTTGTCAGTAAAATTTGCTAATAAAAATTTGTCAGTAAAAATTTATCAGTAAAACTTTTGCGTAAAATTTTTCTTTCAGTTAAAATTATTTTCAGTAAAAAATATTTGCGGTTAAATTTGTCAGTAAAATTTTGTCAATAAAAATGGTAACTAAAATTGGTTAGTAAAAATTTGTTAGAAAAAATTTGTCAGTAAGAATTTGTCAGTAAGAATTTTCCGTAAAATGTTCCTTTTAGTTAAAATTTTCTTCTGTTAAAATTATTTTCAGTAAAAAATATTTACGGTTAAATTTGTCGGTAAAATTTATCAGTAAAAATTTGTCACTAAAAATTTTTTTGTAAAAATGTTCAGTAAAAATTTGTTGGTAAACATTTATCACTAAAAATTTGGCAATAAAAATTTTCTGTAAAAATATGTTAGTAAAAATTTATAAGTAAAAATTTTTCAGTAAAAATTTTCATTAAAATTTGTTAGTAAAAATTTGTTTGTCAGTAAAAATTTGTCAGTTAAGCTTTTGCATAAAATTTTTCTTTCAGTTAAAATTATATTCTTTTAAAATTATTTTTAGTAATAAATATTTGCGGTTAAATAATAATTTTTTACTAACAAGTTTTTACTAAAATTGGTTAGTAAAAATTTGTTAGATAAAATTTGTCAGAAAAATTTGTCAGTAAAGTTTGCTAATAAAAATTTGTCAGTAAAAATTTATCAGTAAAACTTTTGCGTAAAATTTTTCTTTCAGTTAAAATTATTTTCAGTAAAAAATATTTGCGGTTAAATTTGTCAGTAAAATTTTGTCAATAAAAATGGTAACTAAAATTGGTTAGTAAAAATTTGTTAGAAAAAATTTGTCAGTAAGAATTTGTCAGTAAGAATTTTCCGTAAAATGTTTCTTTTAGTTAAAATTTTCGCCTATTAAAATTATTTTCAGTAAAAAAATTTTACGGTTAAATTTGTTAGTAAAATATGTCAGTAAAAATTTGTCACTAAAAATTTTTTAGTAAAAATGTTCGGTAAAAATTTGTTGGTAAATATTTATCACTAAAAATTTGGCAATAAGAATTTTCTGTAAAATTATGTTAGTAATAATTTATAAGTAAAAATTTGTCAGTAAAAATTTTCATTAAAATGTGTTAGTAAAAATTTGTCAGTAAAAATTTGCCAGTAAAAATTTGTCAGTAAAAATTTGTCAGTAAAAATTTGTCAGTAAAAATTTGTCAGTAAAAATTTGTCAGTAAAAATTTGTCTGTAAAATTTTTCTTTCAGTTCAAATTAATTTCTGTTAAAATTTGTTAGTAAAAATTTGTCAGTGAAAGTTTGTCAGTAAGAATTCATCAGTAAATATTTACTTTTTTTGTAGTTAAACTTGTTTTCAGTTAAAATTATTTTCTGTTATAATTATTTTCAGTAAAAATTATTTTCGGTCAAATTTGTCGGTAAAAATTTGTCAGTAAAACTGTCGTTGATAAGAATTTTCCCTTAAAAATTTTTCAGTAAGAAATTTTTGTAAAACTTGTTTTCAGTTAAAAATATTTTTAGTTAAAATTATTTTCAGTGAAAACTATTTTCAAAATTTGTCTGTAAATATTTTCAGTAAAATTTGTTAGTAAAAATTTGTCAGTAAAAATTTATCAGTAAAAATTTACCGTAAAATTTTTCTTTCAGTTAAAATTATTGTCAGTAAAAATAATTGTTAGTAAAAATTCAGCAGTAACAGTTTGTTAGTAAATATTTGTTAGTAAAAATATTTCAGTAAATATTTATCAGTAAATTGTAGTGAAAAGTTTTGCCTAAAATAATTTTTACTGGAACTAACATTTACTGAGAACCATTTTTACTGAGAATCTATTTTACTGAAAATTATATTTTCGAAATTGTTTTTTTCTCCAAAAAATACCAAAATAGATTAACTTTTCTTTGAAGAACCATTTCAAAATGTATTAATTTGAGGTTTAGGTACAAAATAATTATGAAATATTAATAAAATATACGCAAAAGTATTCCAAAAGGAATGCCACAACTATTCACAAGCTTTACCCATCAAATAATCATCTATATTCTCATAAATAACCTCATCGTTCATTGCTTAAGCTTAATAAAATCCTCGTTTCCCCTTCCCAATAAAAAAAAATTGATATTTTCTTTCGAACAAGACAGCAAAAAAAAAATTAAATAAAAACATTAAACCCTAAAATTCAAAAACCAAACCAATAAATTGATGGATAGTCGGATGGATGGATCACGATTAAGTTCTTATCGCCACTGACACCAATCAATCAAATCGACCGACAGCTCCGGAAAAATATCAAATTTCCAGATAACTACCACCACCATGACCACAATTCACAAACGTTTCACTTCCATTTCCTGATAGCATTACAACAAATACGAAAAATGAGTACAAATTCTATTGACAAACGACGAAAAATAAGAAAAAATTAGAAAAAACTTTCTCTTATCAATAATTTTTCATATCATTTTTGATTAGTTGCCATTCACACAGGGCGAATATTGTCCAACTCGTTTTAATTATTATCACCAAAAAAACAACAACAGAAAACTTCAAATTTAAATTAATACCAAAATTGTACAATAATTTTTATCAAAACAAACAGATTTTAATTACTATCCCAAATGTCTAAGTTATTGTACTGATGACGCGGAGGGGAATTGTCCCCAAATTATTGCAATCACATGAAAAATGAAACGGCATCAATCCGAACATGTCCTTAGTGGACGATATGCTGTCAACAGAAGAAGCAGAAAATTATGTCAAAAGACGGATTGACAAGATTTCAGTCGAATCACCCCTGAACTCGTATAGATTTTTCTAAAAATTACGAGAAATTGACTCCATCTCATACCCACTTTTTATTGGGATTTTACTTCAAGGACATCCATTTCTACTACCCGCCTGCACTGAGAATACCGTCCCTCCACTTTTTTCTGGTACGCACGTTAAAAAGTAATCCAGAAAGGCAGAGCCAGGCAACCTCCACCACTAAATGGATAAGTCGACATGCTTTTTAAGGACAATGAGTAGCTACAAGCTCAAAGCTGTCGCCCTGAAGGCAATTCGTCATGGAAATGTCCGTCCAGTCGATGATTAATCCATCAGACACGAGCGCACATCTGTCGATCAAAATCCATTTGACATTTTCATGGAATTTTTGCCCAGAATTATTTTTTTCTCGCCATTTAAGGTTGAATTTTCAATATTCCCATTTTGGCATTTTATCCTTTAAGGCAAGACAAATGGAAAATACTTTTTTTTTTAATGTTTTTTTATCTTTTTGCGAATAACATTGAGTATGAAATTAATTTTGCAATAATTTTAGAAACTAGCAAACATTAAGAAAATATTTTTAAAATTATAAAAAATTCATTTTTTGTCAAAAATTTCTACTTTTGTTATTACGTAAGAATTTTGTAAACTTTTCAAAAATATTATTGGAATTTTTTTTACTATTCTCTGTTATTCTCGATTAGAACCAAAAAATTATCCAATTTCTCCAAATGAAAATTAAACCCATTATTTACATATGAAAAAACTTTTGAGTGTTCATTTATCATCAGGAGTGACCAATTACCAATACGAGTAGTTTGGACTCTTTCCCCTTCAGTAATAACCATTTTACAGTTAACAGCACAAGGACACCAGTTGCAGTTCAGCTCCTGTTACAAGTCCTCCAGCACAGATAGTTACCGTCATTAGTCATGCACTCACTCATCTGTCTAACAGAGCATCCGTCATCTCCAGTCAGCCGTGCTGAATACTATTTACTAGACCCCCTGCTCCTAACGCTCTGCTTTATTGAATTCAATCAGTAGTTGGCGCTGGTCTCCCCAGTCTGCGGATCTAATCTGCCGATCTGGTCGACTGGAAGGAAACCGTAATGGAAACAACATTGTTCCAAGTCCATCGAATATTTCAAAATTTCTACAAAACTTAAACTGTCATCGCTAACACGTAGTGTCGTTCCCAACCTCTTTCTCTGCATCCCTCCCGTTTTCACAGCACCCTCCCTCCCCCTTATCTTCGTATCGCAAAACACAAAGTAAACAGATTCGATTCTTATTCCAGATATATGGCCACGATGTTCATTTGTATTTATTTCTGAAAGAATAATGCTCTCATAATTGTCAGCAGCATATTTTGAATTGTTCCATCGCCTGGGAAAGGTGTTTCCATCTTTCCAATCCTGATGGAAACTTTCGATCCAAGCACATGGACGCAACCCGTTGACTAGTGAGGCAAAGAATCCACTTCGCAATAAATCGTATGTGATTGCTGCATGGAACTCTGTTCACTATCGCCCGGAAAATGCAAATGTTGTCGACAAACTCTAGGAACATCGGGAGTAATAGGAAAGAACAGCTGCTCGACGTGCCAGAATATCGTCACAAACATCAACTATCGCCCACATGCCCCCTAAAATTGAGTGCAGCTTTTGTATTCTGATGACCACCTATCAACTTGGACATAACTCAAAACGACTATTTATCATCCCTTGGTGAAAATGGAAACGATTAATTAATTCGGTAGAAAGAAGGGGTCGCAAGGAATGGTAGCGGTATACGGAAATGAGTCGTATATCCAACCCTCGTTAAGGAATGCACTTTCAAGTAAATACATTTTACCAAAGCATCAGTAAAATTTCTGTAAAAGTTTATACAAAATTTCAATCTTTTAAAAAAACAACATTTTCATTTTTTCATAAGAAATTCAATAAAAAATGATTACTGAATATTTTTTTTTTAACTGACAAATATTTACTGACAACTTTTTACTAACAAAAAATCACTAACATATTTTTACCGACAATAATTTTTACCGAAAATTATTTTTACTGAAAATAATTTTAACTAAAAACAATTTTAACTGAAAACAGTTTTTACTAAAAATTTTTACTGATAAATTTTTACCGATTAAATTTTTACTGACAAATTTTTACTGACAAATTTTCACTGACAAATTTTTACTGACAAATTTTTTACTGACAAATTTTTACTGACAAAGTTTTACTGACAAATTTTTACTGATAAATTTTAACTGAAGACAATTTTTACTGAAAATTTTTACTGACATATTTTTACTGACAAATTTTCACTGACAAATTTTTACTGATAAATACTGACATATTTTTACTGAAAATAAGTTTAACTGACAAATTTTACTGATTAAATTTTTACTGACATATTTTTACTAAAAATTTTCGCTGACAAATTATTACTGACAAATGTTTACTGAAAATAATTTTTACTAAAAATAATTTCTAATGAAAATAATTTTTACTGAAAGTAATTTCTAATGAAAATAATTTTTACTGACAAATTTTTACGGACACATATTTACTGACAACGCTTTAATAACATATTTTTACTGACAAATTTTTACTTATAACTTTTTACTGACATATTTTTACTGACAAATTATTACTGACAAATTTTTACTGAAAATAATTTTAACTGAAAATATTTTTTACTGAAAATAATTTTAACTGAAAATAATTTCAACTGAAAATAATTTTTAATGAAAATAATTTTTACTGACAATAATTTTAACTAATAATTATTCTAATGAACATTTTTTTAAATAAAATGTTTACGCAAAACACTTTTTCGAAAATTTCCTATTTTGTTTTTGCTTTCAAAAATTCTATCCACCAAATCATTAAATTTGACTAGATTTGAAAAATAAATTTTAAAAATTCTCCTTCTTGAAATAACAAATCAAAAAGGAAATGCAAATTTAAAGCCTACAAAACTGATTTTACGACTTCCGGCCACTGTCATATCGAAATGCGGAAAAAGTCGAAAATTATTCATGACAGAAAAGAATCCATTTGTGGTGAAATTTTTGATTTTGGCTTATGTTCGGTCTGTTAATGGTTTCTTCATTTTTAATCAAAGGAAATCAAAATCATTTGCAGAAAATATAAACAGAAACTCGCACATAAAAACACAGACATCAAAAAACCGTCAAGAATTCCAAATCCAAATATTCCACGTCAGCAAAATAATGGCCGTGCAATATTTTCATTTATAAAGGAAAATTCACAAATGCACAATAACCGAAAACGAGCACCCACCACCAGGGCCGGGATCACCATAATAACCACCACACCAACCAACCAACCAGCCACACTCCTGCCTACATTCTGTCAAAGTCATACATCAAAAAGGAAGTGGGCCGGAATTTCCACAGTCATTTTTTTATCATTTCCTTTTTTTTTGGTGATTCTTTTTGTTGTTATTATAAAATTTAAAAAAATTATATTTTATTTTAAAAAAAAGTTCTTTTATCATTTTAGAATTCACAACACCCCCCCACTCCTCCAAAAGAAAATAAGCATTTTCCATATAAGAATCGGAAGCGATGGAAAAAATGGAGAAAAAAAATTGGATCAGCAGTGGGAGGTGATTTGGACAAAAGTGGATTATATTATTTCCTGTTTTCCTTTTGTTTTATTATCATTTCAAGAAAAACATCAACATTGTCATTATCATCCATCGTATACGAAAATCTGCAAAAGCCGCGACAAGATATCTGGAAGAGTCGGCCATTCTGACATGGGAAACTAAGCCAACTGTTCGAAATGAAATTATGATGAGGATGACAATGACAAGAACAAAAAGCTGGACACATCAAAATCTTCGTGAAATGAATGCCAAATTAAAAGCACAAAAAGCTATCAAGAATTCTCATCCTGTTCCAGGATGTTCAAAAGAAAACAAGAAAAAAATCCAAATAAAAAGAGGAATGACAATGATTATGGGCAACAAAAAAACAAACGATATAACACAAAAATGAGTTTTCATATAATTTTTATCAATACCAAAAAGGATGTGAATACTAAAGAAAAGTGTGTAAAAGAACGAGTGATGACGAAAGACTAGGGGAGGGGGTGTTTATTTATTTTATTCGTTTGTCATTTTGATTTTGCATTTTTTTTTTTTTTGAAATTTAACGATAAGATTACGAATATGATTTGCAAAAATTTCTGTCAAAAAGTTACGAAGAATTAAATTTGAAATTTGTTTTTTGACCAAGGAATCATTTTTGAACAAAAAGGATAGGCTCAGGATATGGCAGTCTATTATGAAAAAATTATTTACTTCTTCATTGTTGATTTTTATTCCGTAAAGTGAGAGGTAAAGTGAGGATAGCCAGTATGTAATGTAGCCGCTTTGGCACCATTTTGTATTTTTTTGTTTATTTAAAAACTGTTTTAGTTCATATCCTGTAAGGAAGTAATACTAATAAATAATTAAATCTTGAAGTCTTTACATAAAAGGATTTAAAATTTTATATTCAAAGAAAGTAAAAAACATTGTAACTTCACAGAAAAAAATTACTCTTTCCAGAAAGAGAAAAAACAGGGTTTTGTGTAAACTGAATTTTACTCTATCATTAAATGTGGTCTCCTTTTTCTAACCATGACTGTACAGAATGGGTTGAGAATCTGTGCCGGCCAGCAATACTCAATGTGTCATCAGAGCCATCGTTGGCACGTTTCCATTACTTTTGCGATTGTGGAGTACAAAGGGTTGCGCCTAGAAATACTCATGGGCAAGTGAACACTATGCACTCGGTTAGAGAATTACAAAGAATGCTAGACGACTAAAGAGCTTGTCGGCAGAGGGGCTGTGTCACGAATGACGATGAACGGGACGTACAGAAAATGAACTCAATCAATCCGCGCAGACCGTCATCCATCCATCCATCCATCCATCCATCCATCGAAGCTATCCATTCTAGGTCAAGCTTGGTCACTGGCCATATTACGTCTCATGCTATTGCCAGACGTGTCAAGGGGGAAAAGTGGATGGTCGTGAGACCGATACGATGGGGGAGATCCGACCCGACGAATCTAAGTTGACCACCACCAGCACGATGGAACTGGTATTGAAATTAAGGTGAGGAACGTGAGGTGGAGCCCACTAAGTCGAGCACTAAACGTGTCACATGTCAGTCAAATTATGAGCGATCGGTCTGTTTGGCAGGCGACGTGCAATCAAATTTAATTCCCCCCGGCACCATTCAACTGACTGGCGTAGAAAAATAAGTCGTTGTTGTTTGGGTTTTCATCGTAATTTTTTTTCTTCATTTTATTCAATTATTTATTTACTTTTTTATCATTTCATATATTTTTTTCCGAATACTAACTTACGTAGTGACTTAATTGAAATTTTAAGAAAACACCTTGAAACATGTGGTAGACAACCTGCTTTATACGAACGATATGCATTCTTTTAACGCTTTTATTGAAAATCATATTTTTGGCAAATTATTTTTACTGAAAATTATTTATACTGGAAACTTTTTTTTAATGAAAATAATGTTTACTGCAAATTGTTTTTTTTCGAAATTTGCTTTTACTGAAAATTTTTTTGACGGACCATTTTTTTACTAAAAATTATTTTTAATTGAAAATTTTGTTTAACTGAAAATTTTTTTTACTGAAAATTATTTTAATTGGAAATTATTTTTAAGGACAATCTTTTTTACTAAAAAAGATTTTTAATAGAAATTATTTTTGCTGCACATTATTTTTTACTGCAAATTATTTTAACTGGAAATTATTTTTTACAAAATTATTTGTTTTTATTAACTGGAAATTATTTTTTTACACATTATTTTTTACTGCAAATTATTTGTTTTTATTGAAAATTATTTTTACTGAAATTATTTTTACTTGAAATTATTTTTACTGAAAATTGTTTTTACTGAAAATTTTTTTTAGTGAAAATCTTTTTTATTGAAAATCATATTTTTGGCAAATTGTTTATATTGGAAAAATTTTAATTGCTGTACACTTTTTTTTACTGAAAATAATTTTTACTAAAAACTTTTTTTATTGAAAATTATTGTAAATGAAAATAATTTTTTTATTAAAATTATTTTTACTGCATACTTTTTTTACTGAAAATAATTTTTACTAAAAACTTTTTTTTACTAAAAATAATTTTTAATGAAAATAATTTTTACTGGAAATTGTTTTTTTCGAAATTTGCTTTTACTGAAATTTTTTTGACGGACCATTTTTTTAACTGAAAATTATTTTTAACTGAACCTATTTTTTGGTGCAAATTTGTTTTTTTCGAAATTTGCTTTTACTGAAAATTTTTTGACGGACCATTTTTTTACTAAAAATTATTTTTTCTAAAAATTATTTTTACTAGAAATTATTTTTACTAGAAATTATTTTTGCTGCACATTATTTTTTACTGCAATTTATTTTAACTGGAAATTATTTTTTACAAAATTTACTTCTGCTGAAATTTTTTTTGACGGACCATTTTTTTTAATGTAAATTATTTTTACTTAACATCTATTTTACTAAAAAAGATTTTTACCACAAATTACTTTTGCTGCCCATTATTTTTTACTGCAAATTATTGTAACTGAAAATTATTTTTTACAAAATTTGCTTTCACTGAAAATTTTTTTAAGGGACAATTTTTTTTGATGAAAATTAATTTTAACTGAAAAATAGTTTTACTGAAAATTATTTTTACTGAAAATTTTTCGATGGACCACTTTTTTTTACAAAAATTTTTTTCTGAAATTTTCTTTTTCTGAAAATATTATTTACTGCAAATTATTTTTCTGAAATAAGTTTTACTGAAAATAATTTTTACTGAATATTAATATTACGGAAATTATTTTTACTGAAAATTAATTTTATTGTACTGAAAATTATTTTTACTGAATTTTATTTAAACTGGAAAATATTTTTACTTGAAATTATTTTTACTGTAAATTTTTTTCGATGGACTATATTTTTTTCTAATAATTATTTTTAACTGGAAATTTTTTGCTACGTGTATAAGCTTTTTCCTACTAAAAAATATTTTTTCTGAAAATAATTTTTACGAAAAATTATTTCTACTGAAAATTATTCTTACAGAAAATAATTTTTAGTGTAAATTATTTTTAAAAAAATTGATTTTCACTGAAAATTATTTTTAAATGAAAATTTTTTTTGTAAATATTTTTTACTAAAAATTAGTTTTACGAAAAATTATTTTTATTATAAATTTTGAACTGAAAGCTTAGAGAACATAATTTTTATTGAAAACCTTTTTTTTACTGAAAATTATTTTTTTTCAAGAAGTTTCTTTATTGAAAATTATTAATACTAGAAATTATATTTGCTGAAAATCTTTTATACAGAAAATTTTTTTTTTTACTGAAAATAATTTGAACTGATAAGTAAAAATTGAACTGATAATTTTTTTTTTACTGAAAATAATTTGAACTGTAAATTATTTTTTCCGAAAATTGTTTTTTTGATGGACCAAATTTTTTGTCCAAGAATTATTATTAACTAACAAATTGTTTTTGCTAAATAATTTTTTTTAACTAAAAATAATGCGTACTAAACAGTTTTTCTTTGCTAAAAAACATTTTTTACGTAATATAAATAAATTTATTATTTATGCACTGACGAAATACACGTTTAGTTGTTCACACTCCAGACTCAATTGGGGTCAAAACAATTTAATATAACTTTTTAAATTAATTTTTTTTCTTCCCCTCTATCATATTTTTGCGCAAAAAACTCCAACTACACCAAAAATTGTACTATCAACAGTTCCACGTTGGATTGCATTATTCTTTGATAAGTTACGGGCACAACAAATCGGAATAACTCCGAAGGAACCTATGAAGACGGAACTAAGAATAAGGATTAATCATCAAAAAATATGTGAGAATATGAAGAAAAAAATCGATGTACTAATTTAGTGATATTTTTGCAAATTTTCACATATTTTCTAATTTTTTTTACGGTCAGGACAAGGGGAGATGCAATCTGTCAGTTTCTCATCTCCAGCAAAAAATGATCGAATGCGTTTCTTTCAGCTTCCTTGGGCGGTCATCTCAGAATTGCTTCTATCCTCTAGTCATTAAATTGGTTCGGTCCGGTCCGGTTCTCATCCCATACGCCTTCTGTTCGTCTGTCTGTCTGTCTGTCTTAGTCAATCTTAAAGTGTATGCTGTCATATGAAAGAAATTGAAATTAAGGAAAAATGAAATGACATGTCAAAGTCCAAAAGTGTATCGGAACAGTTGCTGACGGTAATTCAGAGAAAGATTTACTAGCACAGAAACTGCACGAAATTCGAAAGAATAAGAAAAAAATTAAACTGAAAATAGCAAGTCCATCGGATGGAAGACGTACAAATTATACATCGGATCAACGTTGAAGGTAGCTTAAAAGGGTATGCAGGGCAGAGTAAACACGTAGCAGTCATAGTGGACGTGCTCAAGAGGAAATATATCCTCTTAAATGTGTCACTCACAGTCTTCATCATCAGCAGCAGCATCAACATCTCAACATCTTGAATCCAAACGAATGACTGATTGAAATGTTTTGCCTGAATAAATGTGCAAAGCGCAATAACGTTGTAAAGATGCAACCCGTATTTTCCCCTCCAAACCCCTCTTTCACGGCACTCACTCCACGGCTCCTGACACCTTTTATCCGTACTGCGCCAATTCTTTCGGGGCGGCATTAGTTTTGTGCACTTTTTTTTTTAAATTTTTGAGGTAAGGAGTGCATAATCTCCCATTCCGTCTATCATACTCGCAAAGTAATCAATCCTCCGCAATCTCCACAGTCTTCGGACCCAAGCTGCCTGTCCCTAATCCCTTTATTTACACAATACATACACGAATCTGTACAGTATTAAATGCTTTTAAAGGAATTTCCAAGCCAATTTTTTCGCCTTGTCAATAAAATTTATATTTGTAGTGGAGCCGTTAATGGGGAGAAGGTATTAAAATTGCAATTGCAGTGATGAGGATTGGATTTATCTGTGTGTGCGCTTGGGTGTCAAAAAATTCTTCAAGAATAGTGACGCGAATGATTGGCTCCGTTGAGGATAGTCAACTAAGACTAGTAAAGGGTATGAAGGTTGATCCTTTTTTTGTGTTTTGTGGAGAGGATTATTGGTGATTAGAAAAGGGAATATGATGGTTAGAATGGTAGTCTTCTTAAATTTTCTTTTATAAAATATTCAGCAAAAAAAATTGTCACTCTCAAAACTTTATGCTATTTTAGAACAAACGATTTTATTTAATTTGTCCTATTGCCAGGAGGATGAGAACGGAGACAGAAGCTATATTTTGCATTTTTATTATAATTTCCATTTTTATATTCTTTGTTATTTATGTGACAGGTAAACAGAAAAACATCAAAATTCTTTCAATGAAGTATTTATGAAACCAAATATCTTTAAGATGATTAAGAAAAGAAAAGAGTTTAACTCTAAAGACTAAAAAATAATGTTTTTTTTTATTTTTAATTTTTAATCTTTAACAAAAGCTTCCTGTTGATATTAAGATATAAAAAATAATGAAATCTCATCAAAAGATTTGTAATAATTAATTTTAAATTTAAAAAAAATTATAATTTTTAAAAACTCTTAAGTAAACCATCACTTTTTGTGAGGTATTCAGATCAAAGTAGGGTGATGAAGAAATATTTTCTAAATTCTGTAAAATGGACTGTTTAAGTCCCTTTAAGAAATAAAAGAAACTTAAACAGTCCATTTTACAGAATTTCTACTCATACGAGCATATGTGAAATTTTGGTAACAGAATCTTCCACAAAATATAAACGGATGAGATATTTTTATAAAAGTCCTTTTTTTTTTAAAAAATTACTCTCTTATTTTTAATAATATTTTTTTAATAAAATTTTTTTAATTTTTAAAAATACTCTCTTATTTTTAATACTAAAAATAAAATCAGTTTAATTCCAACGATTTATGAAATTTATAAAAATTTCCACTTTAGTAAATAAAAATTTTTATATAAAATTTCAACTGTAAAATTAAAAGAAAGTTTTAATTTTTTTTTCTTTTGACTTTGATTTTAATTTTTTTTTTTGTTAAAGGACAAAATTTTTTAAGATAGAATATTTTGAACCGCAATCCAGTGTTTATTTTGAAACTATTTTTATATAAAAAATTCCTGCAAAATTATCATGCAAGTGATACGTTTATAAGCAAAATTGCCACATATGGGGCTCTAAAAACCCACAAGTGACAGAATAGAAGTAATTGCTTCTACAAAAAAGTAACTGTCTAGTGGGCATTTTGCTTCGAAAGTATCTATTGGGCCATATTTCTTTGAAAATAAAAATGGAAACACTTTTCCCCTCAACTTCTGAGCGCTATGGCCGCATGATAACCAATGTTTTTTGATGTGTGGTGTTGTGTATTTTACGGTAACTGTCTGGAACCGACTTAAAGATATAAGTTTGGACCATATTTGGTTTCAACAAAACGTCACTACATGCAACATAATAACACAAATTTTAGGTGCCTGATCAAATTATGGCCGACTCACAGCCCTGAACGTGCGAAAAACTCTTAAAAATTATTTTTTGAATAATGCTATATTTTATACATCAATATAAAAAATTTTAGCAAAAACCTAAGACATTTTCTAGCAAAATCCAAAATTTCTTTTTTAAGAACCTTAAAAATATTAAGACCTAAAACCAACATAATAGAGTGGCAGGTGTCTTTAAAAGCAAAATAATCAACAACAAAAATTATTAATCATTCACTCTTTATATTGTTTACAAAAATCCATAAAAATACCGTCTCAAGTCACTTAAACAGTCATAAAAATTTCCACTAAATCAAAGTATCATTATTTTAGCTTAACGAGTTTAGAGTGATTGGATTCCTAATTTTTGTGTGTGTGTTTTTTTTTTGCTTTGCCCCATAAAATATTTTACAAAAATTACTGCCACAAAATTTGTTATTTACCCAAACCGCATGCGTGCAATTTAACCTGTGCATTCTTGCGGTTTTCCTTAGTTATTTTTATCCCTACACAGTCCCTCTTTACAAGATGAAACGAATTTTTTTTTTTTAAAAAAAGGCTTCAATATAAACTTTAGGCAAAAAATATCATAACTTAATCATCCAAAGGAAATTTATTACTCCCCTTACTTTTCTCAACAATTTAAAGGCAATTTTTTCTCAACAATTTAAAGGCAAAATAAAATATTTTTTTTATGATTCTTTTTAGCACATAAATTTACTTTTACTCCTTTTCCTTTAAATAAAAATAAAAAAAAAAACATTTTTTTAAAATCAATATTTAGTGTATAGAATTTCGTAAGTTTTGTTTAATACAAAACTTTCAAAATTAATTTATAAAAGGCATCCATCCACAAAAAAAATGAAGACCCTAAAAATCACAATCAAAATATTTACTCAAAAAAGGACATAAGACATTTTCTTTTTCTTAAAAACAAAAGAGAGGAATACTCGTAAAAAAAATATCTTTTAAAAATTATGTTCAGTGTCATTTCTTTCTTTGGGCTTAGGGTTTTTGTTTTTTTGCACATCCTTTCTTTTTTTTAAAAAAACCCGTTTGTTTTAAGTAATATTAGTAATGAAATTTATATTCTAAGCTTCACGATACTAAAATCCATTTGGCAACAAAGTATATCGGGATAAGGAAATTATAGTAGAAATGGAAATGAAAACTCGTTTTTTTTTTTTGAATTAGCGTAGAACTACGCCTCAGTAGAATTCGAACCTACGACCCCTTGGATAGTAGTCAAGAATGCTAACGATTGTGCTACCGGGTCGCCAACTACAATATCCATTATTGAAATTTGGAAACAAATTTAAAAAAATTTTACAGCAATTCAAATTTTAATGGAATAGTTTGGCAGTAACTGGCAAGAAGAGATTCTATACAACCAACTGGCCAGATGTCTAATCCTCTTTTAAATCTCAACATATAAATAAGCTTAGTAATTTCATTTTAAAAAAAAATCAAAAAAAGACCAAGTCTTAC
The DNA here is from genome assembly GCA_958298945.1 of Atherix ibis. NCBI lineage: Eukaryota > Metazoa > Arthropoda > Insecta > Diptera > Athericidae > Atherix > Atherix ibis. The sequence goes on from OY282609.1 coordinate 8,775,572, forward strand.
AGTAGTCACCAATGATGTTTAACAACTAACCTCGGTAATGGTGGAAATATTAGAGTCGAATATTGATCGAAATAATTTCACATACAAAATTATTTATTACTACTTTCTTTACCCAAATAACTTTCAGAAATGTATTCGTATAACGATCTATGTATTAACATAACACTTATTTTAGATTAAAAAACATCCCCTCCACATAATTCCAAAAAGAAAACTACGACAAAATTCTTATTTAACGAAAATTTATCTCATTCTATCTCATTCACGACCCTTTCACAGAAAGGGATACAAATATTTTCAAATTGGAAAAATAGTGAAAACTGTCCTGAAAATAAACTACGGTCGACAGAGAGAGAAGAAAAAAATGTGCAAAAAGTAGTCAAACCTGTTTTTATTCTTTCTTTCTTTTGTTATTCTTCCAAAAAACGAAATGCAACTATGCTAACTCAGCTCAATTTTGTAATAAACCCTTTTCTCTGTCTGGTTTCGTTTCGGTTAGAAACACAAAAAACTCAATGACACATTACACTTAATTGCATGTGAAAGAAAGAGAACAAAAAAATGTTCTAACGGTCGGAAAAATTTCAAATTTCTTGCAATTTTTATTTTTGTCATTCCCATCAATACATCATACTGAAAGAGAGAGAAAGAATCAAATGACATTGATAAACTAAACTTTCATTTTTAACTAAAATAACCGTTCATTCTTATTAAATTTGTTTTAATAAATTGTAATTTATTAGTTTTGCTTAAAACGAGTGATTTTTTTAAGTCCTTGGTTTTCAAATTTAAAAAAAAAATACAGAAAAAATTTCAAAAGTGTATAAAAGTTTTATTTTAATCGATTAATCAATGCTTCGCGTTTACTTTTTAAAGATTATTTTATGGAAATATTAGCCACGACTATGTATTAAGTGATCGATGCCATAGGTCCAATTTTGGACCACTTTTTCGAGCACCTCAAAAAGTGATCATAGAGGAGTGACATCACATAGCCCCATAGTCTAGAGATATAAAAAAATAGTCTAGAGATGTCAAATCGCATGATCTAGGCGGCCAACTCACAGTCGCTACCCTACATCCGGTATCTAGGAGTCGTCTTGGATGCCAGACTCAACTACAAGGAGCACATCTCCAGCGTCAGCAGAAAGGCATCATCAGTACAGGGCGCGCTTTCGCGGATAATGCCCAATATCGGAGGCCCCAGGTAAATCCGAAGGCGACTACTGGCAACTGTAGTTACCTCCGTCCTGCTATACGGAGCATCAGTGTGGGCGAAATCGCTAGAATTAACAACATACCGCAATAAAAAGTCATCAGTCCAGCGGCTCTCAGCGATCAGAGTAGCGTCAGCATACCGAACGGTATCACACGATGCGGTCAACGTCGTGGCATCATGCCCACCCATCAACATGCTGGCAGGAGAGCGTGAACGATAGTACCGTAGGAAGAAGGAAAAGCGGCGAAAGGTCCTCTGTGAAGAGGAGAGACCCGAGAGTCTTCGCCTCTGGCAAGAGAGAAGGGACAGCTCGACGAAGGGTCGGTGGACTCATCGGCTTATACCAGATATCACGAAAGGGATCACTCGCCTGCACGGGGAAGTCGGGTATTACATCACCCAACTCTTGACTGGGCATGGATGCTTTCGGAGAACTGACTCCCCAAACTGGCATCATTGCCGCAATGTGATCGAAGATGCAGAACACGTGTTCTTCCAATGCCCCTTCTACGAGGGGACACGGGAAGAACTGGAAGATGCAGAACATGTGTTCTTCCAATGCCCCTTTTACGAGCGCACACGGGCAGAACTGGAGAAAAATGTGGACCGTTCCATCAGTCCAGAAAACATAGTGGAGTGCATGCTAAAGAACCAATCGGCTTGGAACAAAGTTGCAGAGTACGCGGAATCTATCATCAAGGATCTTCACACTACGTACGAAGAATAGGCCGCGAGGCGTCATAACATCGGGGCAGCAGTAAAATATAATAAAAAGTAAAATATTATAAGAACGCCCCGGCGAAGTAGTATTTACAAAGAGTGCCGCCGGGAACCATCATTCCGGGAGCAAGGGGAGAGGTACAGGTAGGTTTTAGCGAGGTAAAAATCCCGCATAACTCGTCTGGCAGGTAGAAGGTCTTCCAGGCGAGTACCTTTTGAAAGTTTCCCCCTGTACCTCATTAATCTAAACTTAAAAAAAAAAAAGGCGGCCAACTCAACGGTCAGAAATATGAGTTAAACTGCTCACCGAACTCATCTCTCAATTATGTCCATTGTTTCACGTGATGTTTGGCATAGAGCGCTGTCTTGTTGAAACCACATGTGACCAGAAGCAATCCTTGCATTTTTGGCAAAAAAGGTTAAATGAATACAGATCTTCTTTAAATGAATGCGGATCGATGATTCCACGAAACAGTGTATTTTTCTGGGTTCAATGGCAGTTCTAGCTTTGCCTGTGGTTCATATACCAATTCAACCGGAAATGAGATTCATCGCTGCACGCAATTTTTCGGTATAATAGGGATTTTCCTCAAGTTGTTCTAAGACCCCCTCATCGAAATTTCGATGCTTTGGTACGTCATTCGGCTTCAGTTCTTTGACGACCTGTATGCTATATGCTTTCATATTAAGATCCTTGCGTAAAATCTTCCACATAGGCGAGTAATTGCTGTGAACGGCGACGCATAGACAAATCGCGGTCTTCACCGCACACGTAAAATTGCTGCAACATTTTATCACTATTACTTCTATTGCTTCTTCAGTAAATCGATTAAGACGATCATAAAATGGACAAAGTGCACGAAACACATTTTTCACAGAACACAAATTTTGATAATAAAATTCAACAATTTGTAAGCATTTTTCGGGCAAAAGTCTTTCCATAATGAAGTGCCAATACTACCTGAGCATTTGTGACTTTGACAGACGTCATATGACATTCATAATCTGTCAAAAATAAAAACATGAAAAACTAAACAGCAAAAAAAATCAACCGATACGTCCACTTATAATCATATGAAGGCCATCAAGCCATTAGTAGCTTAAGGCAGTTTCATGTAGAAATCAAATTGGTAAATACTTCCTGTTATGCATTTCCGTTGCATTCACAAAATTACTACCAAATATCGACAGCTAAGATGTTATACATCAAAAATCTTTTGAAAAGGATACTCGTTTTTTTGAAAATATAAAAACTATTGAATTCACGACCACCAACAACAACCCCTTCATTTGCAGACAAAAACAAAAAAACTACTCGTATTAAAAATTGATTAGAATAAAAAAAAATTCTTATTGAACAGAAAAAACAAAATTTTTTTTTTTTTTGAAATAAGAATTTGCTTAAAAATTTCAAAATTGCATATAAATTTAGATAAAGAACAAATGCAATAAAATTGATAGTGTCGTCGCCAAACTTGATTCGCACTCAAAAAAATTTTTGTTTCGAAAGGGGGGAAAAGGATGATGATGATAATGATGGTGGTGTTGATGCTGGCAATGATAAAAATGCAACATATCAGATCCAAAGTCAGCATCCTCATCATCATCACATCATTATTATTGACCCCCCTTATCCGGACCCCCCCCCCCTTTAATGGATCCATCCAGAATATTTTATCTGACTATGAAAAATTCCCCTTTTCCAACAATAATAATTTCTCTTTTATTACAAAAGAATTCCCATTTTTATTTATTAATTTATGTACAATATTTAGCAGGAAGACGTAAAAACCAAACAGTATAGAGAAGGGGGATGACAGAGGGTTGGGATTGAGTTCTGATATTTATTTTATAAATGTGGATGAGCAAAATTTAACTTGTTTGCTATTTAAATTGCCATTATTAATGATGGTTTGTTTATTGAATGTCATTCAAAAAATGTGAAAATTTTATGAAAGTTTCTTGACTCATCATCGTCACCATCATCGACTTGACTTGTCTTGGGGCTTGATCGTCATTGGCGTTGTCATCATCATCATCATCACCGTCGTCTCCCCAGCCATCGAGATCAAAATCATCATCACTCAACAGTCATACTCGTATTGGTGTCGCTCAATTTTATACGATTTTGTCCCAGCAAATTTGCAGCGAATGCAATTTCAGTGACGAGAATGCAGCAGCATCCGCGCCATTCAAGTGAAATGTGTGAAAGTTGCCAGAACTTTGACAGATCATAAAATTACTTTCCATCACAGAGCAATTCTAAAAAAAAATTTTATTTGTTCCTTTCAATTATTTTTTATATGGGGGTGGCAAATATTCACTCATCTCCATTCCAAGATTTATGAAAATGTGTTAATACGTATAGCAATAAAGAAACAGCAAAAAAAAAAAAAACAGAAAAAATAACCAAAAATGAAGAAAATCCAAATTTATTTATTGATTATCAAGTGCCATTTTGGAATGTCACACAATTTAAATCGTATTAAAAATAACAAATTAACAATCAACCCACTTGGGATCATTTCTTATTTGTGAAAGGATAAAAATGAAATTTATTTATTTAAAAAAAAAAAAAAAATTTTATTTTTCTTTAAAAATGTAATAATTTTACAAAATTATTTACATCGATATAAATTTTTATAATAATTTTTACATGGAAATATTGCTTGTTAATCTGACTGTTCATTGAATAAAATAATTCATTTAATTTTTTTTATTGTAGTATTTTTAGCATAAAAAAAATTTAATTTAGTATTTTAAGGGTGATATTTTGTTTTCAGTGCATTTTTCATTACATTTATGTATATTTTTTTTCGTTCATATTTTTTTCTCATTGCAAAAATGACTATGTAGATAATAAATTTATAATTATATCAGTGGTTCTCAAAGTAAATATAGAAAAATTACTTTTTTTAAAATAATTCAAATGAAAAATTATATTAGAAATATTTTTATTTCGTGGTTTTCGTATTAAAATGCATTAAAAAACACATTTTTCTATTTTACCCTTACTGTCATTTTCGTTAACCGAAATACCACCACCCCCCCACCAACCCCAGAAATTTTGATAATTTGTTTTGACTTAAAAAAACCAAATACAGCAAATTCAAATTATTCACTTATTAGCATATTTTCTTGGCTACTCTATTTCAGCACTGTTCCCTTCCTTAAATCACCCCTAAACATCAATGCTTCAGAAGACAGTTATTTATTTTTAACAATCAAAAAGAAAGAAAAAAAGAAATTAATAAAATACCCACCACTGTCTTTCATTTTATACTCTCTCAACACTACCCTTTCCATTAATCCCATTTACCTGCTTCGTACCAAAGAGTGCTCTCGAAATTGGTTCGTACTAAAGAGTATTCATGTTACTTTGACTGTTTGCCAAGAATCATCCCTTTCCATACTTATTAATTGCAATATCGCTCCTTAAAAAAATAAGTACAAGTTATTTCGAATTGTACAAAACTGAAAAGAACTGAACACCAGAGATAACTAGAAAATCTTTTAGATGAAAACGATCAAAACTGGCAGTCGACAAAAAAGTAAAACCCAAATGGACATACGGAATAGAATTTTAGGAGTCAACCAATCGTTCCAATTCCTGTCGAATACAATCCCTTCAATTAAAAATCCTCCGATAAATTGTTGATGCGACCTCAATTACGTTCGTAATTTGTTTCTGTTACTTATTACAAAAAATAGCATAGTAAACTGGTATCCCGAAATAACCCTTTTGTAAAAGAACTGCCCTCGCTTTCCCTCACTGAAATCATACATTCCCAACTATTGAACTTAAAGCAAGCCTCACGATTTAGAGCAGTATCAATGGATGCTTACTCCTACTTTATACTCCATGTTACTTACTGTTCCTCAATTTCAAAATTATCTACTTGTTTCGTATTGTTACTAAGTCAAAAATTTTAAAAAAAGTTAAAAAAATTTAAAATAATCAAAATTTTTGAGCTGTAGTGACACCAAAAAAATATCCTAAACAAAGTAAATTGCTTAATTTTTATATGATATTATTAAAAAATTAAACAAACGAAATTAAGTAAATTTTTTTTCTGGAATCAAAGAGTAAATAGGAACCGATTTCTGACGTTAATTGTGTCTAAAGATGACAACAACAGCTACTGTTATTTATGCAGCTATGATCCGTTCAATGAAAGTCAGCATTCTTTTTGAGATTCTTTTCCCATAAGTACACATATGCGACTCGTTTCTCCTAATCCCTTATTCACAAAGTTTCGATGTCAAAACAGCTTAAGTTCAACTGTTTTCCATCGTCCACGAATTTGTGAATAGTTCATGTCGTATCTTCAACAGTGAAGTTAATGTTAACAAAAAGGATGAGATGATATCCTGGCATCGCTACAGCTTATTTGCATCAACTGTCAAGAAAGATTCTCCTTCCCCGACAACAATGGTTATTATTAGAAGAAAAGCTGGAGGACTTTTCCATATTCTCTTATACTCAAAAAAAAAGTCATAGTCAATAAAAATGCCATGTTTCTTAATAAAAAAAAATATTTACTCAGTCAAAATTTAATTTTTTTATTCTAAATTAAGTAGGAAAAAGGGTAGAAAATCGCCACAAAAAAATATATTAAAATTTATGCTTCTATTTTATGTTTCATGTTACTGTTCATTACTACCCCTTCCCTTCCCCCTCTGTTTCATGACACATTTTAAATTTTTTTTTCAAAAATCAAATATAATAAATACAAAATTAGAGAATTTTGAATATCATATATTCAGTATTGATCAGTATTGAAAATTCTCAATGGAATACGCAACACCACCCACTGACCCCCTCACAATACCTATTTTTTTTTTTTAAAAGGAAGCCATGACAGTATTTGCTATAATTTTCTATGGGTTTTTCTGAATTTCACATTCCGAATGCATAATTAGTTTTGTAATCATTTCATTTTGTCATCATAACCATTCACATTATTCATCATTCCCATCCCCAATCAGCGAACAAAAGCGCATCGTCCATTTGTCATCCCCAATATTTCGTCAGCCATTGAATTTTGTATTTTTACTTCCCATATTATTTACTATATTTATTATATAATTAGTATTATTGTAAAATTCTACCTTTTATACTCTAACCCCCTTTCACCACCTCCCCCTGCAGCAATATGCATAAAATTAATTATAAATTTTCATCAATTATTTTATCAGATTAATATTGTTTGATATATTTTGTAGATGATTTTGTCATCAGAATTAAATAAGGGTGGTATATGCTAGCTAATAACCAAAATAAGTTCACAATAGTTATTAGTTCGAATGGCTGCAACCTAGACCTAGGCTAGTAAGTATGATTATTTAAGTGAGTATGTCATAGAATCGGGCTTGATAAATCCAACATTATCAAATTCAGACCATTCTTTTGGTTCCTGTTCGTAAAATTTTATTAAAAAATATCCTCAATTGTTAGGTATTTTTTTTTTTTAAAATAGAGCAACCCATTTTAAAGTTTTGAAAATGTAGCCGTGTCATTTGACAGAGTGCCAAACAAATTTGTTTTCCAAGATGGCGTTCGGAAAAATATCATATAATCTACAACTAACTATGAAAAAGCCACTGTATTCAATCAACACACTTGGGGTAATTTTTTTCTTTAATTTCTATTGAAAAAAAAAATATTTTTAAGAATTTTTTTTTAAATTTTTAATAGTAAATAATTGTCATTAAAATACTGTTTTTTTTTGGATAAAAAAAAACTATAAAATAACGAAAACCGAAAATTATTGAATATTTCACAAAATTTATTTACGTACAATAAATATAAATTTTTATAGTAAAGTTTATGTGGAAAATTCATAGTTTTTTTTGGGTGTTCTGTATTATTTTTAAATTATTTTAAAAATATTTCTGGTATTTTTAAGGGTGATATTTTTTTTGCAGTGTATTTTTCTTCGTTAACATTTATGCCTTTCTTTAAGAGCCACTGATAAATTATTTTCGATCATATTTTATTCTGAATAAAAAATGGCTATTTCGATAAGAAATTTATAATTATATCAGTGGTTCTCAAAGTAAATGAAGGAAAATTACGTTATAAAAAGTACAATTGAAAATTTTTTATTTTGTGGTTTTCGTATTAAAGTGCATAAAAACATAGTTTCCTCTAAATGGGCGTCTTCCCTAATACAGCACCCCCGCCCCCCCTCCATTCCTTTATTTGATGATTTTTTTTTCTTAAAAAAATCAAATAAAATAAATTTAAATTAATTTCTTATTCAACAAATATTCTGTCATTTCCCAGGACGTATTATTTTGATATTTGGCTCTCTGAGATCGTACAATTTGTCGCCATTAGAATTTTCCTTATAAATCTTTGTAAAATGCTTTAAAATAAAGAAGAGCATTTCGAACAATAACATCTGTCAAGTAATGATCGAATTATTGTAGAATCGCATATATGCAAAAAAAATCATCAAAATCTATTTCAAAAGGATCGAGTCCTACAAAATATTTTTTTTCTTATAAAATGGCAAAAAGTTCCAGCAATTTAATGGCATAAAAAATTTTACCAAAATCTAAATTTTACAGTGCATTTTATTTAATATTATTTTAGAAAGCCTATATTAAATCGCTCAATACTATTGTAATTAGAGTAATAATAATAATAATACTAATAATAATAAGAACAATAATAGAGCAATATAATAAAACTGCAATAATTCAAATAATTTTGATATAAATTAAATTGAATAATTTAAATTCACTAGACAATATCTAATGCCATCTACAAAATTTCAATTAATATTTTAATCATCATCAAAAATATTTTCAATTCTCTATTATTAAATTGAAAATATTTACATTCATATACATGCCCATATTTGCCATTCTACCCTTAATTTTTTTCCAAATTAATTTATTTTATTTTCGTTTGTGTTCTAATTAATATTAATCATATTGAAATTTTAGATTTTTTTTACAATTTATTGTATATTTAGGAATAGTTCGTTCAATTGATAATTTTTGCATATTAAATGAATAATAATAATTTAAAATAAATATTAGGGAATGGAATAGAAGAAACTAAACTGCACGAACAGTAAATTTGATTAGTGGGTGGAAGGATATTCAGTTACATTTGATCACAAATACATGCAAACATATATAATCAAGGTTTTTTTTGTATTTTCCGAAAACAACCATAAATTATGAATGTGGACATATCATTTTTTTTTTGCATCTATGAAAAATTGGTTTTCTCATTTGAGATAACAATTTCCAGTGATTGTTGGAAGATAGGCACTATTAGTAAATTTCATTAGGGATTCGATCAACATAAATTTATCTGCTGCATATCAAAATTATTTCACTAATTATGTTTTACCCAATTTACGATTGATTAAAAATTTCCACTTATTTAGGATAATTATTTTCGTTTGAGGAAAGAAAGCTTCCCCTTCTAGCTATTGAGAACGCCATCTGTTGGTTTTTCTTTTCAAACTATAAAAATATCTGTCAAAGCAAAGATGGCATGGTGGTTTTTTTTGTTAACAGCTATCAAGTATTATATAAAGTAAAAAAAATTTTGTGTTGGAGCTATTAATAATATTAAGTACGCATTTTAATCATTCAAACTTACTATATAAAATAAGCGTTCTGTAGAAATGACATTTCGAAGCACATTTTCACATCAACTGCTACGTTAACAAATAAAATTATCAAAGCTGGTTTTTGTAATTTAAAAAAAAATGATTTAATTTGTGGAGTCATTGAAACGTTCTTCTTAAAAAATTATCGTAAAAAGGCCATTACAGTAAATTTTTCTGGTCTCAACTGAATGAATTGAATGCGAATGAGCTTTGGTTACAAGAAAATGGCGCTCCAAACCACACAACACGTACTAAATTCGGTAATTGACTACCTAACGAAACACTTATTTTATGATTTGGCAGCCAAGATTTTACAATTTGACACCATTGGACCTTTTGTTTTGACGCTATTCAAAAGTAAAAGTGTATACCAATTATCAAAAAATAGTCTAAGGCCTAAAGAATGACACTCAACAAGAAATCAACAAGACTGTTGATCCACTGCTATTGAGATAAGTCGTCTGAGTCATGATGGTGGTCATCCTAAGGACATAATTTTTTTACCCAATTGCATATAGATTCAACTAAAAAAATTCCAATGTTTGCTTACGATTTCAGTTAAAAAAAAACACTTTTTATTTGTTTTCTTCTTTACTTTCTTTTTTTTTATTATCATTTAAATTTTAAACAAAAAGACACACAAATTACTTAATCGAAAATTTTTAATTTTAGAAACCAAAATCCTTAAAAAGTAGTTTTTAAAAAAGACAGTAATTTTTCTACTGAATATCAGCAACTTTTCTTCACAAACCCCTTCGAGTCCCGCCCAAAAGTTTAAAAAAATTCACCAAATTACCTCAAAGAAAATATTAAGAATTTTATAAAAAAAATCAGTAAGTTTTAAAAGAGAAAAAAATACAATAAGAATTCACATTAACGACCTTTTGCACAACTAATCGCTGCCCCTTCCTAACACCTAAAAATTTTGTCTATATGCAAAAAATATTAAAAAATTACAACAACAAAAAATTGTATACTAAAAATTAAGTTTTAAATTTACTACAATTAATTTTATTGGATTTTTAAAAAACCAAATTACTTATTTACGAGTATAATTATTGCCAATAATGATAGTAACTGCTATTGCCTATTTAATCAAAGGGGGGAATAAAGGAGTAAGTGAAGGTAATGGGCGCCAATTCCAATACAAATTTTATTTGAGTATACATTTTTTAAGCTTTTATTTTTTATTAACTCGTCAATTTTTTTTCTCCATTTATAATTACTATGAAAATGTATACTCGATAGTGTTAATAATATTAAATGTCAAATAATAATAATAATAATAAAAATAATGTTGGATAATTTCCCAATCAATCCACCCTATTTAAATAATCTCTTCCTATTATTTGTTATTATTCTTCCACAAGGATTTTTTTAGAAAGCATTTTATACAAACAACCAAAAAAAAAATAGACACAAATAATAATGACAATATCAAAAATAGCTATTTTCAACCACCCTTTCCATCCCATTGAGGTCTTACGAATGGACATGAGCTATTAATGGCCCATCACTATTTACTTGCTTAATTGATAGAAATTATAATAATTGACGTATTTGGGATTAATTTTATTGCAAAAAAAAACTACAAAATATAAAATACTACTATTGTTTTTATAAAACAAAAGAAAAACAAATTTATTAATTCTATAATAATTAAAAAAGAAAAACGATTTGTTGAGCCCGAATACTTAACCTTACTAAGTACAGTACGTCACCATTTCGAACAGTTACACCACAGACACAAATTAGCACAAGCGAACGTGTGTTTTTTATTTGTCAAAATTTAGCAAAGGCGCACTAATACGAACAGATGATGTGCTGTGATTTCTTGGTTTTCTATGAGATGTGTCGATAATGCAGTTCTTTTATTCTTCACTTTTCCGAATACCACCTTTTCGAGTTAATTAGTATTTCGGGTTTCTCTATTAACTAATTGATTTTTTATTTTAAATTTTGTAAAAAATGAACTTTTTTTTCTTTTTTACAATTACCATACAGTAACAAGCAGATTCTGAGTAATGGTATTAATTAACGTAGAAGGTTATGGGGGAGTAAGCGTCCATCAAAGTTTCTTTAACTAAATCACGCGACCAGTGATGGTTAAGTCTTTGATGGTTATTTTTAGGAATTTTTGAACAAGGGGATTGGTATGATTGGAGACACGAGAATGGAACTTTTTATGACGAGACTCAATAACAGCATGAACAAAAGTTACTTTGAGATCATGATGGATAAGATTATTACTAATTTTATGGAGTATTTTTGATTAAAGAGAATTCTGAGGCTTGGTAGAGCCTCAGAGTACTAGTCCGTAAGTTCATATTGGTTTTAGTAGGACATTGTAAAAAAGTTCTTTGCTGTCTGAAGTATGTTTAGAACGTTTGTCCAGAAGTCGAAGTAGTCTATTCAGTTTTTGTTTTTTAAGTCTTGTACCAGGTCTGTTCAAAAAGGATCGTGAATTTTGAATTTCCGTGGGTTCCGTATATTCGATTTTCGATTTTATTTATGGCGTTATATTGATACTCATGTCTCTCACTTATGCCGACAAGTTCGGCCATTTTCAATATTCAGTTAATTTTTGACAGCTGCTTTTCTTACACGTATTTTGGCTCATCTTCGATTTTTGCCCATTCCAAAAAATGGATCAAAGAATCTGTATTAAATTTTGTGTGAACAACAAAATTAATTGCGCGGATGCATTCCGAATGTTGACTGTGACATATGGTGAAGCTACCTTAGACCGAAGCAACGTTTATCGCTGGTACAAAATGTTCTCAGAGGGCCGAGAAGATGCGCCAAGGTCGGTCGAATGTGAAGGTTTTGCTTACACTTTTCTTCGATGGAGAAGCGTAGTGCATCATGAGTTCTTACCACAGTGTAGAACGGTCAATAAGGAATATTACCTGCAAGTTATGCGCAAGTTGCGTGAAGCAATCCGCCAGAAACGCCCGGATTTGTGGAAGAACAAAAATTGACTTTTGCCATTTTTGGCCAAAAACAACACACTAATAATGCCGCTGCCACCGTATTCTCCAGATCTGGCCCCCTGTGACTTTTTCTTGTTCCCGAAACTGAAGAGCCCCATGAAAGGACGACGCTACGCTACGATTGAGGAGATAAAGACAGCATCAAAGGAGGAGCTGAACAAGATCACAAAAAATGAATTTTTGAAGTGCTTCGAGGATTGGAAAAAACGTTGGCACAAGTGTATAATATCTGGTGGGGATTACTTTGAAGGGGACATAATAGATATTCATTAATAAATAAATAATTTTTTTTAAAAACACAAAATTCGCAATACTTTTTGAACAGACCTCGTTTATGAGTTCCATATCAAGAGTTTATCTAAGTTGAGTCTTAGATATCAAATTTCGGTATGTTGTGGTATCGTATTATCATTAAGGTATATGGTAGGACATGGTTTACGGTAGACAGTAAAAGTTACGTCCCATTTATACTGCACCTGGTAAACCAGTTCTGGAAGATTACCAGAATTTCGGAATTGGCAATTTTTCCTAGATGCAAGGCAGATTTACCAAAGAAAGTATTGGGATACATTGGAATATCGCATGTTTAAATGTTGTAGAGAATGGGCCGAAGCAAGCTTCCCTGTGGAACACCAGCCAATATCCGAGAGATATTGAACACCTTATGGATTCGTTTACTTGGACGTGTCGGTTACAAGAAAATAATCTTAGGACTAGAAAATAGATAAAGAAAGGATTTTCCAGAATGCCAAAATCTATTAAAAGTTGGACTTATGCGAAGAAATACTCCGGAACAGTAACCTTTTTTTCTGAAGAGGATTCAATGAAATCGACCAGTTCTGGAGGGTCTTAATTTAGGTTTGGAGAATTTGGGAAGTATGTTGGGGATTTCTGCTAGATGCAAGGTAGACCGTATTATTACAATATGTAGTAAAGACAGTATTGGGACAGATTGGAATATCGAATGCATAAATGTTGTAGAGGATGGGCCCAAGCAAACTTTCCTGTGGAACACTAGCCAATATCGGAGAGATATTGGAGTGTTCATTGGATTCGTTTACTTGGAAGTGTCACTTGAAAAGAAATGATCTTAGGACTAGAAAATAGATAAAAGAAAAGATTCTCCAGGGTGCCAAACTCTATCAAAAGCTTCATTTATGCCAAGAAACAAAACAAGACAATACAATTTTCTTTCTAAGGAGGATCCAATGAAATTTAGGAGTTTATAATGAGAGCTTGGCAATAAAACCGAAGATTCCAATAGCAAATAGAAAGAATCCTGCTGGAAAAAAAATCAAAGATAAGGCGATGGTCATCAAGAATGTACAAAATTATAAGGGAAATTCCGCAATTTCGGCAGATGTGGAATTATAGGTTCTTGAACAGACAGAGACCCTGTATTAGTGCAGTACGTGTATAACCTAAAATTTTGGACTGATTTCCGAATGGTAGATGTGTCAATAAATGTAAGTCTGCCACGCATTTTTTAAAGAAACAACATTTATCGATGGCCTAGAAGTAGTTGGAAGACGAATCCGTCACGGGGAAGTCCTAAGCATCAAAAATTTATAAAATTGTAGAATCTTTAAGGAACCTGCTTTATAAAAAAAATAATTATTTTAAAAGCACAGAAAAGGGTTCATTACCGTCCGGTAGGTACGGTTATGAGCAAAATTGCCGAAAATATGAGGCTTTAAAAGCCCACAAGTTACTATTAAAAAAACATTTTATCCGCAAAAAGTGCCTGTCTGCCGTGCTCTTTGATCTAAAGAGGTCATAGGCCCGTAGTTTTCTATTCCGAACGCTAAAAGCGAATTTTCTTAAACCAACCTGAACTTAGCAATGTCAACCTAAACCATATGCGATTTGAATAAAGAATTACAAGTCACATAAAATGGTAAAATTTCGGATTTATTTCTCAAAAAGTTCTCAAAATGCGAAATTTCAAGATTTTGTGATATTAAGTGGCCTCCAAGATCGTGCGATTTGACACTGTTACATATGTTTTTTTTTTCTAAACTATTTCCTTAACATGCCCCAAAAATTGTAAAGGAAAAAAGATTACTAAAAGGATAATATAGTTACAAAAATAATTATATAAAAATAGTAGAAAAAAAAAGAAAAAATGACAAAAAGAATTTTTTTCACTGAAAAAAAAGTGACTGAAGAAAAAATGAGCAAGACTAAAATGAGAACTCACATTTAATCTCTTAAGGTAATGTTTATGCAGATACAATTTAAATTGCAGAGCATTTAAAAAACCAACATCCATCAAGTAATTTAAATATTTATTAAAAGTTTTTATTTTTATTTTTTTCGTGTTTAAAAATATTTATTATAAAAATGTTGAAAAATTTGAAAATGATTTTTTAAGTTGGAATATATCACGTTCGACTATCAAGAACCAATTTTTCTAGACCAACAATTCAAAAATCAAAATTCAATAATCTATTAAAAAAAAAATAATAAAGATTTCTAGATAAGAAGAAATATATTAATTTGAACGAATATAGTCTGAACATTTATTTAACATTTTAATAGACATTATTCTCAAAAGTTTGATAGCAAAATTTCACAAAAAAAAACTATAAAAGCTTTCGTAAAAGATTTTATCATATTCTAACAATAGAATTAATAATTTATTGTAAAAAAATATTTGAAATTTTTAAAATATTTTCAATAAATTGATACCGTGAGAGTAGAAAAGAAACAAAAGTGACCGATTTTTGAACAAAATCAAAGAGATATGATCGAATTATGTTTTATTATCTTATCCATTAATGAATTTGAATAATTCTATATGAAGAAATTATTACCAATAAATATCAGTTGTTTTTTTTTGGATATATTTTCTAGACTAAGATTATTTTTTCATTTAAGAAATTCCAAAAATCTTGTTCAAACATAAAATCCTCTACAGCTAATTAATTTAAATGTACAACAAATGATAAGAATGAGCCCAAAGACTTGAAACTATTTCGATTATTACTGATTTTTGAGTCTTGAAGAATCTTCTGGAAAACATTAATACCTACGATCAACCTCAATCTTATGGATCAACCTTGTATAATCAGATACGCAAAGTGTGTGAAAACAACAAAAAATTCACATCTTTGAAAATCATCTAGAAGATGGAAGAGCTTTAGCAGCTTTTATAATAAATAATAAATAAAAAAAATAATTGCCAAACATCAACGACTGAATATGTTCTGTCCGTGTAATATTAGTTCGTTTTTTTTTTGGAGTAAAAAAAAATTGTTTAGAAAAAAATATTGATTATTTTTTTATGTGCGTAAAAATGAATATGCAAATAATAATAATAAACAAGATTTTTATGTTGAGAATTCTATTAATTTAAATCATTTTTCTCCTATAACCATTTGTTCTACAATATTAAGAATTTTTCTTGTTTTTTTTTCAAAATTATAATTAATCTATTCGCTATGATGATTATTAGAGGAGAAAAAACAAAAAAAGCTTTTTAAACAAAATTCTAAGAAGCGAATTTTTAATAGAATAAAAATAAAAAGCAAGACCATCATCTGTCCAGTAGGAAATGAAAGTTTCCTAATAATTGAAACAATTTTTCATATAAAAATTAAATCCTGTCGGTTGGAAAATTTGTTGAAAAAAAAAACAGACTTACTCGTATATCAATAGTTTGTGTTATATTCATAAAATGTGTTAGTTAATATGTTCATTCCAAGTGATGATAAATTTCGATTAATTTATATTTTCTAAAGCTCCCCCTTCGCCCGCTAAATCTTTTTCTTTAATTAAAGGGAATTTTTTTTTTTTTGGTTTTAATTTGTATTTTATAAATTTTTTATAGTTTCTGTTTAAATTTTTTAATTTTTTCTTTTATTTTTCTAGCGAGAAAATAATTAATGAACTATTAATCATAAAGAAGGTTTTTCTCTAGAATTAAAACTTATTCTAGAAAGTGTGAGAAAGTATTTTTTTTTGCTTATTTAAATATCTTTATTTCTATCTATACTATGGTCTGAGATAGATCTGAATATAATATATTTTAATAAAATATTTTCCTATTAATTTTTGTTTTTTGTTGCAAATTAAATTGTTTTTTTTGCAGCTAAATTTGATAAATACAAGATTATTCAATTTTTGTCTTTCGAAACTCACTTTAAATTCTGATTTTGACTTAACTTTAAATTTTTCATTTAACTGAATTTTTAGCCATAATTTAAATATTACTATTATTTATCCACAAATTTTCTTACAGAGCTCCACCCAATTTTCGATGACTTTATCGAATATTTCAGATTGTATTGTAGTTTGGTCATTATTTATATAATTACATAATATTTATCATAGATCTATAAGAAAAAGTCCAACAGCAATAAATCTCATAATCTTAGCTATTAATTAACATTATCAAATCTCAAAATAGGAGCCCTTGGAAATTTTCGCGCAATGACACCAAAATTTGTTGCGCTGCTAAACCTATGGTACCGTTTTATTAAAATTACAAACTTTCTGTATCAAAATCTTTAAGTACTGATAAAAAAACAATGAGTTATCATACAGCCATAGCGCTCAGTCTCTTAATTTTCAAATTAATACAGGCCCATCACCCCTTACCAAAAATTGACACCAGATAGTTAATGGTTTTTTTTACTATAAATGGATGCAACGGTTTAGAAAATAGCCTAATTATGCTCTAAAGTTTAAAAATTGTTTGCAAAAACTGTATTTTTGATAGTTTTATGAGGAAAAGTTAAACGGCGTCAATCTTGGATAATCTTGACATCACCAAATTTCCAAATTAACTATCATCGTAACTTTTCACACAATCAAAGCAAAATTTATCATATTAGGGGTTTTGTGGTGCCATTTTGTTTAAAATGACATAGTCCAGATAAGAATCTTCAAGTAAATAGCGGAACAAATTCAATTATCATACAGCTTCCCTTCTTTATTTTCAAAAGAAATATGGACCAATGACACCATCATACAAAAATGAACACCACACAGTTACTTAACGCAGACACAATGGCTTCTTAACAGTCACTTGTGGGTTTTTAGAGCCTTGTTGACTGATCTAGAATGAGCTTCATTGATTAATAAAGTAAACCTTTACCTTATACATCGATCAGGCTCATTCTCCATAAGTGGATATATCAGTAAGGCTCTAAAAACCCACAAGTCACTGTTAAGAAGCCATTGTATCTGCGAAAAGTAACTGTGCACTTTTTTTGTTCGGTAGTTAAATAATCTATAATATAAAATATCAAAATAATTTCTCCAATATTACAGAGTATTTTTGGCTGACAAAATTCTAGTTCCTAAGTCCATAAAGGTTACAGTAGGCTATTGTATAAAATCCGCCATTGGATCTTACCTGAAATTTGCTCTTCTTCGGCAGTAGTGGCTACCACCATAAGGTAAGTAAACAATACTATCATTATCGCTGTTGGCGACTGCGATATTCTTTGCTTTGATACTAAATACGTGTAGGTCAAATTGAACTTTGGGGAATATCTGAAAATCGTCTAGTTATGAATGTCTTTACAAGGATCATTTCTAATCTCACGAAGTTCCCAAACAAACCCGATGCAGCTCTCTATCCATCGTTATCAGTTTTATAGTTTTATGATACTTATGCAGTCCCAATTTGATTAGAGGCTATGGCGAAAAGGAGCAAAGAAAAGACTCACTTTTGATTTTGTTAATTTAATTGTATAACCCCAAGAACATTCCCCAAAAATAGTAAAGAAAAAAAGAACACTTAAAGAATTATATAGTTCCAAAAATATTTATATAAAAATAGTAGAAAAAAAAGAAAAAATGACAAAAAGCTGCAAAAAAACTGATTGAAGCAAAAATGAACAAGAATAAAATCAGCACTCACAGTTAAGTAGATTCATGAAAATATAACAAAATTTTAAGCTCTCGGAAATTAAAACTACTACTGTTCGGCTTCCCAAATAAAAAAAGCTCCTGGTTATGATCTAATAACAGCTCCTATTCTGAAGCAAATTTCCCGAAAAGCTTTAGTTTTAATTAAATACATTTTTAATAGTATCCTGCGCACAACTTATTTTCCTTTACTCTGGAAATTTACTATCATTAAAAAGATTCCTAAGCCTAATAAACCCATTAATTCTCCTTCCTCCTATAGACCTATCAGACTTTTACCAATCCTTGATAAGGTGACGAATCATGGGTTTATAGTTATAACGTGAAAACCAAAGCTCAATCATCCTAATGGAAGCTGCCGCACGAGCCCAGACCGAAAAAATCGCGCCAAGTTCGGTCGACTGTGAACATTTTGCTTGCAGTTTTCTTTGATTGCAGGGGCGTGGTGCATCATTAGTTTTTGTCACAGGGTAGAACGGTCAATAAGGAATATTACCTGCAAGTTATGCGCAAGTTACGCGAAACAATCCGCCAGAAACGCCCTGCTCACGCATCCTTGTTTGTGCGCGAATTTCCACTATGACTTTTTCTTGTTCCCGAAACTGAAGAGCCCCATGAAAGGACGATGCTACGCAACTTAATGAATATATAAATAATTTTTAAAAAAACACACAAAATTCGCGATACTTTTTGAACAGATCCCATTCTAGCCGTAGTCACACAAGGTAGTCTCCTTGATCCCATTTTATATAATATTTATACATATAGCATTCCTTTTGATCCTAATACTATCATTGCTACTTATACAGATGATACGGCCATACTTGCTACCCATACCAGTCCTGACATAGCTTCCAACAATTTACAATCCTATATCCACAACCTTCAATTCCTGTTTAAGAGATGGAGAATGAGGTAATTGCACAGAAGAGTGCTCACATTATTTTCACACTATCAAGGGAAATCTACCCCTTTATACCTTAAAACAAATATTATTCCACGATATGATAAAGTACGTTTTTTGGGACTTTACTTGGATGGGAGATTAACATGGAACCCTCATACTAGACTAAAAAAATCTTGAAGCCACTAAACGTTAACTACAACTTCTTAGACTACTGGACAAACGCTCATATCTAACAATCGAAAGTAAACTTCCAATCTACAATACAATTATAAAACCTATTTGGACATATGGAATTGAACTTTGGAGTTCAACGAAACGTCCCAATTCCTATCGCGTCCAGGCTTTACAATCCCAGAAGCTCCGTAAAATTTTTGATGACCCCTTTTATGTTCGTAACAACGTAATACATCGTTATCTAAATGTTCCCTTTGCTCAGGACCTGTGCATTTCCCGCTATCAAAAATTTCACTCCCGTTTATCCTATCATCATAATCCACTTGTGAGAGAATTGTCCTGTACTGCCCTGCCCGAAAACACTCATCGGAGACTTAAGAGACAATGGCCTAGAGAATTTCTAAAGGAATCTAACTTCCGTTAGTTGGAGAAACGCCAATGGGTGTTTACCACCACTTTATGATGCACAAAATTGTGAATTAAAATGTTATGTAAATCTGCTTGTTACAATTCCAGGTCTATAAGCTTAAATCCGCTATTTTATCATAGATGGCGTGAGTGAGCGTATTAAGCTACCATGGGCAAGCCATACTTTTTTTATGAGTTTGACATATGACAACATTAACCAGTGTACATTCTCAGCAATTTCGTACAACAACATAAATTTTTCCTTTGGTAATCTTGTTGAGTTTTGTGCCAGAAAAAGAGCATATGCGGGAAGCTCTGCTTTTCTGCTTCAATTTGAAGAAATCGGCTGCCGAATTGTATCGAATGCTTATGGAGGCCTATGGTGACAGTGTTTTATCGGAAACAATGTGCCGAGGTTGGTTTCGTCGGTTCAAAGACTGCAATTTTGACTTGTGGGCCAAGAAGCGTGAAAATCGGCTTAGGAAGGTTGAGGACTATCAATTGCAGCTTCTTTTGGACGAAAACGATACCCAATCACAAAAATGCTCACGGAGCAATTGGGTATTACTCAGGCAGCCATTTGCATGCTTCTGCGTGCCATGGGGAAGATTGAAAAGATCGGAAAATGGGTGCCGCATTAATTGAACGATAGGCAGATGGAGCGACGCCAAAACACATGCGAAATCCTGCCCGCCAGACAAAAAAGAAAGTCGTTCCTGCATCGGATTATGACAGCCGATGAAAAGTGGATATATTTCGAGAATCCTAAACGCAAGAAATCGTGGGTTGATCTCAGCCAACCATCAACATCTTCCCCAAGACCAAATCGCTTCGGACGGAGGACGATGCTGTGCGTTTGGTGGGATCAACAGGGTATCGTCTACTATGAGATGTTGAAACCTGGTGAAACTGTCAATGCCCACCGCTACCACTAATAACTGATCAAATTGCACCATTCTCTGCGTGAAAAAAGGACAGATTATCAACAAACACATGACAAGCTGATTTTCCTCCACGACAACGCACCATCGCACACATCAAAAATGATCCGAAACTACTTCGAGACACTCAACTTGGAGTAGCTACTCCACCTTGCTTATTCACCAGACCTGGCCCCTTCCGACTACTACCTGTTTTCGTCGATGGGCCACGCGCTCGCTGAGCAGCACTTCCATTTTTATGTAAAATGACTTGATGAGTGGTTTGCCTGGAAAGAGAAGGAATTTTTTTTTGGCGTGGTATCTACAAATTACCCGAGAGATGGGGAAAATGTGTAGCTAGCGAGAGCAAGTACTGTGAATAAATTTGTTTTTGCTTTCTATGAAATAATAAAGGGAAAAAAATAATAATAATCAAATAGTAAAAAAAAAAATGACAGAGAAAGGAAAATAAAATTGACTCTATTTTTTTATTGCTGTTGTTGTTGTTGTTTTTGTTGTTGTTGTTATTATTATTATTGTATTATTATTATTGACTACATTTTTTTTTATTTGCCAATAGAAAACAATTAAATTATTTCAAAAATATGCTTTAATACTGACAAATTTTATCAGTATATTAGGTGAATTTGCATAAAAGGAAAATATCATAATAGAACTAAAGAAGGTAGTTGTGAGAAAAATACGAGTACTCACAATCGAATAATGCTCTGAGAAGAAAAAAACCATTTTTCCATATAAACCAAAAACCAATTAAGAAATTGATGAAAAGATGACCAAAATTTCAGTCAAAGTTAACTTAACATTGGATGAATCATGAGAGTCTATTGAGGAGAGAAGTGTTGCTGGGACGGTTATGTTGGCTTAAGGCAGAGTATTTGTATTGTTCTCTCTTTCTACCATATTTGATGCACTATCTACCATCTGTTACAGTCTTTCTCGATTTCTATAAAGTCTGACTACTATTTGTTTTTGTAACAATTCATTATTTTGATAAAAGAGTGAGAACAAAAAAATTACAAATTCAATGAAAACGTTTAGCACATAAAGAGACCTAAAACCATAGTGATAAAAGAGAAGAGTTATGTAAAATAGAGAAAAATATACTCATCCAAAATAGGTTTAAACAGCTCTGAGCTGATACAAATGACGGAATATGTAAATCGTAGCTGAAGAAGAGAGTTTTTCCCTTGTGCTTTTCTTGTTTGTTTCTTGTTTGATATTTTCTCACAATAATTGAGAATAATTTGTTTTTCGTTTATTGCTATTTTAATTTTCTATTAATTTTTAACTTAAATAATTCATAATTTTCTATAAGTTTTTATTCTTTTGATATATATTTTTTTTGTTTGAAAATCATAATAATCCAAATTTGTAATAGGTCTTCTTAATTGTATAAGTGTGTGTACATGCCCCCAAAATTTGAATTTTATTGAAGAAAATATTGTATAATTGGGGTGCGCCATCTAAATGTCGTCGATGGAAATATTGAATAACTTAAACAATTCTCAATCGATTTTGGAAAACTATTTATTTTTATAAAATTTAAAGCTTTACAATTTTTTCCATTTAGTTCCAAAAACAACGTCGATCAAATGACCACCTTCATTGCGGATACAAAATTCAGCTCTTTTTCTGGCATTTTCCATGACATTTGCCAGCATCTCGGGTGATATCGCAGTGATTTCGGCTCGAATATTGTCCTTAAGCTCGTCTAAAGTCTTCGGTTTGTTGGCATACAATTTGCTTTTTTAAAATCCCCACAAAAAAAAGTCCGGTGCCGTTAAATATCCCACCCTTTCGATACCACACGTCCTGGGAACTTTTGACGCACGAAGTTCATCGTTGATTTCGCGGTGTTACATGTCGCGCCGTCTTGTTGAAACCAAAAGCCTTTAAGACCTTTTTCACGCATTTCTGGTAAAACAGAGTGTGCCAACATCCATCGATACCGATCCCCATTGACAGTTTCCCCAACTCTGAAGAAGAACGGACCAATGATGGTTTTTGAGCATACACCGGCCCAAACAGTCACTTTCTGATCATGCAGTGGAGTTTGATGTATAGTATGAGGATTTTCTTTCCCACAAATGCGATAGTTTTGTTTATTTACAGTGCCAGATAGCGTGAAATGGGCCTCATCAGTCATTAAAATTCGCTCCCAAAAATCGGGCTCCGATTCACTCACTCGAATAACGTTATTGGCGTAAGCCACGCGTCGCGGATTGTCTGTTTCCAATAATCTTTGGGTTAACTGCACTTTATATGGAAACATATCCAGATCATCTGTCAGAATCCTCCTCAAAGTAATTCCACTGATGTTTAGTTGCTGAGACCGGCGGCGATACGAGAAAGAAGGATTCTCTGCAACACTCCGTTGAACAGCTTCAATATTTTCATTTGATCGTCGAGGACGTGGTCGATTTGAATGTGGACCCGTGATTCTCGATATTTCCTACAGACCCGTGATTCTCGAAATTCGAAGCTAAGCGACGAATAGTGTCACTTTTAGGCGCAGAACGACCGCGATACTTTTGACGATACGCACGCTGTGTTGCGACAACTTAACGATTACATTTAATGAACATTGTCACTATTTCCGCGCGTTCTTTGGGCGTGAATCGATTCATGGTTAAAATTGTAATGCAATAACCTTTCCGAAATATGTTCGACGACGTCAATCGGTTTAAATCTGTTAAAGTTATTCAATATTTCCATCGACCACATTTAGATGGCGCACCCTGTATAAACACGTTAAAAAATAAAATCTTAAAGCAATAAAAAAATTTGAGATTTATCATAAACAAATATTTAAAAAACTAACAACAAAGAATATAAAGAAATAATTTACAAATTATTTCGAAGATTGAAAAAAGAGTAAGAAAAATCTAGACCATATTTAAAATTATCTCAATTAAGAATCAAGAAGAGAAAACAAATATTGAGAACTACTGGCCCTATTGATCATGGGCAGACATTTTCTATTACCAAATTTAACTATAAAAAACTAAAAACAACAAAAGATTTATATAAAAATAAATATTTTTATATTTACGAAAAAAGTGTGCGAATATTAAAAGTTTAAAAAGGTATCAACATTAGTCAAAGGGACTGAACGATATACACCTCGTTCTATAGCAGCGCCATCACAGTAATTTTGGCTGAACTACTTTATTGTGAACTTCAAAAACAGTTGTTATAATATTGGTTTGGGGAAAAAGAAATCCATTATTTTTTATTACAAGACTAATTAACATGGTTCGGATTGTCCTATTTGAGTCAAATATGCCCTATTTTAAAGTTAACTTCATAATACCCTGGTTCCTATTGGCAAAAAACTGGACTAAGCAATTTTTACAATATTCTATTAATGCCAATTTCTTATCACTAAGGAAGTTTTGCAATAATAAAAAAAATATGGTGACCGCTTGGTGCTATAAGATGAATGCTGCTAAACTTTCCGACCAAGCACCCGGAGTGTCTGAGGAGTCACTATAGACGTGTGTGGCTTGGCGTTGCACTGGTGGAACACTGAAATTTGCAGAGGTCCGAATTAAGTGTTTGGCCATATGTAAGCCGCTCATAGTAGATGACTCATTTCCAGTCCCACCAAATGTACAGCAAAACCTCCCTGGCCATTAGTCCTTGTTTGGCCACCATTTAGACCATTTGAGCCGTTGGAACCCATTTATCATCCCCAGTCACCATCCGCTTAAGAAATGGGTGGATTTCCTTCGAAGGCCTCGCAGGTGGAAATTAAAAAATCATGTTTTTTTTGCGTCAATTCGTGTGGCACCCAAACATCGAGCTTCTTTTTTAATCCAGCTTCATGCTGATGGTTTAAAACTATTTTATGATCATACAAATAATAACATGCTGGTTTACTTCGATCATTTGCATGATTTTATCAACATTTTCATTCCCTCACGACCATAAGGCCATTTGGCAACTTTGTATTACGTGTTGGTTGGCATTGCTAACTTCCTTAATGAAACTGATCGATGGTTATTTGAAGGAAGAAGTCAGACATTGTTAATTATATAAAATAAAAGTATTTAGGACGGTTAAAAATAGGGTTTCGAAATGGAATTGTAGGAGCTAAGAGCTTCAAAAGAGAAGTAATACTATTCGAAAAGAAATTCTTAGTTAAGTGGCATTGATGTAAAACATGGGAAATGGAAGTTAAACATCCTCTGAAGAGTTTTTTCCTGGATCTTGAGAAGTACAACAAAATCATACTGCTCAAGATCATATAAATAAGTAGGATCTTAAACTACAGAAAATTCCTTTTTCTGTCAGCAAGACAGTTAATGAAAATAGCCGTGTTGACAGGATTCATCTTCCACTACTTCTCGGTACTTCAAAAATAATTCTTTGTACCGAAAAGCTTCTACTTTTAATGAGGTGTTTCTAAAATGATCGCTCCAGCTTTTTGTAAGATAACACAAAATTTGGTAGTAAATCGTAACTTTATAAAAATACAACTTAATTTATCACGCTTTGTAGAGTCGAAAAGTTCCGGACAAAGTTGTAGCTCCTACAGCACATCTAGGAGGGAGTAACGGATGAGCTTATCAAGAATATGAATTTGTCGGTAGCATAAACCGTGAAGCAGTAGAAAACCAAAAGAAAAAGATGTCCTATTCAAAGATTTAAGTGGCATCGATGTAAAATATGCAAAATGGAGTGTTGAAAATATTTTGAAGAATTTTTTTGGATCTTCGCAAGTACAACAAAATCACATTGGCCAAGATCAGATAAATTGGTAGAGTCTTAAACCACATAAAACTCCCTTTTCCGTCAGCAACACGGTTAATGAAGATAATGCTTCATTGCTTCTCGGCACTTCAAAAATATTTTTTGATACCGAAAAGCTTCTGCTCTTAATGAGAAGTGTAACTAGCTGAAAGGTCCGTTAAAACTTTCTCTAAGTCAAACTCACGAATTCACCAAGCTTAACACAAAATTTGATGATACATCGTTGCTCTACAAAACCACAACTTCACTTATAACGTGATAAAGATGGACTAACGGAAGAGCTTATCAAGAACATGAATTTGTCGATAGCATAAACAATTTTCTGAGGGCCAAAAAGTAGTGGAAAATGAACGTCTCTCAGGGAGGTTGACTTTAACGTCAAAAACTGATGAAAATATAGAACAAGTGACAGCTCTTGGAAGGACAGGCCGTCCAGAAAAATACTTTCAACCAGTATTTTTCTTCTGCTGTCCATGTGGCGAAAGTGTGAAAGTAGAGAAATAATCGATGGGCAGCTGTCTCAGACGGATGTTCCTACACAAATGATAACATCGCAAAAAGCTCCGCCAAAACAAAGAAATTGAGAAAAATTCTAAATAGGATAATACTTAACTCCAGTCCATATGACATTTTTTGTTCTCAACGATAAAAAAAACCATCTATACCCAGTCTCCTTACTTTTCTGCTATGTCCAAAAATTGTTTAAATCTACTTTAAATTTATTGAAAGAAATTTTATGTTAATCTCTTCCATATTCTTATAATAGTATTAAGATCATAATTCCTCATTATAAGAGGTTCATATTCGTCGGCTCCCCTTCCAGTCATCGTTCTTCAATCTCCAACAATATCATTATAGTCTTAACTGCAGATATTTACAAGTTGAATATTAATTTCTGCGAAATTTCACGTCCTATGCTGAACTCACCCAACTTACCATAATCTCACTTTATGAAATCTTACAAAATTTTTACAAAAAAAAAAAGATTAATTATAAACAAATTATGATATTAATGTGAATAAAGTATATTAAAAATTATTTCAAAATTTCTTTGTATTTTTTTTTTAATTTATCAAAAAACCATTTTGCCGCTTTTCTATTTTAGATTAACTTTAATCTTTTCTTTAACTTGTTTTATATTCGATTTTAATAGAGTTCTTTTTTTAATTGCTTTCTTTAATTTCTATTAAAAATTCAATATTAATTTATAATAATTCAATGCAATCGGTTTCTTTCAAAAATTTAATACCTCAATTCATGTAGATTTATATCAATTTTTAAATAGATTATTTGCCAATTAGTTAGGTAAGAAAAGATTCTATATCGTTTTTGATTATTTACTAAGTTTTATTCAAACTTAAAAACAGATTTTTATCGAAATATTGTCGAACATTTTTTGATTGAAATCTTTTGACATGAAATCAAATTATTTTCCCACGGCTATTTCGTTAAAAATTAATAATAAAAAAAATCATTACAAAATTTTGCTAATAAGAGACTATTTTTGAAGATACGACAAAACTTTTTTACTACAATAATTAAAATAATTTTGTTTTTGTATTTGTATTTTTCTTATTATTATTTTAGAGGCTAAATTATTTTTTTCTTGTTAAGATTTTTTTTTAAAAATAAATTATTTTGTGAACATTTTTCAATAATTTTCACGTGGT
Source organism: Atherix ibis (assembly GCA_958298945.1). NCBI lineage: Eukaryota > Metazoa > Arthropoda > Insecta > Diptera > Athericidae > Atherix > Atherix ibis. The sequence goes on from OY282609.1 coordinate 8,802,876, forward strand.
TTGAACGCAGATTTTTTAGGATGCCGAAATTTTGCAAAGATAATTGCTTAAAAATGTAAACTATGAAAAATTTAAAGACTTTTTTTTTGGCATCATATTAATTTTTTATTATTAAAAATTTAAAAATAATTAATAGATTTTTTCTCAAAAAGTTGATTTTTAGTACTAAAAACTCGAAAATATTTAAATTATTTTTGCCTTAAAGTCTTCTCAAAGTAGATTTTTTTTATACTAATAACCTGGAAATATTTAAAGAATTTTTCTCAAAAAAATCTTCTCAAAAATAGTTTTTTAGTACTAAAAACTTGGAAATATTTAAGAGATGTTTTCTCAGAAGTCTCCTTATAAAAAGACTTTTTTTTTAATAAACACTTGGAAATATTTAAAATATTGGTTCGTAAGAGTATTCTCAAAAATAGATTTTTAGTAGTAAAAACTTGGAAATATTTAAGAGAAGTTTTCTCAAAAGTCTCCTAATTAAAAGACTTTTTTTACTAAACACTTGGAAATATTTAAAATATTTGTTCGTAAAAGTATTCTTAAAAATATATTTTTAGTACTAAAAACTTGGAAATATTTCAGAGAAGTTTTCTCAGAAGTCTCCTTATTAAACGACTTTTTTTTTACTAAACACTTGGAAATATTTAAAATATTTGCTCGTAAAAGTATTCTCAAAAATAGATTTTTAGTACTAAAATCTTGGAAATATTTAAGAGAAGTTTTCCCAAAAGTCTCCTAATTAAAAGACTTTTTTTTTTAAATAAACACTTGGAAATATTTAAAATATTTGTTCGTAAAAGTATTCACAAACATATATTTTTAGTACTAAAAACTTGGAAATATTTAAGAGAAGTTTTCTTAAAAGTCTCCTAATTAAAAGACTTTTTTTTTACTAAACACTTGGAAAAATTTGAAATATTTGTTCGTAAAAGTATTCTCAAAAATAGATTTTTAGTACTAAGAACTTGGAAATATTTGAAAGATTTTTTCTTAATAGTCTTTTGAAAAGTTAATTTCTTTTACTAAAAAATTTAAAATATTTAAAAGATTTTTTTTTCCAAAAGTCTCTTCGAAAAAAGTTTTTTTTTTACTAAAAATTTGAATATATTTTTAAAAAAAAATTTCCTAAAAATCTTCTTAAAAATAAATTTTTAGTACTAAAAAGATTTCTTCCTAAAATTTGTTTCATGAATAGATTTTTTTTTTACAAAATTTTTTTAATTTAAAATTTAATCCCTGTTCGAATGGTGTAAATTTATAGAGCTTTTTATGGGATTGTATGCTCTCAAATTTAGAGCTACTAATTTCACCTATTAAGGACTTTTATTATGTACTAAAAATTATTTTATTCGAATTTTATTATACCACAAATAAAGCAGAAAATTTACTATAAAAAAATAATAAAGAAATTTTACAAGATTTCCTCTTATCTACAATACCTAGTCTAGACTTAGTTTTTTTTTTATTTTTACCCATCGGTCAATTAGCTCGTTAAAAAAAGCTGTTAATAAAATCAATTTATTTTTTATTAAGCCACTTCATCTCCCATTTCCTAGAGAAAAAAAAATCAGAAGAACCAAAATTCTATAATAAATTATAGTGGAAATTTGCAAGATTTTAATGTTTGCGAGAGCTTTCCCGTTCTCAAAATAAAATCTTTAGCTTTTACGGGTAAACTAAACCAAATAGATTTTGATCAATGCACTTTAAATAAACTTTCATATTACCTACATGGAAGTATCGTCATAATATAGTATCAAAAGTGGGTAATACATTGTAAAAAAAAAAACTTTATCAAATTAGAAGAAAAATAATATCTAATAAACATAAACTTTTCGATAAAGAAAGGCAACAAAAAAAAATGAATTATTTAAAATGTGATCATTCAATAAAATACACAGACAGGGTGGTGTCTCCAAAAACTACCAATTCAAGACAGAAAACAAAATGGTCTTTCTCACCTCAATTTCTAAATTTTGCCAATTTTATAGATTTTTCCATAATTTTTTTTAATGCTCTTTTTTCTATCTTAAATCTTTTATGAATCGTAAAATCGTTAAAGTTTTATGGATTTTGAAATTGATTTATCCATTGACTCCTCCGGAAATCAAAAAAAAAAATGTATAAAAGTTGATATTTAAATATACAATTTTGATGGAGCATTTATACCCAATCAGATTCTCATTTGATAATAAAAATCCACCCACCATTTTTTGAGACCTCCCACAAAAAAAGTTTATACAACTTTAATTTTTACTTTTAAAAAATCGAGCAATTAAATCAAAATTTTGGTTCTACTTACAAAGATTTAAGTCACACAATACACCAGTTATCGTCAAAGGTTAATTTTTCTGCACAATTTTTAAATTAAAATATATTTTAATCATTAAAAGCTTCTAGAATGTGAACGATTTTTTTTGGCTATTTAAAAAAAATAAAACTAACTTTACTATTTTAAACAAATTATTTCCACAATTCTATAAGTTTAAGAAACACTGTTCGAACATATATTGGTTAATTTTAACTGAGGGAGGGTTTGTCCAATGATATTAAAACAATTTGTTTTTGATTTTAGAAAATCCACCAGAGCTTTTAATTGAGATCAGTTCTCATAATACCAAAAACAATAAATATGAAAAGGGTCAGGGGAAAAGTTTGAGAGTCACTGACAAATATTTCTGTCTCTTGGTTTTTAGCAGCAGAAAAATAATATATAAAAATAATTTTTGCTTATATTATTATGTAAATATGATATTATGAGTTCTATAAATAAAATTGAATATTTTTAATTGTTAAAAAACATATTTACTCACCACTTAAAATTGTAGCCAATCAGTAGAAGTTTACTCCAAATTTTCTCAAAATATTTAAAACGGAAGCTTTCTCAACATAATACACCATTATTATATGATTTAAGAATGTTTAAACAAAATAAAAAAACTGCACTTTAATTATTTTAGTTAAAAATTTAAAAACCACACTATTACTTTTGATATGAATAGAATTTTTTTCTCTATTATTTCTTTTTTATTTATTAAAAAAAAAATTTAATTAGTTTTTAAGATTATTTTTCATAAGCTTAACATTTCTTTTAAGTTTTAATATGATTTTTTTTCCAATTTTCTTCTTTTTAACAAATAGTTTTTTAAAATATTTTTTTTTTTTTAAATTCCTTAGCTTTGAAAATTTTTTTAAATTTTGTTTTTATTGAAATTTTCTATCATTTTTCTACCTTATTTTCCAATTTCAATTTTAAGTAAACTTTTTTTAATAAAAACAAAACTTTCATATTGAACTTTATTTTTTTTAATAATTTTTTTTTTCATTAACCACAAACTGTTTACAATTTGTTCAATTTTTTTTCTTTTGTATTTGGTATATGAGATCCCCAGTAACAGTATTAGTAAATGTTTGTTTTTTGGAAGCTAGAAAATAGAAAAAAGAAAATGTTTGCAAATTTTTTTCATACATTTTTATTTATCATAAATACAAAAAAAAAATATATCCTATTTTTTAAAACATAAAAAATATAATTAATATATTTAAAATATTAAAGAAAAAAATTAAACACCCTAAAAAAAAATGTTATTAAAAAAAAACTCAAATACAAAAATCATACACCCCCTCACCCCTCATCCCTTAGCCCATTCAAAAAAAAACTAAAGCTACATTTTCACAAAAATAATTACAGTATTTTGCAAAATTTCTTATTTTATTGTAAAATAATCCAATCCGCCCTCTATCCCTTCCCAACTCCTCCTGTAAAAAGGAATCTTCTCCTATAACCACACTCAAATATGAGTAAAATAAACACACCACCCAAAAAAGACTTGAATGAAATAAAATAAAAGCTCTCAAGAAAGAAAAAAAAAACTTTCCCGTAAAGCACAATCGAAAGGGCAAAAAAAAAAGTAGCTTGTGAGCGCGTGTTATTTACAACCGGTATCCGGTGTAAGAAAAAAAAAGAAGACCATAAACGTCAAAATTGGGCAAAATCGCTCTTTTTTAAGAGTTTATACCTATCCGGCGTATCCCCAGTTAACCTACCACCCCCCACCACACCCCACCTAATAAGCTCTTTCAAAATATACAGAGTTTTTAAGGTAGAACCTTTGCGATGAGTTAGAATGAAATTGAACTGATCTGAGTAAAACTACTCGTAACTGCAGAGAAGTGGCCATAAATTTCAAAGGTTGCCTTTTAACATGAGAACATAGAAAATTCCCTTCACAATTCGTCGTGCTCTCATAATTTAAGAGGAAATTGTGGGCTACGCATATACAATTTACGCACAAAATAACGCATCGCACAATTCAATCTAACTAAACCAGCTACCACCACCCTCATACACCAACCCCAAAATCATTTCCTCGCTCTCTGTTGCTCTTGTTCGGTCTCTCTGTAGGCAGCTCCAACAGTAGATAACTCCAATATCGAAACGAATACATTTGAAGATTTACTACCATTCGTACTATCCTCGCACTACTGAAAAATAACCACCCTTTTGCCCACCAGTTAGTCATCATATTCTTACTGTTTAAGGGAAAAATCAAATCAGCTGTTTTGGGTCTGCAAACCTTCTGCACAAAAACCTCATATTCACTATTCCTTTATTTATTATGTTTAAGACGGGGGAGGTGGTGGTAGGGGTAGGGGTTGGTGTGTGTGTGTGTATTATCGCGAATACCGAATTTTATTTCTCCATTGATAAAACAGCTGGTAAAAATTTGTGGCTATACCAAAGGCATCAATGGGAAATTTATGAGAAAAATCAAATAAAAAAAAATTTACAAAAAAAAGTGCAAGAGAAAAAATGAGAAGGAAAATTCTTTTCATATACAAAAAGCCGGTAATAAAAGCCCAAAATACTCGTGGACGAAAGCTTTCTGTTTTTTGTTTTTTTCTTTTTGTTTTTTGTTTTTTTTTGTTTTGGTATTTGATTAGTGAAAGAAAATGATTTTATTATATAAATTTTCGAGAATAGTTTTAATATTTAAATTTAGTTATTTTTTGTATTCAATTTGGATGAAAATTTTTTATTGCAAACGGTGCGAGGGCACACAAAAAATAGTATTTGAATTTCTCAATTATCAGAATAGTGAAAAATTATCAAAACTTTATATTTAATTAAAAATTTTATAAATAATTGATTAAATTAATTGAAACTGACTGTCGTCTGTTGGTCCAAATTTTCAAATTGATATTGACATTAAAAAAAACTAGTCTTGGAGGAATTGATTTCTTTAATTTTGTTCATCAACCCAACTAAATCCGGAAAATTTCTTTAGAATTTTATAGGATCTACCAAAGAATTTTTATATTTTTATATATAATTTAAGTAACTTACAAAATGCAATAAAATTTTCTCAAGAAGCTACGAGTCCTTTAATTATTGTTTATCCACTTTGATAATATGATCATCAGTCGGACTCAAACTGGATTTTTTTATATAGAAAATATATATTTAACAACCCCTCCCCCTTCCCCTTTAAAAGAACTATTTTTAATGTTCTTAAGAGAGTTTCATTTTTTTTTTATTTTAAAGCAAAAATATTTTTCAAAAAGACCCAAACATTTTTTGAGATTATCTTAAATAAAAAAAAACAATTGCTAATATTTCTTGTATTTTTTTTTTGGTATTAGGCACGTGTAATTTTTGAGAAAATTTTAAATAAACCACCCCCCTTCCCTTCAAACCATTTACAAATATTAAAATTTCAGTTATGACGATCACAAAAATAAAATACTTTTGGTAACAAAATTTTTTAATAAAAATTCATTTTTTTAGAAAAATTATTTACAAAAATTTTTAAAAGGATATTTTTTTTGTTTTTTTTTTTGCGAAAAAAACACGTGTAGTTTTCTACAAAATTTTAAAAAACCACCCCCTTCCCCTCAAACCCTTTACAAATATTAAAATTGCAGTACGACTATTAAAAAAAATAGAATACTTAAAAATATTTTGAAAAAAAATGCATATAAAATTTTTAAAAGGAATTTTAATTTTTTTTTTATTTTTATAAAAAGCACGTGTTTTCTCCCCAGAAAATCTGTAAGAAAGTTTTCTTAAAAAACATTACAATCTGTTAAAAAGTGTTTATTAAAAAAAAATCAGAATTAAATTAAAAAGAAAAATTTAATTTAATAAAAAGAAAAAGAAACTTTTCCTTTGTTTGGGGATTTTTTTTTCGTCCTTTTTTTGTTCGTAATTTAAAGAATTGTCAAAAAATTAAGAGCACCTGTACCATATGATCATTGACACATGTTGTTAATATCCTATCGACTAGGCATTGGTCCTTCTTCAACCTTATACCTTATTCCATTATTTCGATTTTAGCGTTTTTATTTTTATGTTCAATTCTCTTTACCTTTTCAGAGTTTTTTTTCTTTCTGTTATCCCTAATACAGGTAGATAATAGAAAATCAAAAGTCTTCTCCTCTCTGGAAATTTCCATTTCTCACGCAAACTAATAAACTGACTAGCACATACAACAAAATTCATCATCTTCTCCTAAATAACTCCTTGCCCAACATACACGCACCAACACACCTAATACAATGGAGAGGTTATACAAGGATGGTTTGGAAGACAGATATTATCGAAATGGGGGTGCACATAATTCACTTTTCATCCAGGGGCATATACAATCACAATAAATTTCTGCAAAAACACGCACACATAAAATACCTCGTCCTCTTCGTTTGGTACCCAATTAATGGATGGGTATTAGTGGGTGGAATTCATAGAACGAGAGACCATTCTCAATTGGATTTGATAACGATTATGATTGTATGTCTGTCGTTACAGACTGCATACATGTATGTGAATAAAATTTATCGTTACTGTATTAGTTTAGAAATTTTTCCACATGCACACCTACACCAGATTTCCATACACATTATTCGACACAGTATAAAATATATGAAAGGATAAAAGAAAGGGGAAAATTATTATACAAAAAGTATAGTGGTAGTAAAATTTTCAACATAGACTATCAGAGAAAAACTACCCTCTCACATACACGTATGAGTCTGTGTACAACATCTCGCAAACCCACCGAATATCCATATACGCATATACACCGTGTTTCAGTTGCGTAAGGTGATGGAATAAACACACAAAAAAAAAAAAACTTATAATGCCACATGACTTTTGTAGAAATACAAGGGTGGAAGAGGGGATGTAGAAAAAACGCGCGTAAATCGTTTTCATAGCAACAAAAAAAAACAAAAAACAAAACACAACAACAATTTTCTCTGCCGTTCATTCATTCATTTGCCATACGTTTTTAATGGTATTTAATCATCGTTTTTTTTTTTTTTTTATTCTTTTCATTTTGTTTTTACTTTTAATTTTTAACAATTTAATCACTTAAAACTGTACCTGTTCAGGTGATAATTTCTATCAATTTTTTTTTTTCATAACTTTTCAAGTTTTGTACAATTTTTTTCTATTTTGAACGTGCAATTTTTCTGTTTTTTTAAACATTTCCTTTAAAAGTTTCCACCAAAACTTAGTCCACATTAATTGAATTTCTCAATTAAATTATATAAAAAATTGAATCCAGTTAAATCACTTTCAAAACAAAAGGATTTTTACCTTTCACCTTTTTCTTTTTGGTATCAGCAATTCCAATGATAACAGATATTATTAACAAATACACCTTCACATTTTTGGGAAACCATTAAAAATTTATTTACTTTTTCTAAATCTTTTATCTAAAATTTATTATCATCAAATTCTTTAAAATGCTTTTTTTATATCGCAAAAATTCTTTTAAATATTTTTATTTCAAATAAACACAAATATTTTTACTTAACAGTTTTATATTAATATTAATTTAAAAACAAAACAAAAATTTACTTTTAATTTTTAACCAAATCTCCAAAATTCCTTTTTAATTACACTTTATTTATGAAATAATCAACTTTTAACTAAAACTTTTATCATATCTTCTACACATATTCAGTTGTTAGTTAAATATTTACGAATTAAAAGTAAAAAAATGTTTCTTTTACCAAAAAAAAAAAAACAAAACCTTTTGTACAAAATATTTTTAGTGTAAATTTGATTGTAAGTATGAAAAAATTTAAGGAAAATAACCCATAGCGAAGCTATAGTATAACGTAGATAGTGTTTTAGTGCAATTTCAATAAAATTTTATATCTATTGTAATAAGAACAGCATCTCTACCAATATTAAATAAATTAATGTTATTAATAGGAATACAAGAGATAAAGTTAAAAAAAAATTTCGTCAATTTTATATGAAATACTTTCTGAGGTGAAATACAAAATTTTGGGGTAGTTTTTTTTTTTAGTACTCAGTCTTTTGATTTCTTTCATACAAATTGTTTCCTTTTCATTTCCATTCTATTAATCAGTTTCCATATCCTTTCTTTCTTCCTCTTATCATCCACCTATCATACCAACAAATTTACTCTTTTCCACTATAAACCATTTTCTTTTTAAAAACTATTATTTTCATCATTATTATAATAGGCTTGTGTCTCTTGTCCTTTTTGCATTGCAATTTTTTTTCTTGTTAAATTTGTTTACCTGTAATTTTTTTTTTTTTTTTTTTTTTGGTTATAAACTAAACATTTTGTCTTTTTCTAATTTTTTTTTTTTTATAAACTACATATACTATTAACTATGTTTATTTTTATGCATGTACATACATACATATATAAGAGACAAAACATAAAAACAAAACAATCTCTTATATATATTTCCTCGACAAAATTGTCATTAAATTTCCATCATTTTCGTATTTAAAAATTTTTATTTATCTTTTAGATATTAATTAATGTACAATATATATAAAGAAAAAAAAAATTAATCAAAATAATGGAATAAATAATCCGACACCGATTTAGCGACGATACCACGTATCGACGGGGAATGAAAATTGTTTCCGATTTTGACAGACGGTATAGCCAAACCAACCAGCCGTAATATTACCGTTGGTAGTGCGCTTATTACGCTATACAGTGTCCGGTGGCTCACTTAACGAACGATACGCTCTCTCTCCGATTAAATTTACCGAATCACTGAGAGCACACATACCCGCACATGGATTAATATAAACAAACTTTGGATAAAATTTCAAATAAATTCGAACAAGACCAAAAAAAATTTTATTCACTCTTCTATAAGGTGCGCATTTCGAGGAGAATATTTAGGAAAAGGTTCTCTTGAAAACTGGTTTGGCTTTACTCTTCTTCTACGAAAACAGTTTCTCAGAAGTCGAATCTCTTTGCATATCATTTGGTGCTCTGTTATTTGGCAAAATAAATTCAGAAGAGAATATTTCCATAGTGAAGAGCTTATAGCAAATGTATTCTTGAAAGAGTCAATTAATAGCCGAAAAATTACTCTTCATTAGAAGATACCATGTGATTTTTCCAGTTACTGGTCAGCGGCATTTAAAGCAGGTCTTTTTTCTTATTTTTCAATTTTTTTTTTAAATTTAAGTTTTCTCTTTTTTCTATCTTTTGATAGTAAAAAAAAATTTCCAGAAATTTCAAGATTTTTTATACTATTACGTCCATAATAAGGAGTTATTTTTACCAAAAAAAATTTTTTAAATAAATATCTTTCAAGAAAACATTCTTTTGTCTCTAGAAAAACGTTACTTTTTTATGCGTTTTTCGTTTATTTTTAATAATATTTACTCTAAAAACTAAATCAAATAAACCTCAGAAAAAAAAACTTTATTAATATTATGTACAGAAAATAAAGTACTCTCTTTCCAAATAAATATACATCCGACAATACTAAAATAAAATAATTACATGAACTTACAAAACTTCACAGTCTTTTAAATAAAATATTAATTATTAAAAAAAAGGAGATTTAGCATTTTTGCAAGTTAGTTATCGGATTTAGCATCACCTAATTTCTCTAGATGGATTTAAAAAGACAATTATCGACCCAACATTTAACAAGAACCTTTTTTTTAAAACTTCCTTTTCATTAATCAAGGTTATAAGTGTAATGTTTATTTAACGTGTCATATCTATCGTTAGATATAATACCATGGATCGCCTACAACTATACAGACCTGTCCAGTAATGGACTTCGCTAGGTCACCTGACTAGATCCACGTAGCTGCACGCATCTCAAGTACTCAACAATAGCCCAGATCCCATTAATCCAAGACATTCTTCATTGATTGGGCCATTTCATGCATGGAATATTCTATCATATTTCCTCTTATTTAGCTTTTTCATCTTCTTCATCTTTTTCTTTTTATTAATCTTCTTTAACATTTTCTTTTTCTTCTTTTACTCTTCTTTAGCTTCGTCATTTTCTTCATCTTCTTTAAGTTCTTCTTTTTCATCTTCTTTATCTTTTTCATTTTCTTCATCTTCTTCAACTTCTTCATCATCTCCTTCATCTTTTTCATTTTATTAATCTTCTTAAACTTCTTCTTTTTCTTCTTTTTCTTCTTTTCCTCTTCTTTACCTTCGTCATCTTCTTCATCTTATTTAAGTTCTTCTTTTTCATCTTCTTCATCTTCTTTAAATCCTTCATCATCTCCTTCATCTTTTTCATCTTCTTTATCTTCCTTATCTTCTTTATCTTCTTCATTTTTTTATATTCTCCATTTTCTTTATATTCTTCGTCTTCGTCTTCGTCTCTTCATCTTCTCCTACTTTTTCTTCTTCATCTTATTTTTCATCTTCTTCAACTTTATCTCCTTCTCCATATTATTCTTTTTCTTAACCATCTTTTGTGCTCCATGCATAAAACAGGCAAACATTCAATCTTCCGTAAACCTTTGCGGGATGTTTGTGCAACCATCTCATCTTGCTTCTAATCAGCTCCATCCATCACAGGTAAGTCCATTTGGCAACAATCAATAACCAGTTAGAAGCCAGTTAGCCCATCTATTGGCAGCAAAGCCTACCTAAAGCTCTACTTTCATCTGCAGGGGTAGCACCTGAGATCCTGCCATCCGTCAGCTCTAGTCCTAAGGCTCCTCACTTTGGCCGGACACGGCGGACGAACTACTGTGGCTTTAAGGGTGTCTGGTGAGTACTCTTCACTTAAAGAGCTATACTCAAAGACCTCCAGTAAGGAAACCTGTAATTTCCTGGCACTTCTAGATCAGCAATACCACTTCTGGTATCGATCCTATGGTACGGATCTACACACCAAATTTTCTTCTTTGCGGAAAATTATCAAGGTCATTGGCACACAAATCCGTTATCTCCATTGTGGGGTATTTCCATTCAGGACAGCCCCGTTCTATTAGTAGAAGTGAGACTTTGCTGTTTAAAATACTATCGAACTTTTCAGTTCACGATATATTTTCATATTTACTGACTGATCCTGTACGCAACGAGATTCAATATAACCTATTCAAGAATACGAGGGCACGTAGGAATAATAGGATATGAACATACTCTTCTCTGGAGAAACTCTTTGGCATCCGAAACTTACAGTTATCCTTAATCTGCTTCAGCCAAACAATAATGATTAGCTATACAGTCTACTCACAATTAGGACACAAGAACTCCTCAAAATTCAGACAGGGAATACTTCTTTTATCCATAACTATCTTTTTTGGAAACTGCCAATCCTGTGGATTTACCTTCAATTTATTTTTAGAACCTTAGAAAATAACATTCACAAAATAGATTTTAAAATAAAACCTAAAAAAATAATTTCTCTTTAATTTGAAATTACGCATTCCAAATTAACAACAAGTAAGTTGGAATAATAATTTTATTCAACAAAATTTAGATATGAAAACAAAAACTAAAAATCCATTACCATTTCGTATAGAAAATATTTTCAAAAAAAATGGATTTTTATAGTTTTTTGTTGTTGTTGAGACCCCACATTAATTTTAAGTAAAAATCTAAAATTTTTTGCGACTTTTAGTCCACTCAAAAAACACACCGTCTAGACGAAGACGTTCCGAGTGTCTCATGAATAAGGTACCAAATTTTTAATATTATTAACAAATTATCAATAAAAGCTGAAGAAAAAAAAATTACAAAGAAAAGAAAATTATAAAAAAAAAAAAAAAAAATAATAATATCTCCAGTTTTCTATATAATAAATCAGCACAAAATTTGCATCTCAAATTTCAAAAATATAACCAAGCAAATAACTTAATCCAAACTGCCTAGCTACTAGTTTAGTTTGTGGTTAGCTAAACCACTAATGGAAGCAGTTATTCTCAGCGTTGTCGTTTTTCCTTATTTCTAAATATTAGACCTCAACTAGCCGCATTTGTTTCTGTGTCTATCCCGTGTCAGTTTGTCTCTGTCCATGTTCATCTCTCTGACAGACAGTAGATCTTGGCAAACAACTCGATCAACTTTAATGGTGATATCTGTAAAGCTCAATACCATTTAAATATCACGGCCTCATTAGATATATCTAGATATATACTCAGATAGATAACATTTCCACTTAGAATTGGTCCACAGAATAACTCTATTCCGATAATAATGATAATAACCTAGAAAATTTTATACCAAGAGACGACTCTAGATAAACACAGTTTCAAGTGCACTGATATTGCCATATTGGAGGTTAGACGACCGGACTGGATAGATAAACCTCATCTTATCCGTCATGGTTACGATTGCAATCTGAAAATGTCATAACGCATCGTACTTGCTATCAATTATCAAGTTAAATTGTGGTTTTTCTGTCAATCAAATAACGATAATCTATGTGAACATGGCTAACTGACAACAACAATATTTTCTTTTTAATTCTAGTGTAAAAATGATTAGTAATTATTTAAAGTAATTTTCTAAAAAACACACACTTTACACGTCTTTGGTTAGAATTTAGAAATATTGGTTTTTTTTTAAATAAAAACAAAAACAAAACAAAATTTAATCTTTATCCGCCAAGGTGAACTAGTTTAATCATCAAATAAAGTGCAGATCAGAGACCCCTAACGGTAATAAAATGCGAAAACCCCAAAAGGGCGAAAATAAGCAACAAAAAATATTGATCGTCGACAAGATCAAGAATGTGGAAATTTATGCAAAGTACAAAAATACCTAAGGGCACATCATCATCTCTAAAGGTGTGCTAATAGATCCTGCATATAAATTTGAACCTGTCGGCCAATAATTGTTTTCCGCTTTTTGTTAGGTTATCAAACTTCAGAGAAAAAAAAACCGGCCACATTGGCTTGATCTCCTCAAAAACATAAATAATAGAGACGTTACGTTATGATAGTAGCACTCGATGATCATGATGGTCATAATGACCGTGATGAGGATTACGATGGTATCTCTGATACGCAATAACTAGTCGTGGTCTCTTTCCCTACGGCGGTCAGGTGTTTGTACATGATTGATGTTGGTGACGGATCATCCATCAAAAAATATGTCTATAGAAAAAACAACAACTTTTCAGTAACGTCACCGTCAGAAACTCAAAATCAAACGCCTAATTTGATGATCATCAGTCAAATGGACAGATTTGATCAAGGACAACCAATTCAAGCAAGACCCATAGGCCCCATAGCTTCATAAAGAATTTTTTTTGGAATTTATTTTAAATTTAAAAAAAAAAGAAAAAAAGCGTAAAATTTTTTTTATTTTTTTTAAAAATAATTTGCCCTATAAAAATTAGTTTTTGTTGTTGTTGCATCTTTAATATTATTCAATTTCTGTGCCTTGCACACAATAGTTTTGACGTCGACTCCATCTAGAGACCAATCCAAAGTGCCCTTTCAGTACTTCCATATGCCCAAATCGCTTGAGTTATTATTATTAAAAAACTTTACTAGAAATAAGCTTAAATAAAAATAAAAAATTTATCATTTTCTATTATTTCTGGTAAAAAATTTAATTCTGTAAAAGTAGCTCCACAAAATCCAAACAAAAATAATCCAAGAATTCTTAAAATAATCTTCCATCGTTCCTCTAAGCTAAGGTATTCAAACGTCAAAAAAAAAAAAAAAAAAATAAAAACGGCTAAATAAATTTCATGCTAACAGAATAATGAGAAAAGGAAGTTTTTGTTTATATAATAAACTATGCCAGTGAAAAGTTTCTAATTAAATTACTAAAATGCTCATCTTCTCTCCAGCAGAAAAAAATCCCAATAAGACTTTTGGAAAAAAAAACCTCAATACTCACTCAAGTTTCTATCGATAATTGCAAAAAAAAAACTATCGAACATAAATCAAATCAAATATTCCAGTTCCGGTTATAAGGATAATTTTCTATCTCTTTTTTTTTTTTTAAATAAAAACAAACGTCATATTAGCAAAAACAAAACGATTTCTTCAGGTGTGATTTTTTTTTATCCCAAAATGCGAAATTCATTCATTAACCTTCCCAACAAAGTATAGCTTACCAGCTCATCATAATTATTTACTCTTAAAGCGGAAATGATTAATCTTTAAAATTTTTAAATACAGTCTAATTTTTAAAGAAGGAAGGTGAGAGAAAAATTTTAATGAATTAATAATAAAAACTTCTACAAGGGTGGTGTGCACACCTGTTCAAAGAAAAAAAAATATATTTTTAGATATGTTAAAGCTTAGAATTTAAGTTTTTCCAATTTTGACTTAATTTGTTTTATTTTTTTTATTTTAAATAAAAATTTTAAAGTAAAAACTTTAATTTTTTCCAAATATTTTTAAAATACAATAAATAATATGAAATTTTTTTTTTTTAAATTTATTTTTAAAATCCAGAATTAATTTTAAATTTGTTTTGAACGTGAACAGACTGATTTTATAGTAATTTTTGTTTGGATTTTATTTTGTATAATTTTATGAGGAATTAAAATGCAATTCAGAACGAAGAGCTCCAACTGACACCTGACGGACATGTGACACATGATGGTAAGGCAGATAGACAGACTGACAGACACACGGATAAGGTAGATAGACGAGAAAAAAAATCGAACATATTTGCATTCATACAAACGTTCTCATAAACGCATTCTGCCTTACAAGAACTAAACAGAATTTATCTTTTGCATATCACAGCAAAGAAACTGGAATAATAATCAAAGTCAATCAATCACAAACTGTAGTCAGACAGGAACACAAAATCGGATGCTTCTCAAGTTGCAATCTGGCGATTGCAAACTGCAAAAAATATATTAAATAATATATTTTGGATATGAAACGAGGGAAACCAAGCGATTTTTTTTTTTTTTTTTTTTAATAAACTAAAAAATAATATAACATTTAAAAAAAATATTTTAAAAAAATTTTTAATTTTTTTTTTTAAATGTCAGATTGACAGCTGGTATGACCGGTGGTATAGAAATTTATCTAGAACCGACTAACAATTTTCTTAGAAAAGAATTTGTCACTTTCAACTCTTCGAGGCCTTTGAATCCAATTCGATTTTGACAGGCTTTGACCTTAATTTAAAATTGGAACAAATAGATTCCATATTGACCTTAAAATTGAATTTTTTAAGGCCTTTTTAAGATGACCTTGGGATCATCGCTAAAGTACCTGAGGGTACCTGTCGCGATGCTGCCGTTTCAGGACTACTTATTATATGTAGAGTACTATTGTTTTACGCTGCATACCTATTTATTAGGCATAATACCATAGGCCATCTACGCTCATAGGGATTAAGATACCCTCAATCAGCGGACCGCAAAACCTGATGAGCGATTAATAGTAAGTAACCAGTTAGAAGCTGATTACACCAACTTTTTGTGGTGAGGTCTGCCTAAATGTCTGCTGACATTAGCAGTAGCAGCACCCGATATAATTACCAGTATCTCCCACCACTGATCCGTGATATCGGTATTAACCACAACAACCACGTTGCTGCCTAAGGCGCTTCACCTTCGTCGAGCACAGCGTCTGTACTCCGCTCAATAAGCTACAGTAACGAACCTTGTAAATTATTAGGCACTGCTAAGACAGCTCAGGTGGGAAAGTCCAGCGAGAATATCAATACCACTGTCGTTCCTAAAGCCGAACCTTGGTAATCTAACCAGCGTCAAGGCCCCGTATTGGCGACCGTGACCAGGTCGATTCTACTCTATACTGAACTGAGTTGGATGGATTCACTAGGTCAGGCAACCTATTAGTCTATTTTAGGAGCCTATTAGTCTACCCGGTGTCATACGAGGCCGTGCGTATTTTGTCGGAAAGGACACCGATCGAACTCCTGCCAGGCTAACGACAGAGACTTTACCGTCGGATAACTTCTAGAAACGCTATGGCGCGATGCGATGTTTATACCGAAGAAACAAAAAAAATCCAGGTGGCAGTAGCACTGCTATTGGAATGCTGCTTCTGATGGTAGATAGACCTACGGTAGATTGACCAATAATACGGTAAGATTGGGTACTAAGTTTCCGATTTATTTACGGAACAAAGGTGTTTTCAGGTAATACCGCTTTAGTTTGGACAAAAGCCCAATATTCTCTCAATGTGTCGGGGTAGTGTAAAACGCGGAACAGGGCCTATTATACTGAACCCGATTCCGAGCGGATAGAAAAAATCGCAAAAAATATGCAGAATTATTTTGACAAGGCTTATGAAACCAGAAAATATCGTAATCATGATATTGGACTCGAGGATAGCGTAGGAGGCTATCGATATTTTCAGGATGAGCCCCCACATAGAAATGCCCGACGGTGATTCCGCGTGGAGCTATAAAAATATGACCAATCACAGTTGTTTTAGTGGGTTAAAGTCCTGTAGTTTTTGTTTCGATAATATTCATTTTACCATGCCAAAAATATATGCTCCCACACACACATACCAATTGTATAAGCTTAAATCCGCTGTTTGGTCATAGATGGCGTGAGTGAGCGTATTAAGCTACCATGGGCACGCCATACTGTTTTTTTATGAGTTTGACATCTGTCAACACTAATCATTGCACATTGTCAGCAATTTCGTACAACAACATACATTTTTCTTTTGTGTCAGAAAAAGAGCGTATGCAGGAAGCTCTGCTTTTCTGCTTCAATTTAAAGAAATCGGCTGCCGAATCGCTTTGAATGCTAATGGAGGCCTATGGTGACAGTGCTTTATCAGAAACAACGTGCCGAGTTTGGTTTCGTCGGTCAAAGACGGCAATTTTGACTTGTGGGACAAGAAGCGTGAAAATCGGCCTAGGAAGGTTGAGGACCACCAATTGCAGGCTCTTTTAGACGAAGACGATATCCAAGTGCATAAAAATGCTCGCGGAGCAATTGGGTGTTACTTAACCAGTCATTTCCATGCATCTGCGTGCTATGGGGAATATTGAAAAGATCGGAAAATGTGTGCCGCATGAATTGAACGATAGGCAAATGGAGCGGCGCCAAAACACATATGAAATCTTGCTCGCCAGACAAAACTGGAAGTCGTTCCTGCATCGGATGAAGAGTGGTTATGTTTCGAGAATCCTAAACGCAAGATATCGTGGGTTGATCCCGGCCAACCATCAACATCTTCCCCAAGACCAAATCGCTTCGGAGGGAAGACGATGCTGTGCGTTTGGTGGGGTCAGCAGGATATCGTCTACTATGCGATGTTGAAACTGTCAATGCTTAGTGCTACCACTAACAACTGATCAAATTGCACGGTGCTTTGTGTGGAAAAAGTACGGATTATCAATAAAGGCATGACAAGCTGATTTTCCTCCACGACAACGCACCATCGCACACGTCCAAAATGGTCCGAAACTACTTGAAGACAATCAACTGGGACGTACTACCCCACCCCGCTTATTCACCAGATCTGGCCCCTTCCGACTACTACCTGTTTTCGTCGATGGGTCACGCGCTCGCTGAGCAGCACTTCGATTCTTACGAAGACGTCCGAAAATGGCTTGATGAGTGGTTTGCCTAGAAAGCGAAGGAATTTTTTTTGGCGTGGTATCTACAAATTCATCGAGAGATGGAAAAAATGTGTATCTAGCGAGGACAAGTATTTTGAATAAATTTGTTTTTGCTTTCTATGATAAAAACATGTGCTTTTTGACCAAAAAAACATCGGATTTAAGCTTATACACCTATTATACATTGAGAGAGTTACGAGCAAAATCGTTGGAATAATGACCCCAATGGCGAATGGACTCACCATCTCATGTCGGCGTATGGAACCGTGGATAGATCAAAGACATGGTAATGTTTACCAACACCGCTTTAAGTTGGATTTTAGCCCAATATTCCTTTCCTTGTGAAGAGATGGTAGAGATCGCGGAACACGTGCTCTTTTATTGGACACAATCCCTGCCCCTTAATTACAAAGTAGTGCCTGACCCCGATTTCGTAGAGAAATATTGAAATGTGACTAAGTAAACTGGTTTTGGTGTGTTAAAGCCCCGTACTATGTCTTTCCATTATTTCCACCCTACAGTAACAAAAAAAAAATTGCCAACCATAGTTCTCATCAAAAACTTGTCAAATTTTCCAATCAAATCCAATAAATGACAAATCAAATATCAAAGTGTGTATATTTAAATTTAAGCTACCAGTTTAAATAGATCCAAGCAACTAGTTAGTTTTCCTTTTTTTAAAAAAAAAAAAAAAACAACAACAAAATAAAATCATAAAAACTAAACAAAATTTAAAAAAAAACAAACTAAAAATTTAGAAACTTTAATAAAATAGAATACAAATAGCGAAAAAAAACCCCATTGAATCTTGCAAAGTCCCATTTAGCTGCAATATAATAGAATCAAAGGAGCACTTCCCGTCCGCCCATAACGACGATAACGGTGGTTCATTACGATTGCCATTCAAGAGAAAAGAACCTCATGAACAACAAACCACATAAAACAGAATTAACCAACTTAAATTAACTACTCCCATCCCCTATGGGGGATGATAATTTTACATTTGTCGCAGGCATACACATATACAGCTGCAACGATACTCGTAGTAACTTTTCACTACAAGCATCTTAAAGTGTTTTCATTGCTCAAATTGTAATCGTCAGTCAGTCACTGTACATGCGGACATCTACCTTAAAAGGACAAATTTTAACAAACTGGAACTAGGCTGAAAAATGTGAAAGCAACGAAACTCAAACACCAAACAGGTAGAATTGTGCAAAGTTTATCTAAAGTTTACCTTAACTCTCTCTCTCTCTCTCTTTCTCTCTCTAAAGGACACCGAATATACTTTGTATCCCAAAAAAAATTAAATAAATAAAATAATATTCCGGCTTCTTATGAGGTAATATTTTAGAAACAATAAAGAAAAAAAAATTCCATCCTTTTTAACGATGGAGGTACGAAAAGGACAAGCAAAAGAGCCGTGTACACAGAAACTTGTAGTAGTAAAATATGTAAAATGGGAATAGGAAGAAAAAAAATATATTTTCAAAATTCTAAGAGTAAGTAGGAGGTAAATAAACAAAATCCCCGAAAAAATGAAGACAATATCATAGAAGATTGGCACGTAAAAGAAAGGACTAGGCAAACGATACAATCTTTCCATCTAGCCACCTTTCCTTCCACCCCTCCATCCGTACAGAATTTGGAGCAATGAATAAGGTGATGTGGCATACAATTTTCCCTTGTGGCAGGCAGAGTTACGAGTATTTTGTTATCAAAGTTTCTCCAAGGGACACATATTCAAAAACTCTGAACGGACTGGGCTTATTCACAAGTCGGTTTTGCCCGCATGGATCACGCTCAACACACTTTCTCCTCTCGCCTTGATCGGATCATTTCCCCCCACCTAGCTTCAGACAATTTCGCCCTCGTATAATTGTAGGGTAAATACACAGTTTCAACCAAAGTCCATTGCCTCTTTTTTATCCTCTTTAAACTCCAAGATTCTCATCCTTCTTGGCAATTGTTTTATTATTCCACTTTCCCCTTACGGCAGTTAAATAAAATAACAAACATAACTTAAGGACACTAATAAGAGAACGCAAAAGAAAAAATATTCATTCCATTTCTTAGTCCCTTTGGTCCTCCATTGTCAGTTCTCAATCGTTACTCTTCAAAAGTCCTCAATTCTTAGTCTTCTAGAAGTTCTTGGTCCTTAAAACAGAGTTCATATTTCTTGCTCCTATTTTGTACATCAAAAAAATTACTGCTACTATTTTATTTTCTATCGTTTTTCGTATTTATCCTTTTTGGCTGTTCCCTTTTTCCTTTGTATTATTTCAAATTTTACTATTTCATTCACTTCTCGATTTTCTTAACATCTTCCATAATACTCTCACCTCAATTCCCTTTTCGTAAGGGCATTTCGTTTGTTGGAATTGTATTATTTCGTGCTCAAAACATTCATCGCCATTAATGTCTAAAAGGGGACGTTTTTCTCATTCATTGAAAAGCTCATCATGAATTCGAGGGCTGTCTTAAAAAAGAAAACAATGAACACTAAACGAAACGATATAGCGAAAAGGATATTATGGCGTCACCCTTCCCATTTGAACACCTTAATTTGTTCACCCTTTCGAAAATTTCTCCCTCATCGAAAGGCAGTTGCAAAGGTTTGAAACGCAACAGAACCTGTTCATCAAAAAAAAAAAAAAACATTCTGAAGGACAATTGACACACCATACTCTCTATTCTATATTAAATATTAAAAATGTCCACAAAAGTTCAGCAAGAAAATTTTGTAATCAAAAATTTTCAATTCAATTTCTTTCCTTTTTTTTTTAAATATGGTCGCATAAAAATTATTTTTAAATATTTTTATCAAAAAAAAAAACTCAAAACTAAAAACTTTTCTAGTTTTATTGCAAAAAAAAAAATGTCCTGGATAGAATTTGTAAATAATAGATAAACGTGTATCAAGACAATACACAACCCTCAAAAGTCCTCCCGTACAAACTATCGAACAAGTGCTTCCGCCTTCAACTTTGCTTGCACTTTCCTATTCGGTAGCTGTCGTTTCTTGCTCGTATTGTTGAGAGGATATCTTTTTAGTATCGAGGAATTCTGACTGGCAGACGAATAAGCGAAGAGACACATTCCATAGTTCAGAAAATAGTCACTCATTCGACAAGCTCGTCCTTTTGTAGTAGGATTTTTTTTTCTTCCACCAAGCATTCTATTCCGAAAGGATATCATAGCTCTGATGATATACTCCTATTACGCTACGCACAAGCGCTTGTACAAGTATTCGTATAGACGTCCTCGACGAGCATACTAAAGCAAGAAGAATAATGGAATTCCGATAATAAACACAATCACGTACCACTCCTTTCCTTTCCTTTCCTTTCCTGGTGTGTTCGTTCTTTTCTTTTCTATAGCATTCCAGTTTCGTGTTCTTGTATTGGTATGCTCGGTATCCTAAAATTCATCGGGGCCCTTGTTATTGGTGATGTCAGTGCCCGTACAGACATCGTATTCGTCAGTCACTCACAACAAAAATGACACACAAACACTATCAACTGCTACGAGGCGGAAGAATATAAGCCAATAATAATGCCACAAGGATAAACGAACACAAATGCAAGAACAAACAATAAATAGCAGAATGACAAGTATTGGTTGCGTAGTGAGTGAAATCGTAGCGAATAGTTTTGCTAGGGAAAAGGAGCAAAGGACTCTCTGTTGATTCTCATCCAAGAAAGAAAAACGAAAACAAAAAAGGAAAACGAAAATACATACACACCAATGGAACGATATCATTTTTGTAATAAAATCAAAAGAAATGAAGTAGAAAAAGTACAGAAATTATTTTCCAAATAGATGTCCTTGTTATTGTTGTTGTTGTTGTTGTTGTTGTTATCGTAATTATTCGAACGCGTTGCTGGTGATCATTTCGCTCGAAAGGAAAACTTTAGAGCAGAATGTAGCGCTTCGCTAAGAAATCCTATAATTTCTGAGTTCGTCTGACATTAACTGCTATCGCGTAGAGTCCCATAGACGATTTATTGACATCGATGAAATGCAGGCAGCCGAATACTTTATATGGGAGCCATATTACTATATATATATACTCGATTCCCTGCAGTCCTCAGACCAAGCACGCGAATGACATTTACTTTTAGTTGATTGTTCCCGAAACTATTTCGCAAGACTACCCCGCCTCCGTTCGGCGTGAGTAAAGATGAATAGAATTTCGAATGGTGGTTGCCGTATTGAGTATATTTGTAGATTCCGACATTTTTGAAAATCCCCAAGAACGGGAACACCAAAAACTTTTCTATATCGATGGGAATTCTTGTCTTCGTCCTTTTGCTCTACATTTTCTCTTCAATTCTTCCGACTTTTACAATCCTCTAAGTTCACTTTGATTTCCAACTAACTACCCACAATTCTATACTATTTAATGTTAGAGGATTTTCTATCTGAGCGGGACTTACTTCCCTCTCGTGTTCTTCAACCTCAAAAGAACCCTTGCCATATTTGTAAGAAAGCATGAACGTCCCTCGTTTCATTGAGCGCTAATAATTTTCTTTTCCGAAATCGCAGCACTATCAGACCAAAAATTTATTCTATTCTCCTTTCCTTATACAAACTACTAGTCAGCTATTAACGATAAGGTCTTTAGAATTCGTTTCGTCTTCTGTTCTCCCTCAACATCCTCTCTCCATCATTTTCGCAAATAATTTCTAAGGAATTTAAGCATTTTTTGTATCAATTTTTCTTGTTTTTTTTTTCGTCTTTCATTTTTAATCTGCTAATAAAATATGCTATAATTAAACTCAATTTATAGAATAGCCCCACTTAGTTAAGTTTAAAAAAAATTGAATTTAATTTTTCATATTTTTTCAATTACAAAAAAAAACAAATTTTTCGATTTTTTAAATTTTTTTTTGGAGTTGAGAAAGTTTTTAAATTAATTTTCTAGTACCGGTTTATCCATTTTTGTGGTTTGGAAAGTACCAAACTCTTCATTTGATTACTGCCCAACACAAATACTATCAAAAGTGTGTCTTCAAAAAAATTTCAAAAAGAACCTAATTTTCCGTAGTTATATTTCACGTTTTAGGGATCAATGAGGTTAAAAGAGCCCCATATATTACTGTTTTGCAAATTGTCGTACACATAGTGTCAGAAAAAGGATTTTTTCTTACTCGGTAGGAGCATCAATTAGTTAAAATACCATATATGCGGCTTTAAAAAACCACAAGTGATTATGAAAGAGCCATTGTATCTGTAAAAAGGCTCTTTCCTCCCTCGGTGAGAGCATCAATTAGTAAAAATACCATATATGCGGTTCTAAAATACCACAAGTGATTATGAAAGAGCCATTGTATCTGCGAAAAGGCTCTTTCTTCCCTCGGCGAGAGCATCAATTAGTAAAAATACCATATATGCGGCTTTAAAAAACCACAAGTGATTATGAAAGAGCCATTGTATCTGCAAAAAGGCTCTTTCTTCCCTCGGCGAGAGCATCAATTAGTAAAAATACCATATATGCGGCTCTAAAAAACCACAATTAATTATGAAAGAGCCATTGTATCTGCAAAAAGGCTCTTTCTTCCCTCGGTGAGAGCATCAATTAGTAAAAATACCATATAAGCGGGTTTAAAAAACCACAAGTGATTATGAAAGAGCCATTGTATCTACAAAAAGGCTCTTTCTTCCCTCGGTGAGAGCATCAATTAGTAAAAATACCATATATGTGGCTCTAAAAAACCACAAGTGATAATAAAAGAGCCATTGTATCTGCGAAAAGGCTCTTTCCGCAAAAAGGCTTTTAGACCCTCGATGAGAGTGTCAATTAGTAAAACTACTATATATGGGGCTCTGAAATCCCACAAGTCACTATCTGAACTCTCACAAGTGATTATGAAAGACCCATCGTATCTGCAAAAAGGCTCTTTTTTTTCTCGGTGGGACCGGCAATTAGTAAAAATACCATATATGCGGCTCTAAAAAACCACAAGTAATTATGAAAGAGCCATTGTATCTGCAAAAAGGCTCTTTCCGCAAAAGGGCTTTTTGACCCTCGGTGAGAGTGTCAATTAGTAAAACTACTATATATGGGGCTCTGAAATCCCACAAGTCACTATCTGAACCCTCACAAGTAATTATGAAAGAGCCATTGTATCTACAAAAAGGCTCTTTCCTCCCTCGGTGAGAGCATCAATTAGTAAAAATACCATATATACGGCTCTAAAAAACCACAAGTAATTATGAAAGAGCCATTGTATCTACAAAAAGTGTCTGTCTAGTCTGCATGTTGGTCTGAGGATATCATTAGCTCGTATTCCTTTAAAAATTATGAAGAAGAGACCAATAACCATCAATTCTAAGTGCTATGACCGCATTAGAATCGAATTTTGTTTGTCTTGAATTTAAAGATTTTAAACTGGACCATATTTTGAATTAATAAATGCACACCACCAGGGACACAACATGAAAAATGTTAGCTTTATTGTGTAAAAAAATTCCTATAACACATTATTTTGAGATTTTGTGATATCCGATTTGACTCTCAAGATCGTGTGATTTGACGATATTTAAATTATTTTTTGTATAAATCTTAATAAGAGTATTAAAAAGCCATTTGTATGTGCAAAAAGTTTTTGTTTGGTGTGCATTTTGGTCTGAAAAAAAAACAGTTAATATCAATTCTGAGCGCTATGACATTAAAAATATTGTTAATCTAAACTATATTGTGGTTTAATAAAACAGTAGCAAAAGTAACCAAATATTAGATTTATTTTCTGGAACACGTTATTTTGAGATTTTGTGATGCCAAATTGACCCTCAAGATCGTACGATTTGACAGTATTTGATTTATTTTTGTATAGATCTATGTAAGAAAATTATGTTTACATAAATAAGAGAGCATTTGAAGAAAACCATCAGTCGAGAAAGGGCTCCAAATATGCAAAAAAAAACATAAGAAATTATCTCAAAAGGATCAAATCCTGGAGGATGTTTTTTGGTCATGTCAAATGGCATAGTTCAGACTATATAATTAAATAAAAAGTAAATTAAAATCAATTTTTTCAACGTACCTAAATATAACATTACTTTCCGAACGCTTTGGTAACGTTTTTTCCTTAAAAATCTATAGAGTTATTAATATTAAGTTTCGGTTGTCCGTATATTATCATTTCAAGTTAAATTAGTACTGAAATATAAATTCTACGCGCCACGACACTTAAAGGCCATTTACCGACTATTTATAATCCTGAGATACGCGCAGCTACCAAATAGTCACCTATATAAGTATTTATACAAAAATTTTCTATATTTCTTACTACTATTTTTGGTTAGTTAAATAAAGGGTTTCTCAAAATTAACGCAACAAGTAATTTTTATAGAAAACACTCATGCAGTAATTGAATTATTTCTCGGGCTGTATGGCATACAGCACCGTCTTGTTGAAACCACATGTTGTCCACAACCATATCTTCCCATTTAGGTTGCATTTTCGAAGAAGAATGGTACAATGATGCCTCCAGCCCAAAATCCACAACAGACAGTAAGAAGCTGTGGATGCATTTGCTTCGAAACAATCACTCGTGGTTTTTCTGAACCCCAAATGCGACAATCTTATCAATTAACCAAGCCATCAAGATGAAAAAAAAGCCTCATCGCTTAAATTTGCTTTTGTTCAATTTGTTGTTGTTTCATAATTCATTAGACGAACTCCATTCGATGTGCGTGGTCTGTATGCTTTAGTTCTTGATTGAATTTTGTAAGCTTGGAGCTTCTCGAAATGTCCAATTCATGGACTCTCAGCAATACTCTCACGAACTACTTCGAGATTTTGTATTAAACAACTTGTTAAAGAACAGTCTCCCTAAATTTTTTAATTACTCTCTTCACAGTTGCTGAAGTTAAAACACTATTCCGACAATATTTTGTACGAAAATTGCAAACTGTAACTGCCAAAGCTTCATTATTTTTAAAATATTGCTCAACAATGAAAACGCACCCTTCTTTCGTGTAGCGCTCCATTTTTAATAAACCTGAAATATCAACTGTCACTTTATTTTTTGGTTGGCAACACTTTACCGCACCAATGGAGCAAAATTAAATCTTGCGGCTATTATGGCACATCCTATATAATGTAATGGATAATTTTCTAAACTTTATAGCTTAAGTAAAAAATTAATTGTTTAAATAAATTTATGTGAAGTTATATTTCGAAGTAAGTGCATTTAAAACATTTTGTTTAAAATAGTTTCTTGCTTGTTCAACATTCTTGAGAACTTCTGAATCGACAGCATTACATAAACAACTTTTTAAATGGAAAATTATTTTGAATATGTAACAAAAACAAATAAAAAAAAAATGAGTGGTAAGAAAATAACATATACAACCAGTCCTACATGTGCTTTAATGTGTACCAAACTAACCAACTAACCAAATTGGAAGTTTGCAACGAAAAAAAAACCTCTTAAGAACATCGACAACAACATTGAACATCGACTTCCAGGTAAATATTTCCATCAAATTCGGTTAATCTGAAGTCTGATATCAGAGTTATTGTATCTGTCCGGTAACACATTGCATTAGTGAGCATCAAAGAATTCTCAGCTCGAGGAATCTTATTTTCAAGCCAATATCCAAAAGAATCACAACTCAACGAATGCCCTTCACAACTGAATCGCGCATGTCGATATGTTTCGATTTGATCACATAACGAATGGCATGAAAAAAAAACCAGCCCCATTCTATTTTCCCTTTGAGTTCAGAAATTGTATCTCAATTCAAGGAATTAAACATCTCCACAGCTTAATCTTGAAATAATAATCAATGGCAATAAATTACGCACTGGCACCACACCATCGATTTTGCATTCCTTCTCCTCTGCCTCACCAATCACACACTCCACTTCTGCACGCATACTCATTTCCATAGAAGTTTGTTTACATCTCAAATCGAATTGATTCTAAAGAAGTTCGTGCTTATAACAAGACCTTACGATACTATTTAGTAGCTAAGATCCCTTGAATCTGATCATTGATCTAAGTTGGCACGTTAGTGTCTTTAAGACAGAATTGATCATCATCTTTACTAGAGCCCTAACATTCTCTAAATTATAGAATTTTTTTACAAAAACAAAAATGAAAATCTCCAATTTAACTATTTTCGATAAGTTTATCCCCAATCAACCCAGTGGTGAGTCATTTTAATTTTTAGAAAATATTCTACAAAAAAATAAATAGTACTTGTGCGCCTGATACTCCTGATCAGAGGAGGTCAACTACTTACTACTGATCGCCTGATACTTCTAGAACCGGAGTTATTCCATTTTTTCAGTCATTTTCTTCTTTTTTGCTGCTTCATTTTTTTTGCAAAGATAGATTGCATATCGGCCCTAAAGTTGACATTATTCCAATTTACATCCCATAAAATAAATATAAGCAAATCGTGTTATTTTATAGCACCATTCACTTTTCGCCTTCAGAATTTTTTTCCGACAATTTTCAATAATTCAGTGGTCGTCAGTCGTTTTGGATTTTGCCCCCTTCCTTTTAGATAATATTCTGGAAATCCTCTCCTATGTTTACTACTAAGATCTAGTGAATTAATTAATGGTAAATCTATAAGAAAAGGACATGCTCGTAAGCGAAACACTTTGAATCACTGATCAATGATCAATTACAAGATCGTTTATTACAGCGCTGTGTTACGACATCACCAAACAAGTAATTTATTTTAAAAGGGAAAAAATATTTTCATTTTAATTACACTTAAACTTAAGTGCTCTTGGAAAGAAAGTTCTTAAAAAAGGAAATTTCCTTTTGATTTCCTTGACATCAAAATTATGATCGAAAGGAAATATTTTTCAGGATTCTTCAAATACGAATTATCCTTAAGACACTTACTCAAAATAATAACTGTTATTGTGTCACCAAAAAAAAAGTGTAAAGAATTCTCACAATTTGATTTATTGCATATACGATCATCATAATTTTTATAGTGATCCTCCACTACTGATCTAGTACTTTTTTTTGCGATCATCTAACCCCCGAATTCTTATATTCATGATTATTGTAGATATTTCCTATTATCCAAGAGAATAAAATGAAATAAAAATAAAAATATAGTCTGAAAATGGACCAAAAAAAAGAACACAGAGAGAGGTACAATTTAGGGCTAATTTGGGACTACCAAAAAACCTGTCATCGACAAGATCGTTTTTTGCCTTCCAACAATCGAAGAATAGGAATTTCAACTTTTCCCTTTTTCTCATCAATCCGTTTTGGCATTATTGGACAATTTTTATATTCTTTATCTTCAATCTTATATTCACTTCAAGATCGAATGCAGATAAAGTCATTCTCCGATACTGAGCAGATATTTGATGTTATTTTGTTTTATTTTTATTTTGCATATTATTTAACCATAAAACTTGTAAAAAAACTATCACACTAAAGTATGGAGGATATGACTGCTTCTTCAGTAAATTATCTATAAGACCTAATCGACTTAAGAGTACTTAGAGTCGTTTATTTTTTAAAGACTCTCCTAAATTATGGTTTTCCGAAAGAAAAAAATCGGTTTGAAATTTCAAAAATTCTATTGTTTTTATGTTAATTGTAACTCTTAATTTTTATTAATTTTTTATTACATCAATTATAAAATAATAAATCGATAACTACTCACCAATTGTTTTTCCTATTCAAAACCAAGCATACTAACCACTTCTGGCAGAGAACAAATTCATGTAAAAATTACAAAATTCTATAAAACAAAGAAAAAAGAAATTTTCAATTAATAAAGTTTATAAAATTAAATAAAAAAACACACACACAAACAACATAAAAGAACAAAAATAATTTATAAAAATCAAGATTTAATAATGTAAATAAAGACTAAAAATTACGAAAAAATATCCTTTTTCAAATTTAATTCTGAATTTTTAGCTCAATAATTACATTAAACAAAAAAAAATTTCAAACTCATGTTTGATCCTTAATTATGAAGTGTAAACAAACAATTTAAAAATTGTTTGGTTTGAAATATCGAAAATTTTTGGTATTTTTGTAAAACTTGCATTAAAAATTAATGAAAAAAATTCCAAAAATTTACCAATAAAATTTTTTTTTTTTAAATTATATGTGAATAAAAAGGTGGAGAGTTTTTTTTCAAAAAAGAGGACATATTTATGAAGGGAAAAAAAAGGCAAAATGTTGGATCCTGAATTATTTTTTTTTTTAATTTTGATAAAAATCCAAGAAAAAGGTGAAAAAATTTGCTTTTAAAAAAAATGGTTATCAAAATTAGATGTAAAATAAAAAGAAGAGAAAAACTATAAAATTAAGAGAGGACAAAAGAAAAAAATATGTTTTTAAAAAAAAAAACAGGATATATTTATGTTAGGTTGTGAATAATAATTTTTAAAATTTTTTTATAAAATTTTTTTCTGATAAACACCAAAAATGTTTTGTCGAAAAATTTTTTTTTTTTTTGTTAAAATTTCATAAAAAAAATATTCTTACACCAAAATTTAACTATCAATTTTAGATCAACCATTTTAAAAAAAGAAAAATTTATACTTCACATTTAAAAAAAAAATAAATAAAACAGGATGCTGAGTTGTAATTTGAAAAAAATTTTCCTACAATTTTTTTTATAAGACTCTATAATTTTTAGTAAAAATTTCATTAAGGAAACAAGAAATTTACTTTTAAAATAATTGTAATCCTTTTTGTATTTTAAAAAAAAAGGAGGATACAAACTGTACAATTGAGAGAGGACAAAAAGCAAAATAATTTTTTTTCCAAAATAGGGCATATTTATTTTGGATCCTAAATTGGTGTATTTTTTTTAAAAATGTTGGTTAAATTTTTTTTATAAACACCAAAATTTTTGGTCTTAAGTTAAAAAATTACTTTTTCGTTAAAAATTAATTTAAAAAAAGAAAATAGTAAATAAATTTGCTTTTAAAAATAATGTCATCAAAATTAGATGTGAACAAAAACGAAGACAAAAACTGTTAAATTGAGAAGGGAGAAAAGCAAAAAATAACATTTAATATGTTGGATTTGAAAGTTTTTGTTTTTTTTTTTGTTAGAATTGCATTAAAAAAATGTCTATCAAAATTTAACAATCAATTTTAGACTAAACATTTTAAAACAGAGAAAATTAACTTTTTAACATTTAAAAAAAAAACAGATTTCTGAATTAATTTTTTTTAAATTTTTCGTATAATTTTTTTTAGAAAACTCCATAATTTTTAGTCCAAAATTTCAAAATTTTCTTTATAAAACTTTCATTAAAAAAACAATAAATTTTCTTTTAAAAAAATTTCATCCCTTTTGTAATGTAAACAAAAATGAAGATAAAAAATGTAAAATTGAGAAAGTGCAAAATCAAATGGAATTTTTTTTCCCAAAAAAGGACATATTTATGTTGGTTCCGGAATTGTTATTTTTTCAAATTTTTGTTCAATTTTTTTTTATAAACACTAAAATTTTTGGTCCTAAGTTAAAAAAGTACTTTTTCGTTAAAAACTCATTAAAAAAAACAATAACAAAAAATATAAAAAAGTTTTTTGGTTTAAAATTTCAAAATTTTTGTTTTTTTTTTTTAAATAAAAACTGTACTGAAAATGAGGGTAAAAAATGCAAAAAATTTTCTTTTAAAAAGAGTTTTATCATCATTACATGTCGAATAAAAACTAAGAGAAAATCTATAAAATTAAGGAAAACTGATAGGAAATTAAATTACTTTAAAAAACAGTTTCTCAATATTCGATGAAGCATCACATTTCCAATGACCTTGGCTAAAAATTAAGGATTAGAAAAAATTTCTCCCTTTTAATGCATATTCAATAAAGTTGCCTTGTTCAGAAATAAATGAATTTTCTAAAAGAAAAGATATTTTCACATCAAGAACTATACCTTCGCACTCACAATTCTACCCCAACTAATCTTTGCCAAGAGAGAAAATGTGGAAAATTTCCTACGCTTTCATAATAACCACATATGTACAAGTGTGCACAATGCTACCAAAAATTGACTCGTTCTTCGTCTTCGTAAGTTTACGCATTGAATCGAAAGCGAGTGGATGATAAAAGACTAAAAACCTACCCACTTACACATGGTGCCGTCTTATCAAATTTCGCAACGGCCTCTACTCTTTCGCCGGCCACCCTCTACCAACTGTAAGGATATTAGGTAAACGAGCTGGCAGACAACAAACCGTTGTGGCGTGTAAGGAGGGCCCATCCAGCAACAACCAGTTGCTGATTGTGCTGGCACATGTGTTCCGCTATTGGGCCTAGTTTTCTACTAAACGGTGTCCTTGAATACATCCTGTCGGCACGCGGCATTACGTTTCGCAATTTTTTCCCTTTCAAAACATACTCGCACCGGTTCTTAACAGTTGAACAAACACCGACACGCAATGTACCACTTTTCGTTGCTTGTGATTTTTCCCACCCCACAGGAACAAGTTAACGTTATCCTTTCAGATTTTCATTTATGTGCCTTTAAACTTCATCTTATTTACATATGATTTGTTGTTGTTGTCTTTTTTTTTTACTTTTTTTTGCCATTCAAAATTTATACGACTATGAAAAATGTTCTAATCGATTGCCTTATCGAACGGTAACACTCATAATTAATCAGTTTTGATTTTTTTACTAAATTCAAAAATATCCACAAATTTACAATTTCAAAGGATGTAAATATAAATAGTTAATTTTAGGAAAAAAGTTAAATCCGTAAATACTTTAATAAAAATTATAGAAAATATTACTTCGATGACTTTTCGTATAATAATTTGGAAATAAAAAAAAAAAAATTCAGTCTTTAAACTCAAAAGGATCTAAAAGGATCTATTTGGAAATGCCAATCTTTTATGTTGTATTTTTCTTTTATCTAAATTATTTTATTAAAAACTTAATATTTTTTGATATTTCGCACGCTTTGGACCATGCACAACAAATGGATTGTTGCAGCGAGTCCTACCCTCTGCTAATATCCATATTCTAAAATCCTTTCCTCTTAGACTAATATAAATTTCAGCAGGTAGCTGAAAATATTGAGTATTCTGATATTTATCCTTTCCGCAGAGGGACACTTCTGAGTTCTGACACCTAAAATATTCAGTTTTTTGCCGGTATCCCTCAGGGAAGTCTTCTAGTTCCAGTACTTTACAATATTTACACTCATGATATTACTTATCACAATGATATCCTTATTGCAATATACAACTATCCTTGCACATCACAAAGATCCTTCCACAGCCATCAATACCCTACGAAACTACATTCACTCCTTAGAATCCTGGTTCAAAAAAGTAGGGGAAAATAAGAAAAATCGACTCATTCTGCTATCATACTCTGCTGAAACAGATCCCTTTTGTAACCCTAATCGGCAGTAATATTCCACAAAAAACGGGTGTATGTTACCTTGGACCCATATTCGACAAGCGGTTAACCTAGAATCCTTAAACAAAAAATTAAAAAAAGGAAATTGAAAGGACGATACAAATAAAAATTATGACTCTACGACTGTAGGTAAAAACTAATAGTAAAAAGGAATCTAAACCTATACAATACGATATTGAAACCA
Organism: Atherix ibis; assembly: GCA_958298945.1. Classification (NCBI taxonomy): domain Eukaryota; kingdom Metazoa; phylum Arthropoda; class Insecta; order Diptera; family Athericidae; genus Atherix; species Atherix ibis. The sequence continues at coordinate 8,835,250 of OY282609.1, forward strand.
ACATGGACATACGAACTCAAACTAAGCATCATATCGATGGGTGTTTTTCTTTATATCCTAGTATTTACATTTATAAAAATCGCCTTGTTACTAATTATAAATACTTGTAAATATCAATTAAAAAAAAAGAAAGAAAAAATTATATAAAAAATTAGATCCTTTTTTCTGAAAAATTTAAAAAGCAATCCTTTTTTTTAAATTAATTCTTAAAAATCCATTCTTAAATTTTGAACGTAATTAAAAGCAATTTTTTAAAAAAAATCTTTTTCTTAATTGTAAATTGTCACAAAAGTTCGAATCCTTTTTTTCCAAATTTTTTTTCTGAAATGCACAAAATGTTTATAAAAGCGAGAAAATATAAATTTTAGTTTGTTGCGATTAGCAAAAATATTGTATTATGACAAATTTTGAGCATCCCCATTATAAATGTTTACGATTTATTTAATCAATCAGCGCCATAACAAAACACTTCCCAAAAATCGGGATTATCACTGTAGCTAGTGGAAAAGTCCCTTTACCCCCCGAAACGAAAGCGAACAACTGATCCAAATTCGGAAAGCAATGTCATCTGTTATCATTTATTCGGAAAAGTTATTCCGATTTTTATCATTTCCACTAACCTACCCAACAACAACCCCCAATCAGAAATTATTTACAATTATCCCTAAACCACCCCTGCTCCCCCCTCCTCCCTTCATTTGACGACTCAACTTATTCCAAGCCAAACGAATAGTTAAGTTGAAAATTTCAAAAATATTTCGACATTTTTCTTGTGTATTTTACTCCTTCGTGTATTTTTTGTTGTTGTTTTTGCTGCATTGTTGATGGTACATTGCGGTAAGGATCTCGTTTGTGTCCTTGATTTTTTGTTTTTCAATTTCATTTTGTTTGATACTGATTGGAATGAATTTTGAACGTGAATGATTCGAGGACACAGTTGGTAAAAAATTTCTTCATTATTGCTCGAGGACTTAATTTGAATAGCAGATGTCATCGGTACCATCGGGTTTATAATATTCAAACAACTGAGCCAGTCACACACAGACTTATTAAAATATTTCGTTTCTGTTTCAATTTGGTTCAAATTTTGGTTTTTGCTCAAATAATAAATATAAAACCAAATAAAAGCAAGAGCATCATTTTTTGATAGGGCGAACTCTTTTGTCTAAACGGAAAATTTACGATAATCATATGGCCGCCACCCTTAAAAATGGACTACCCATCATTCCTGTTGCAAATTTTTTTTTATTCATTTCTTTTTGGCTAATATTAATTATTATACCAATCACGAAAAGATAGATTCATAAAAATCAACAATTTTCAAGGATATTTTTGACTTTTGTTTTCGTTTGTTTTTTTGTTGATTTTAATTTTTTTTTGTTGGGAGAATAAGCTTTAAGGAAAAAAGATAACAAAATATTTCCATCTTCTGAACAATAGTGAAGGGGAGAGATTCTAATAGTTAAGGAAGAGAAGAGTCAAGGATAAATTTATATAAATAGCAAATAAAATGACAACAACGCAACGCCAACAGGACATTCATAAATCTTAGAATAATGCACACTAATCTGACAACAATCCGAATGTAAGTACATTTTTTGGAATTTGTCATTTTCAATTATTTGGATTTTTCCTCGCTCCTTTTTCTTTAGCTAGTCTCCCAAAAAAAAAAAAAAATTTGCCTCTCTTCCTCTCCATCCTCATCCTTAATAGACGTTGTTCTTATGGTATTTATTATTTTTGTTTAATTTTTATCAATGAATTCTTGAATTCATGTCCATGTCCTTGTCAGGGTAATAACTGAACAAATCCATCCCGTACATAACTCCAGCTATCCTAGCTTACCATCTAATCATCCAACTACCATCCATAGCCAGTCATTTACCAAACAACCCATCTCCTTTTCGACCATCCTTCTATTATTAGCCATTTAAACGGTGTTCTCCAAACCAATACTGGGCAGAGAGTAATTTTCTAAAAAAAACATTTCCAATTATATGCACAAGTGTATCAGCAATAAGCCATCATTTCCAATCATATTTTAGTTGAAGCGAATTGGTTGTGAACGGTTTTTGGAAATTGTATGCACTGATTTGACATAGAAAAATGTGCGGGGGTAAGAGGGGGTATGCAAGAGAATACGCCAAATAATTTCCAAATGAGATGTACACGCCAGAAGTATATCCAAAGTACAATATGCTGAGGCAAAAAGGGATGTGAAATTAGTCCACTTAGATTAAAAACTGAGATTCAATGTTCAAATTTGTGACTAATACGAGTGGGCATAAGGCAAGGGTTGGTAACGAATATTAAAATTTGAAAAGTTAAATAAGGGTTGAGAAATTTTTGGAAAATATTTCAAAATTCAAATGATTCAAACTAAAAATTTGAGCGTCAGATAATTTGGCACACACTTCCCTGGCTCTTTCATAAAGAGATCCAACACCATCTCCCCTATTTCAGCGTCAACCTATAAATGATGGCTTACAGAAATGATGATGATTCGTAGATCAATTACAGAACTCATGTAATCATGTGCTGTTTGTGTATGAGTATATTTATAGGCGTGTGTGTTTGTGTAAAATATTCGGTCATTTTTTGAATGCATTCGGACAATTTTCTGTCTGTCTGTTTGGTTGCCCAGAGTCTGCCTCACTGACTGACTGCTTGCATGACTGCTTGCCTATCCGTCCGTTAGTGTCTGATTTGAATGGATTGCAATTGTCATATCAGTTGGCACCAGAGCCATAAAACGAATTCGTTGCAAACGGAACACAACCAATCCAACTAAAACAATGGACAGCAATATTGGACACCAACAGACCCAGCAGTAGATTTTCAAAACAATATTAGCAGATGCAACCAAATATGATACGAATACAACAAGGATAATAATGGAAACAGAGTAAGGACATTATTGGAATTAGAGTGAGGAGCAGAGTAGATCATATCAAAATTTGAGTAAAATACAGTTCAGAACAGACAGCATAAAATCGCATAAAAGGACACATGCAAATGCATGTGGGCAACTCTGATTGAAGCAAAGAAAAATTCACTCCATCCAATTGTGAAAATAGACAGACATCATCCTTCCCCCCCTCCCGTCAGAATAGCCAACTTTGCACCATTTATGACATCATGAACGCTTGGGCATAATTTTTAATGACCGAGATAATTCGCGAAATACATGTCAACCGAAATGAAAATGACACAAAGAATAAACGCCACCAGAATGGGGAATGCATCCAGCAAATCAACGAGATCACCAAAATGTGATATCATAACCAGAGAGAAGGTGGCCGTGGAATTAAACCAGTCATGATGGAGTATATCTACAATAATTGTCTGAAAAGAGAGAAAACGTACGGGGTTGGTGGGAGGTCAAATGAATGAGATCAAAATGATGGGCGACAGTTCAAATGTTGAAAATCATCATGGCACCTTTTTGGACAGTATCGTTATCAAACAGTGACCAATAAATCAAAATGAGTTTTATGACATGTCTACCCTTCTGTGTATGAATATGTTCATGTATTGGAATTATTGCCTGATCAATAAAAGCTTTACAATTATCATCCCTATCACTACTATTACCACCCACGTTATACCATCAGCAATTATGATGACCAGTCACCTGACATTTTTGGACCCAATAAAAAAAGAGAATGTTAAAAAAATCTTGCCACACCATCTAACTTGGAGAAAAGGGGGGGGGGGGGGGAGTTTATTTCCAAAGCTAGATTAGAATCCAAATAAAAACCTCCGATCGGGAGGCGACTATCGCAACTATTTCCATTCGTCAGTGATTTTCAGTCAAAATTCATCCCCCAACCGCAATGATCACAACACTACCCTCGACCCTTTCTGGGTTATTTACGTTATTATAGACCAACTCAACTGAGTAGTTACACTTTGTCATAAATTTCTGTTCACATCAGTTGCTACGTTTAGACTGAAACTGTTTTTACACTCGTCAGCGAACATTCGGAGCATATATATTCGCGTAAATTGTCATTTCCAGTACATATCATCTGGCTTGCAGCTATAATTCTCATCAAGCAAGAGAGAAAAAAAACCAAAGGATCAAAAATACAAACGAGTGAATAGTCGATGAGGATATTTCTGTGTAAGTAGTGAATAGTTAGTTGCACTATAACTCATACGATGAATGGAAAAATGATAAAAATTTATAGTTGGGAGGGAAAAAAAGGACGAGCTTTTATAGTAAATTTTTATACTATTTGAATTTGGTTATTGAAATTTGTTTTTTTTTCCTTCAATAAAATCTATTCAGTAAAACAATTTTTGTTTAAAGTCCTTTTTGGTATAGAAAAAATTTTACTTTTCAATCCAAAATAATTTTCATAATATTTTCTTATTTGCTTATATATTTATTAATTTTGTTTATTGGAGAATGAGGTCCTTCTATTACTCCTTCTCCAATAAATAAAATTACATAAAAAGTGGCTCGTTTATTTCATGATGGCTGGTCATCAACTGTTTCGGAAAAAAAATACATCCAATAAAAAAAATATTCCAATAATGATACCAATATTTTTTTGTCCTTTATTTACTGTAAATTTAAAATAATTTAATAATATAAGCCTTATTAAATCAGTAGGTTTAATATATAAAAAAATACACAGAAAATAGGTAGCAGTTCTTTTCGTCCTTATTTTAATACAAATCAAAAAATTCAGATAAATTACAACAAAAAAAAATGTTCAACGAAATTTTTACGTACAATAAAAGAAATCCACAAAGAGATGGCAATTATTTTTCGTCCTTATTTTATTTGCTAACCAAAATATGTGCTTCCATTTTACAGAAATTTCAAAAAAAAACACAATCAAATTTGTTAGTTTGATAATAAAAATAAAATCCAAAAATTAATGGAAATTTATTTTTTCGTCCCTATTTTTGTGGAAAACCCAAAAAATTTTGTATTTTACCGAAATTTCAAAAAAGTATACATGATGCTGAGTTGTAATTTGAAAAAAAATTTTCTACAATTTTTTTTATAAAACTTTTTATAATTTTTAGTAAAAATTTCGTTAAGGAAACAAGAAATTTGCTTTTAAAATAATTACTATCCTTTTTGTATTGTAAACAAAAAGGAGGATACAAACTGTACAATTGAGAGAGGACAAAAAGCAAAATAATTTTTTTCCCAAAATAGGACATATTTATTTTGGATCCTAAATTGGTTGAAATTTCAAATAGTATACATAAAATTGGTATGTTCAATAGGAAAAAAACGCCAAAATTTTGCGTTTTTTTCGTCCTTGTTTTATTAACAATTAAAATTTTTTTATATTTTATAGAATTTATAAATAAACCTCAATAAAATAATCAAAAAATTCAAGAATGCATGCTAATATTTTTTTCGTCCTTAATTTTATTGGAAATAAAAAAAAATTGCATTACATAAATTATAAAAAAAAGGTTTTTATCATTTTTTTCGTCCTAATTTTATTAGAGATTTTAAATTTTACAAAAATATCAAAAAATCTAAACAGAAAAAAATATTAAAAAAATATATTCAAAAAGGAATCTCAATCAAACACAATTTAATAAAAGAAATACAAAAATGGCTACTAACTTTTTTTTTGGTCCCCATTTTATATTTGAGACCTAAAACAATTTTTAATACAAATTTCAAAAAAAAAATGCTTCATCAAATTTGCAAGCTCAAAAACAGAAAAAATTCAAAAATAGACGCCAACATTTTGTTGTCCTTATTGCAATGAGAGCAAACATTTTAAAAATTCAACAGTAAAAAAAAATAATAATAAAAATTTTTTCGTCATTGTTTTTTTGGGATATAAAAAAAAGTTTGCACTTTCCTCAAAATAAAGTCCCTTCAACAGAAGAAGAACAAAAAATAATAATCATTTCTTTTCGTCCTTATTTGATTGTAATAAATAAACAAATTTTTGCTCTTGGCGCAAACATCAGAGAAAAAGATCAATGAAATAAAGACGTTCAATAAAAGAAATTCAAAAATGAATAATAGTTTGAATTTCGTCCTTTTTTATATAAGAGATTAAAAATACATTTGCCTCTAAAGCGAAATTTTTAAAAAAAAGTTCAATAAAAAAATATCCAAAGGTGAATTACGATATAATTTTATTTTCGTCTTTATTTTATTGAAAATTGAAAAAAATTATATATTACAGAATCGGAAGAAAACTGAACGAAATAAGTACGTTCAACAGTAATAAGAAAAAAACATATTCAAGGATATTGGTACCTTCAACAGTATTAAAAAAAATTACCAAGGATATAAGCTTAAATCCGCTGTTTGGTCATAGATGGCGTGAGTGAGCGTATTAAGCTACCATGGGCACGCCATACTTTTTTATGAACTTGACATCTGTCAACATTAATCAGTGCACATTGTCAGCAATTTCGTACAACAATATACATTTTTCCTTTAGTAATCATGTATAGTTTTGTGCCAGAAAAACAGCCTATAAAGAGAAGCTCTGCTTTTCTGCTCCAATTTGAAGAAATAGGCTGCTGAATTGCTTTATCGGAAGCAATGTGCCGAGATTGGTTTCGTTGGTTCAAAGACGGTAATTTTGACTTGTGGGGCAAGAAGCGTGAAAATCGGTCTAGGAAGGTTGAGGAAGACGATACCCAATCGCAAAAAATGCTCACGAAGCAATTGGGTGTTACTCAACCAGCTATTTCCATGCGTCTGCGTGTCATGGGGAAGATTGAAAAGATCGGAAAATGTGTGCCGCATGAATTGAACGATAGGCAAATGGAGCGACGCCAAAACACATGCGAAATCTTGCTCGCCAGACAAAAAAGGAAATCGTTCCTGCATCGGATTGTGACAGGCAATGAAGAGTGGATATATTTCGAGAATCCTGAACGCAAGAAATCGTGGGTTGATCCCGGCCAACCATCAACATCTTCCCCAAAACCAAATCGCTTCAAACGGAAGAAGATGCTGTGCGTTTGGTGGGATCAGAAGGTATCGTCTACTCTGAGATGTTGAAACCTGGTTAAACTGTCGATGCCCTCCGCTACCACTAACAACTGATCAACAAGCTGATTTTCCTCCATGACAACGTCAAAAATGGTCCGAACTTACTTGGAGATACTCAACTGGGAGGTGCTACTCCACCCTGCTTATACCCTACACCTGGCTTCTTCCAACTAGCACTTGCTTTGTCGATGAGCCACGCGCTCGCTGAGCAGCACTTCGATTCTTACGAAGACGTCCGAACATGGCTTGATGAAGGTTTGCCTCGAAAGAAAAGGAATTTTTTCTGGCGTGGTATCCACAAATTGCCCGAGAGAGTTGGGGAAAATGTGTAGCTAGCGAGGGTAAGTACTTTGAATAAATTTATTTTTGCTTTCTATATAAAAAAGCATGTGTTTTTTGATTAAAAAACATCGGATTTAAGCTTATATAACTGGTAATAAAAATGTCCAAATTTCAAAATAAAAAACAATCGATAAAGTCTCATCAAAATAAAAAAAAAGCAAATTCTTTATATTTTCGTCCTTTTTTCTAAGAACACGAAAAATTTCCGCATTTTGCAGAAACTTCAGTGACAAAGCTCAATCATATAAATACCTTCAATCAAATAACTTCAAAATGGATAACAAATTTTTTTTCGTCCTGTTTTTATATTTGAGATACCAAAAAAAATTTTAAAAAAATGATCTATAGAAAAATTAAAAAAATTTAATTATTAATTTAAAATATTACGTTTAACAGGGAAAAAAAATCCCAAAATTCTTCATATTTTATCGTCCTTATTTTTTTTGCTGAAAAAGAAAAATTTGTTCCTTCAATATAAAAAAAACCAAAACTAATAAAAATTTGTTTTCTCCTTTTTTTTTATATTTTCTGAGATAAACAAAAAAATTTTATCCTTAACAGATTTTCGTAAAAATATCAATTTTTTTTTCATTTTCTTTTATTAATTTTTGAATATTTTTAAGAAAGAATTTTTGCAGTTTATACGAATTTTAACATTGAAAATCTACGATTTATCCCTGAGTTAAGTGATATCTTTTACATTATAACTGAAAAGCTTAAAACCAAAATTTCTAACCCCAACAAAATTATGCTGAAAAGTCTCCCTTAAAGTAGATAAAAATTATGATTTATGATAAATAAAGTAAAGAATTAACGATTATGTTTTGAATATATGAATCGATTTACTTAGGTTTCAGAAAAAATATTAACTATAGTTAGGAAAGGAAGGTAAATTTTATTAAAAATACAGTCAATCTCCCTCCCCCCATCCCTCTACATAATAAATGATAATAATTCCTATTGACATTTTGTACAATTTGATGTCTTAAAAATATTTCTAAATAATTTTATTTCCATCCTTATTTTAATGATAAATATAAAAAAATTTCCACATTTTCCAACAATACTTTAAAGTTTCCCTTAAACATTTTTCTTGTATAAAATCAAATAGCAACAAAAAGTTAACGTTAGAGAAAAATTCCGGAAAATTGTTTTTATCAAGAACAGTACAATTTGCGCAATTCCAAGGACGAAATCCATTTTTCCGCAGTTAAACAAAAATGTTCAATGGTAATTCCACTAAATGTGACTTCAATTTTTTTTCTATGATAGTTTATCTTTTTTAAGGACGCAGCATTATATATCGGAGTAAAAAGTGATCAATCCTTTGATTGTAAATATAAAAAAACTGAAGGAGTAAATATTTGCCTACTTGCAAGAGCTTTTTAATGTTTAAAGAACTTTGTTTTTCTTCTTTTTTTTAAATTTAGGTAATTGTTCATGTGAAAATAGAAATTCATCAAAAGTTATGAAAAAAAGACGAATTTAAAAAGGATTGTCAAAATAAAAATAGAATTTATAAAAAATCAAAAAATAAAAAAATTTTGTAAAAAAATTATAGCAAAATCAAAAAAATTTTGAAAATAACTTTAAGTGTTCTTTTCGTTTAAGACAAAATTTTTTCACTATAAAAAAAATTCAGAAAATATTAAGAACTTTTTAATTAAATTACAAAAAAAACAACAAAAAAGATGCATAGTTATGGAGAGGGAGGGAACAGGGGTGTAATGCTTTTAAAATGATTAAAAATTATTTTCATAACCATACTAATCCCCCTCCGCTCACCCCAAAATCATCACATCCCATCGCATCCCAATCTGATCCATCCATCCACCCATTAATCGACGATATAATTTAGTTTTCACATTATCGGAATATTTTATGCAGTTTATATCGAATGGACTGCGCTAATAAAATTGGCAAATTACGACAATCCGAGTGACATGTGAATGCGATTTTTTATGTGATGTGCAAAGAGTACGCGCCAAAGAACAGACAACATCACCACCAATAATCCTTCCAGAATCGAATTCAATCGCACTGAACTACCCAGTCTCATATCAAGAACTTGATTCTTAGTTTGTCATTCCTTGTTATTCTCTTCTTCAATGTAACTATCAGCTCGGACAATACAGATGCAAATAAAATGGCACAACATGCAACGGTCCAATATGCCAGCCACCACCACCTCAGTTTCCTTCTCCAAACTCATCCATATTCCGGCTCCCAGCGTCTCATGTCACCCTGCACTGAGCAGACTGTAAATTTTTGCATATTTCTGACCATTCAGAACCTTGCATTTCTGATCATTTTTTTTCTTCCATCATCTTTGCGTATTCAATTCAATTCTGGGTGATTTGTCTTTTGTCGAAATTCCTTCGGTTGCTGCATTTCCATCTTCATTCTATGGCGCAGTTGACCATTTAATGTCCACTTTATGTCCAATCAGCTTGTCAGTCTTTGACTTGCTTATTGGGGTACATAAATTTTTCGAACTGGTAAATAGTTTCGAATGTTTTTTTCTTTCTTGTCCAGTTCAATTGCAAGCCATCCTCCCACTACCTTTTACTATCTTCCACTATCAACCAGAATGCATAGCTACTAGTCATTTTGAAATGCAAGCAAACTGCATAAGTGAAAGTACGTTCTCAGTGCAAGTAATTTTGTGCAGTCGTGTCCGTTATCCTGTAATGGAATATTCTGTCACAAACTTAAATATCTGCCAGCTTCTCCATTACTCGATGGTTCTCATCGGATGACGGTCAAATAACGATATTCGCATTTCACTGTTGGAATTTTACATCTGAAAGTAGTCACCAAATTTCAGATAAAATGCATACAAATTCTATCTACTAAAATATTGTAGTTAGTAGATAAAATTCGAATAAGAGCATAAATTACAGGACATTTTTCTTTGTTAATATCCTTTTTCATATTTTATAAAAATCTTTAATAAGAAAAACAATTATTCGTCCAGAATATAATTTTATAAATATTTTTCAAGTTTACAATAAAAAAAATGGGTTACAGGAGGGTGGACAAAAAAATCGAACATTAAAATTTTGGGCTTGGGTCAATACCCAAGTTTAGATTGCGGACAGTTTCCACAAGCCCATGAGGAACACTCTTTTTTTAAGGGCACAATTTTTAAGGTGACATAAGTCATTTTTGGGGGCAGAAAAGTTGTGGTAGACGAACCACACTCAGGGAGGCGTTCAACATCGAAAACTGTCGATTGATATTGAAGTTAAAGAAGAGTGGTCCTTGAAAGGATTCTTTAGGTTCAAGTAAACAACACCTCCTATTACAGCACATCTCTGTTAAGGAAGTCATTATCCGAAATAGGGATTCCCAGCCCCCTTACTCATCTGATCAAAGTATGCGTAGTCGTTTATTTTTTTGGTTTCCAAAGATATAAAAAAACACACTTCAAAGGATACCATCTTGGCACTATCAATATAATCTTCCGGCAAGGATATTTTTCTGGGAGAACAATGAATACCATAAGTGTCTTCGGGTCTTGGAAAGCACGTGGCCCGGAGCCAACCTAGCAGTTCCTGGAATTAACAAGGTTCCTTACTGCAGCTCTCTGAGTGAGGGTACTCACCAAGTCCTCTTAAAATAAAAGTGTTATCACGGGGTTCGAGATCCTTACGATGATTGGTCACACCGTGTCCGACCAAGGGGAAGAGCTTCGCCTTCTTCCCCACCACGAGTGCAGTCTTAGGACTGGAGGTGAGGGCTACCAATTATCCAGTGTGCTATCACTGCAGATGATAGTAGAAGTTTAGATACGCCTTCCTACCAACAGTTAGCCTAACTAGCTTCTAACTGATTACTGACTGTTAACAATAGCTGAACTTATGACGTTACACCACGGCGGCGGGATCTTAGACATATACCAGTTTATTATCCCAATTATGATAAATTCAATTCATTATAAACCTGTTAGAAGGGCGTGGTTCTTCGAATAAAAAGCCTGACAGTACCTTTGGGGTACAAACCCCATAATTCTGGTAGGTGGTCGTTCGGGTACTCGAACGGATGATCGCTCCGAATTTTGAAATTTGTTGCAAATGCGAACTCCCTATTGTTCGGAGTGGGTCCTGACTTGACACGGCCCAGGCATCGGACGGTCCGGGTTTGGGACTGGTTAGGCTTGGGACCATTCAGGATAGGGACCATTCAAACTTGGGACCATTCAGGCCTTGGACAATTTTAGGACTAGAGGTAAGGCGTATCAAGTATCCAGTGTGCTATCACTGCAGATGATAGTAGAAGTTTAGATACGCCTTCCTACCAACAGTTAGCCTAACTAGCTTCTAACTGATTACTGACTGTTAACAATAGCTGAACTTGTTACGTTACACCACGGCGGCGGGATCTTAGAGATATGCCAGCTTATTATCCCAATATTGGCAAATTTAATTCATTATGAACCTCTTAGAAGTGCGTGGTTCTTCGGATAAAAAGCCTGACAGTACTTTTGAGGTACAAACCCCATAACTCTGGTAGGTGGTACTCGAACGGATGATCGCTCCGAATTCAGAAATCTGTTACAAATGCGAACTCCCTATTGTTCGGAGTGGGTCCTGACTTGACACGGCCCAGGCATCGGACGGTCCGGGTTTGAAACTGGTTAGGCTTGGGACCATTCAGGATAGGGACCATTCAAACTTGGGACCATTCAAACTTGGGACCATTCAGGCTTTGGACAATTTTAGGACTAGAGGTAAGGCGTATCAAGTATCCAGTGTGCTATCACTGCAGGTGATAGTAGAGGTTTAGATACGCCTTCCTACCAACAGTTAGGATAACTAACTTCTAACTGGTTACTGACTATTAACAATAACTGAACTTGTGATGGTCCTTCCCGGCGATGGTATCTTAGATATATACCAGCTTATTATCCCAATAATGGCAAATGCAATTCACTATGAACCTTTTAGAAGTGCCTGGTTCTTCGGATAAAAAGCCTGACAGTACTTTTGGGGTACAAACCCCATAACTCTGGTAGGTGGTCGTTCGGGTACTCGAACGGATGATCGCTCCGAATTTTGAAATCTGTTACAAATGTGAACTCCCTATTGTTCGGAGTGGGTCCTGACTTGACACGGCCCAGGCATCGGACGGTCCAGGTTTGAAACTGGTTAGGCTTGGGACCATTCAGGATAGGGACCATTCAAACTTGGAACCATTCAAACTTGGGACCATTCAGGCTTTGGACAATTTTAGGACTAGAGGTAAGGCGTATCAAGTATCCAGTGTGCTATCACTGCGGGTGATAGTAGAAGTTTAGATACGCCTTCCTACCAACAGTTAGGAAAACTAGCTTCTAACTGATTACTGACTGTTAACAATAGCTGAACTTGTGACGTTACACCACGGCAGCGGGATCTTAGAGATATGCCAGCTTATTATCCCAATATTGGCAAATTTAATTCATTATGAACCTCTTAGAAGTGCGTGGTTCTTCGGATAAAAAGCCTGACAGTACTTTTGGGGTACAAACCCCATAACTCTGGTAGGTGGTACTCGAACGGATGATCGCTCCGAATTCAGAAATCTGTTACAAATACGAACTCCCTATTGTTCGGAGTGGGTCCTGACTTGACACGGCCCAGGCACGGACGGTCCGGATTTGGAACTGTTTAGGCTTGGGACCATTCAGGATAGGGACCATTCAGGCTTGGGACCATTCAGGCTTTGGACAATTTTAGGACTAGAGGTAAGGCGGATTAAGTATCCAGTGTGCTATCACTGCAGATGATAGTAGAAGTTTAGATACGCCTTCCTACCAACAGTTAGCCTAACTTGCTTCTAACTGATTACTGACTATTAACAATAGCTGAACTTGTGATGGTCCACCCCGGCGACGGTATCTTAGACATATACCAGCTTATTATCCCAATAATGGTAAATTCAATTTATTATAAACCTGTTAGAAGGGCGTGGTTCTTCGGATAAAAAGCCTGACAGTACTTTTGGAGTACAAACCCCATAACTCTGGTAGGTGGTACTCGAACGGATGATCGCTCCGAATTTTGAAATTTGTTGCAAATGAGAACTCCCTATTGTTCGGAGTGGGTCCTGACTTGACACGGCCCAGGCATCGGATGGTCCGGGTTTAGGACTGTTTAGGCTTGGGATCATTCAGGATAGGGACCATTCAAACTTGGGACCATTCAGGCTTTGGACAATTTTAGGACTAGAGGTAAGGCGTATCAAGTATCCAGTGTGCTATCACTGCAGGTGATAGTAGATGTTTAGATACGCCTTCCTACCAACAGTTAGGAAAACTAGCTTCTAACTGGTTACTGACTATTAACAATAGCTGAACTTGTGATGGTCCACACCGGTGACGGTATCTTAGACATATGCCAGCTTATTATCCCTATTATGATAAATTCAATTCATTATAAACCTGTTAGAAGGGCGTGGTTCTTCGGATAAAAAGCCTGACAGTACTTTTGGGGTACAAACCCCATAACTCTGGTAGGTGGTCGTTCGGGTACTCGAATGGATGATCGCTCCGAATTCAGAAATCTGTTACAAATGCGAACTCTCTATTGTTCGAAGTGGGCCCTGACTGTTGGGATTAGCTTCGAGGTGACTGCGGTGTAGAAAATGGTGGCAGCCAGCTGGGGTTGCAGCCTGAGGTGTGGTTTCGTAACTTTATCTGGATGCTGGGTTGAAAGCCGAAAATAGTAAAAAATAATTGTCCAATTCGATCCTAAGCTCGAGTGGAGGGTGTGTAGAAGATGTACTTGTGATGGTTGTAGCTGGTTCAGGGGCGGACCTAGATTAAAGCATAAAGGTGATGAGTTGAAAATGAGGTGAGTAGTCTTCTGGTTGAGACCGCTCACCACTGCAAAATTGTTGGATAGTTTCATCAAGCCGATTCATTTTAATAAAGCTGCAAATGGCCAATCTGAGGCCACTTGCCATACAAAAAACCGAAAGAGGTTCAAAAGCAGAAATGAGAGACGAAAGAAAGAATCAGCGGTGTGATAGAGAACTATGCAAGAATGACAATAATACGTCCACCATTGCATACCGGCTCCGAGGCATTTATTTACTAACGAAAAATTAGTATTTTGTCTTTTCTGTTACACTATGCATTATCGTCCATAAAATCCATTCTATTTAAAAATTTATAAAAGAATTGCAAAATATATTGTACAAAGACCAACTATAAGTCTAGGATGACTTCTAAAGAGGCTTAATAAATTTTAAATCAAAATAACTAAATATAATTGTGATAATTTATAATTTTATTTTTTCAATTCATTTTATCAAAACAAATGACAAATAATGCTCGTAATCCTATCAAAAGTCTGAGCACAATAAATACGAAAAATTCCCCAAACACCCACAGTTGTCAAACTGAATGAAAGAACTGCAACGACAGCAATAAAAGAAACTGACTAATTGAGTGAATGGAAATGTGAAGGAAAGGGAAGTGATAACTTAAAGGAGCCCGTAATAAACATTGAATTTTATCAAGACATCTTTTTTTGGTCAACTGGATGTCTCTGGTCAACGTGTGTTATACTGCTACCCGCTGCCTGATATGCTCATTCCCATAAGAACTGAGTTATTATTATCGTTCATTGCAGCAAATTCTTCGAACCTTGGTCAATGCACTGTCCACTATTGCCTATCGTCCGTCCATTTATCGTATGCTGTGTGTCATAATTCCATCGTCTGCCGTCCATTCGATATCGTCCATCCTTCACATAGTCGACCGTCGTCTATCGTCATAGCCCATCGTGCATTGCTGATCGGTCCATGAATAAAACTACCCTTTTAGATACCACCAAATGCACAAAAACTAGAGTAACATGAGAAGCTGTACGAGTCTCTTCCCTTCTTCTTCTCTACGCGATACCAGCACTCATGTATGAGACACTAAATCAAATCCACTGAATGAAATTGCAATAAAGTCCAGAAAAATATACGCAATAAAAATGGTCTCCTTATAAATTGAGCTATTAAAAAGTAAAAAATTGCCTTCGCGCTGTTAGCTACAATAAATTTGCATCTCTCGACAAGGAATCAGTTGTAATCCTCTGGCAATCGTGTAGTTTCTATTCAACAATTCCCATGATCAAAGCTATCCATCCACACTTCACTCCATTTAAAGTGACTTCTTCCTGCTAGCTAATAAATAGACTCTAAAATCTATTCCTATTCATAAAATTTCAATTGGCTTGAAAAAGTTAAGATTATTTTTATTTATGTAAAAATATTGCAATATCATAAAAAAAAACAGAATAAATGCATCCTTATTAATACAGAAAGAAAAAAAGGATACTAAAAATATGAAAAAAAAAATTTAAGAAAAATCTAAGTTCTAAAAATATTATTGTTCTTGCCAAATTAAAAGGATTTTTTTTCAAGAGCTTGTATTACGTTCACAAATACAAAAAATTCACTTTAAGGATATTAAAAAAAAATTCCTTTTTTTGGGTAAACTATGTTTCTCTAAAGTTGATAATACTTTCCTCCTTAAATAAAACCTATTAACTGTAAATGCATCGTAAATTCAACAAAAACAAAAGAAAGTCAAGAAACTCTAAAGAAGAAAAGGACATTGACACTTGCTTAAAGAACAATATAAATTCACAGTGAGACATTTACAATGCGGAAGTGTGTCTTCAAAAAATCCGTCATAAATCAATTGGCATCATAAATATTCGTCACCATTCATGCCTACCCGAATCCGATGCAATTTTGTCCTTCACGTATTATGCAATTTTTGGTCAATTCCAGTAAAAATAATGCCATATAACAAAAGTCCTTCGCATCACAGTAGTTGGTCGAGAAAATCGAAAAAAAAGGACATTCTCTCATCTATTGTCAATTGAAATTTTTAAACATGGAAAATGTGCAATTTTGTTTTGCCAAAATAGAAAGTCCTTTTTTCATATTTCTACCAAATAATGTACCTGCTTTCTTTTAAGGAGACTGTAGAAAATTTCAATGAAAAGAGATCCTTTTTCATACAAAAATTATCAAAGTTAAAACAAATAAAAGGACATGTGCGTAACAGGAATTTTATGGCAAAATCTCTGTTACGTAAGTCATTTGAAGGATTTATGATGAAATTTACAACAATTTCTAGATGTCAGGGTCGCAAAAAAAATCCTTCGATCCTTCGAGTTCAAAGAGGACATAACAAGAATTTACATTCTTTTCAAGATATTGCATTTTGCCACCATTAAATCATGTTTAATAGAAAATTCCTTAAAAATGTCAGCCATTATTTATCCTTAATTGTTCATTGTTTAAAAATTCAAATAGGCGATTTTTATTCTATAAGCTCTAATTTTTGTTAAATTTTATTTTCTAATTATTCATTCATCAACTAACATAAATAATAAAATTTCAAAAAAGAAAACAAATTCCAAAAGGAAAATTATATACGAAAAAGGAAAGCAAATTCCATTTTACACCAGAACCAACTTTTTTCCGAGAAAGGAGAGCCACCACCTCGCCCAATAAATACAAATTTTATGTAGTTTTTTTTATGATGTTTTTATGACTTTCGAGCTATTCTAATCATCAAAATTGTAATAATTCATAAAAATTCGTGTCAACCATTAATTATAAGATATTAAAATGAGCGGGCCTCCGATATACACTATAAAAATAAATACAAACAAATTTTGTATATGGGAAAAAATAAGGGAAGAAAAAGGATATATGTTTTGGGGTCAGAAAAATTGCATGTTTACTAAATTTCACTATTGTTGATGTTAAAGGAGTTTGAAGTGTATTAGAGGCAGTTTTAGTAGAATAAATAAACTTTGATGGCAATAGTGTAAAATAGTAAAGGATCCTTAAAAGGTCATATCGACTAAAAATCTCGAAACTTCATGTTTTTACGATTAATTTTATTGTAATTTTGATGGATTATTATTGGAATAAAAATGGCGTTTATATGCACATTTTTCTTTTAGTAGGCCAGGATCCTTTTTTTTTATTATCATTTATTTGATATTTATAACTATAAGATAAGAAATAAATAAATTTTGATATATGAACATGTGAAACAAGAAGTTCACAGGAGCATAGCGAAAGAGAAGACAACCCCTTTGGTGGTTGTGTTTAATGGACAGTTGATTCACAAAAGGGTTACTACGGATAGAGACAATTTTACGATGAATTCTTGACTATAAGTACTGGATTCGAAAAAAGCTTAAAGAGTTGTTGGAAGCCCAAAGTTCAAGTTCGTAAGTCCATATGAGTTAAAATAATGTTTTTTTTATACGTTATTAAAAATTATTGTGTGTATCGTCATTTAAGTTCTAGACTTTCGGTTAAATCGTCTATCAAGCAAAGGGTAAAAGCTCTGTGTTCACTATTCCGTAAGTTATTCTTGTAGTTTAAGAAGGATTTAATGTTTTGGTAATTTCAATGGCGGTTAAGCACAATAATTAGCTGTTAAAATTGCCGTACCATCAGCATACGCGTTCATAAGGTTTTTACTAGTACAAGGTATATTGGATATAAATTCCGAAACAAAAAGGATTATCCATGTCCTTTGAATTACCATAAATCCATTAAGAAGAAAGTCAAGAAACTCTGAGAAAGCAAGAAAAAGGGTTTTGTATCGAGGGCTCGTTGTCCTTTTCCGTACCGGCATACTCCTCCAAAGTTACGTCCTTTATTTTCTTTATTCTAATTTTTAATTAGAATGGTTTTCACATAAATGAGAACCAAACCTAAGCTCTACCCACGTAGAGGACAGCATTCCGAAAACTTTAACTGGTGCAGGCTTTTAAGCTTTTGGGAACACTTGGTTAGCAATTATATTTGCAACGCTGGTCTACTGTGCGGTTATATGGCTAGCTATAGAATACACTTAACAGCAAAACGGTCACTACCTATCCTATTGGTACCACCCTTCCACATAGTTTGTCCCCTCTCCTTATAGTCAGAATTGGGACGGTCAAGGCATGGAACGGTCTGGGCTTGAGATGCTCTTGGTCTGGATTTGGGATGATCTAGGCTTTGAATGGCCCGGGCTAGAAACGGTCCGGGCTTTAGGTGGTCTGGGCTAGAGTGGTTCGCGCTTGGGATAATCCAGACATTAGACAGGCCGGTGTTATGAGATAGGCCAAGCTTAGAACTATGAAGCTTTGGACGGTCCGATCTTGGAACGGCCCGGGCTTGAGACCATTCTGACTTTAAACCGTTCAGGCTCGGGACCGTTTAGACTTAAGAAATTCTGGGCTGCAGAAGGGCCGGACATGACACAGCCCAGGCATCGGACATCGGAAGTCTGGAAGGTCCGGGTTTGAAACTGTTTAGACTTGAGACCATTCAGGCTTGGAACCCATCAAACTTGAAACCAGTCAAGCTTGGACCATTCAGGATTGGGACCATTCAGGCTTGGGACCATCCAAGTTAGAAACAGGTTGAGTTTGGACATTCCAGACTTGACACTCTCTAGGCTTAGGACCACTCGGGCTTGGTATGGACTACGCTTGAGCGAGTCGGAGCTTAAAACTGTCTGGGCTTAGGATAGACTGCGCTTGGGACAAATTCAGCTTGAGAGAATCTCGGCTTGGTCTGGGCTTAGGACGGTCCGAGATTTGGACAATCCGTGTTTGGGATCATGTGTTCTTGTGACCATTAAGCCTTGAGACAGTCTAGGTTTGGGAAGGTCCGGGCTTGGGACGGTTCGGGCTTAAAATGGACTATGCTTTGGTCGGTTCGAACTTAAAACGGTCTGGGCTTGACACAGTCTGGGCTTGGGACGATCTCGGCTTGGGACAATTAGGCTGGGGACTGTCTGGGTTTATGATACGCCAAGCTTGGAACGGCATAGTTTGGGATGATCTGGGCTTTAGATTATCCTTGGCAGAGTCAATGGCTAAATTATAGCTCAAAACATGCAAACAATTTACTAAAAATTAGCAAAAATGTCCAATTTTTAAAATTATTTCTTAAAGTGTTTTCACACTTTAAAAAAGAATTAATTTTAATAACAAAAATTAAAATTTCTTAAACTGTTTTCACATAAAAATTTTTAGAGGAATTTTCATTTTCAAAAAAAAAGAAAATATTCAAAAAGCTCACATAACAGAAATGGCTACAATTAATATAAACCAAACTCAAAATAGTGTAAGGACATTATTGGTAATTATTAGCTTCCGCATTCTAATAAAAATTCTACTAATTATATTTCCACCCACGCTTATTTTATTCATTACAACCCCTTTTTGATGACGTATCTTGAAACGATTTGTGGCTGCCAGATGCTATCAAAAATATTTCCTGCCGCCTCACTTCGAAGATGGCAGGATATTGTTTACGAAGCGTTTATTCTAATTTTTACTAAATACTATCAACCCTATTTCGTTATCATTCGCATTAGGTTAAGGGATGCATTTTATTGCAAGCAAATACTGAATTGTTGTTAAGAAAATTGTCTAACTTGCAAAACATAAACAATCCCCCCTTCCCCCACACATAAAGTATAGTCACTCTGATCATATCTGTATAATATCTTTGTGAATGTCCTTTTTACTGTTTCTTTTTAAGCTTCAAAAATTGCATCCTTCAGTACAAACAGCGTAAGGATAACACGATTAACGTTGTAGAATTTTGTGCAAATGTAGTCCCTGCCAGTGCGATGGGGTATAGCTCCACCGTCTAGTTTACTCCACTAAATTTGAATTCGTTATTTTTCAATAAAGCTCCACATACTGCTCCTATCCTCTTACCCCAAACTTTCGGTCTACTGTCCCCTTACAATCTCGTCAAAATCGCATAAAATCGTTTCAAATAGAAAATCGCCGACGCCACTTTCAAAAATTTGGCCACTTCAGAGTCCAACTTCGATAATTCAGAAGGGGAGTACGGAAATCGTGTTTTCGTGTAAATCGCGAGTTAAATGCATCGTGCACAGCTGCCGTCAATTGAGAAAACACACAGAAAATCCCTTGTTGGATGTTCTATCGTCATCCGTCATCGAAAATCCTAAGCTTCACGTGGCTTACCATAAAGTGAATATCCTTTCTCTTTTCCTCTGTGCTCACACGTGAATATTGGATTTATTACTCAGAAAGGGAGATCAGAATATTTCTGGTTAAAACGAAAGTTCCATTTTTTCATGGAAATGCCGCGAATTGTTTGCATTCAAAAAATAAAAAACCTTATTTCATCCTTTAAACGCAATAGCGTTTGGCGATTTTAGCTTTTCCTTTTTATTTTTATTGCAGTGGGCATTCTTCCGGTAAATTTCTTTCTTTCTATCAAGGAAAACACTTGCTCCTGATTATCACTACTTGTTCTACCTTTTTTCTCCTAGAAAAGTTAATGAATTTTTTTTTTTAACAACGAATAGTTTTGTTCTTGCTTTTTTGAAACAGGATTTTTTATTGGAAAATGTTGGGTTGTTTTCAAAAACTTTCATATTCAAAAGGACCAAGATGATAAGTAATGAATGGTGAAACATGGAAATGCTTCATGTTTTGACGTAAAAAAAAAGTATGTCCACCTACAACGCTACCCTGATATAGCATCACTTGACTAGCGGATCCTTCAGCTGCCCATCATAAGGAACATGTCACATAACGTACGTTTTATATGAAAAGCTTTTCATTTTCATAAAGTTTACTCCGTTGCCTTTCTGCCATTTCACTTCGTTCCTGTTGTTGAGGTACGACTAAAAATTACTTTTCTTGTTTTATTATCCAATTTACATTCCTCTGCAGTTACTTTTTTGTGTGCAATGCAAAAAACAAAAAACAAAAAAGGACAAACAGGGAGAAGGAAGTTGTTTTTACAAAATATTCTTTCATTGAATTGATGAGCTTTTCCATCCCATTTCGTCCTTTTCATTTGCTTTTATTGCACTGCGGTTGAATGTGATCACTCAGTGGATATTTGGTTAGTTGGCTAGTCATAGAGTGGTTTATGGCTTTTCAAGTGACATGATAGATTACGCTTTAAACAACTGATACCCCCTATACAGAGGACTAAAATACACACTTTTGGATGAGTTGAATTTGAAGGACTTTCTTCATTAAGTAAACTGACTATCATATATCATGCGATTGAAATTTTTTGAATGCAATTTTATTGGCTATTTGCAGGACGATTTATTCGATTTTTTACAATCGACTCAATTTATTTTGTTCTTTTTTTCCTTTTTAGTTTTAAAAGAAAAATTTTAGAAGTCTTGTATTAGTAAAGTATTTTATTAACAATTTTTTTAAAATGAAAACTTATTGATAAAATTTTTTTAAGGTTATTAATATTTTTTTTCAGTAACAAATTTTCTTCTATTAAAAATTCTTTCAGAAAAAGTCCTTTCAATAAAAATTCTGCCAATAAACTTATAATTTTCTGAGCAAAGTATTTAAAATTAAAATTCTTTGATTAAAAGATCCTTTTAATTATAATTTCTTTAGTTAAAATCCTTTTAAAAAAAACTTTTCGGTAAAACTACTTTCAGCATAATTTTTTTAATACAAATATTTTCACTTAAAATTTTTTCAGTAAACATTTTTTCAGCGAACTCATTTTGAAAAAAAAAAACCATTTTAATTTCAACTACTTCCGGTTTAAATTCTTTGCAGAAAGTTTCCTTTTGGCGAATTTATTTTAGTTGAAATTATTTTAATCAAAACCTTTTCAGTAAAAAGTTTTTCAGTAAAAAATTTTTAGTAAAAATTTTTTTCTATAAATCCTTTTCTACTAAAATTCTTTCTAGCAGAAATTACATCCAGGAAAAATTATGGCAATAAAACTTCATTTCAGTAAAACTTTTTTACTAAAAATAATTTTTACTGAGAAAATTTTTTATTAAAAAAAAATTCTTTCAGTACAATTAATTTTTAATGAAAATTGTTATCATTAAAAATAAGCTTTTTTTAAATTAAAAAAATTACCTAAAAAGTAAACATTTTTTTTGGTAAAACTATTTTAAAAAGAAAATCGTCTATAGAAAAATTTGTCTAGTTAAAATCCTGTCAGAAAATAGCTTTTAAATAAAAATTCTTGTCTGTGAAAATTTATTTGGCCAAATTTTTTAAGTTTGTATATCGTCAGTAAATTTTTATCAGTAAACTTTTTTTAAGTGAATCTGTTTAAAGTAAAATTTCTTTCGATTAAATAAAATTCTTTACGTAAAATTACTATAGTAAAAACTTTTTTAATAGAAACAATTTTTTCAAAATCCTTACAATAAAAATTCTCTTAATAAAAAGTTTTTTTTTTTCAACAAAAATTATTTTCAGTAAACAATTTTTAAAAAAAAATCGTAACAGTAAAAATCCCATCAGTAAAGAAATCTGTAAAAATAATTTTCAGTAAATATTTGTTTACAAAAGTCCTTTCAGTAAAAATTCGGTTTTGTACAAATTATTTTTAGAATAAATTTTTCCAGTAAAAATGAATTTCAGAAATTTTTTAAGTATAAAACCTACCAAGAAAAATTCCTGCAGTAAGAATTCGATTGTGAGTAAAAATTCTCTTTAGCCAAAAAGTATATTCCGGCAAAAATTATTTTTCACCAAAAATTGTTTTCAGTAAACATTCTAAAAACAAAAATCCTTTCAGTAAAAATCGCATCACTAAAAAAAATCTGTAAAAATAATTTTTGGAATAAATTTTTATTCTGAAAGAATCAGGAAAAATTCTTTCAGTTAAAATAGCACCAGTAAAACTTATTTTCAGTAAATATCCTTTTAGTAAAAATTCTTTCAGAAAAAATTATTTTCAGGCAGAATTATTTTCCGTTTCATTAGTAAAAATTATTCCCAGTAAAAATTTTGTTTGGAAAAATTATTCACATTAAAAATCGTTGCAGTAAAATATTTTTTTATTGATAATTTTTTTAAGTAAAATTATTTTTTGTAAACATTTTTTCAGATATTTTTTGTTTAATAAAAAGGAATATCGGAAAACTCGGTGATTATTGTTCAAATAAAAGCTAATCTACGATCAAATGTATGCAGTAATCGACCATTCAAAACAGGCAATAGCCAATGCGCCATTAGATATCCACAATCCTCCTCAACCGTTAATTCACGTTTCCAGACTTCCAAGATCCCGCCTAGAGGCACACGATTCTGCTCAATCCAATTGATTTGTAACCACTTTTCCCCAATTACCCTCTAAACTAGCTTAACATCATTAACGGTCTTGTCTTACCTTTCCTAGCCTAGCAATTTTTTTCATCGTAAATTGCGTATTTTTTATCATTTCTCTACCAGTTCCCTATCAGTCCACTATCATTTTACTATTCAACCATCGTAATTATCGTTTTCAAAGTGTTAATAATAATAATTAACGATAATTTCCATTTGAAAACTGCCCATTAATTAGCAATTCGATAAGTTTCAATTGTTAATAAATATTCTTAAATGCGTTTCGTATTAATTGGGGAAATTGCAAGTTTCTTCGGTTTCGAAATACTAAAAAAAAAACTACATTTTTAAAAGATCTTTTCTGATTTTCCTTTGAAAATTGATCATATTTTTAATGGAGAAAATAGTCATGAAAAATATTAATAAATTTTTACAAAAAAAATGTCAGATCATTTTTGTATGGAAACATTTCAATTACCTTTGAACATAAAAATTATTTTTTGATATCGGTTGAATTAAAATATTTAAATTATTAATCATGATGCCCAGGACTACAACCCTTTTCCATAAAATTAATTGACAAATTGGCAAATAAGCCCCGCCCTCATCACCCTACTTACTATAAAAAGGATAACATTTCTACTCTGACCGGTAGGGTATAAAAGCTGCAGACATGATTTAAAAATTCATGTTTGATGCAATCGGCGACAGGTGAGCGTTGTGTATGCGCTGTGTGAACTATTACAATAAAAAGTATTTAAACAAAACTTTTTTTACCAAAGCTTTTTACCCTAAATAAAAGTACGAAAATTTTTCAAAATCCCAAAAAAACCTCTAAAAACAAAATAAAATTGGACTTTTTAAATTGCAATTAATCTTCCATTGAATTTATACCGCTTCAGATCATATTTATATCGTCGCTTTTAGGTGGAAGTTGATACGGTATGCCCCGTTTGTCGCTCACAATCCAAGATACGCAACATGTCTTATTCCACTGTGCCAGCTTAAGCCGAGAAAATAATCGATGAACAGCTGTCCCAGAGGGTCATCATAGCATAAATGACAATATCGTAGGTACGCTAGAGTGCGGTGGCTGAATACACATCCCGAGTAATGAACAAGCCCCGCGAGGAAGAATGAAGAAAAGATCAGCTTGTAGCCTAAACAGGATAATAAGTTTGTTGCCACTCTACTCCCCATGAAGTTATACCAAACAGTGGTCCTGTGAAGAGTCTTATTTAATGAAAAATTAGGTGGATTTGGTGGGTAAAATTCTCACACACTATAGGGATCGATACCTCTACAACGTCTTTAAAAAAGTTTGCCCGACCACCGTAAAAAAAAACCTGGCTCCGGGTCTTAACGAGATTCGACATAACCTGGTGAACAACACAAATTAGGAGTTACGGTACGGTATGTGGATATTATACTAAAGAGGCGTGCTGATCCTTTGGCTGGAGAAACTCTCCGGTGTCCTGGCCTCACAGCTATTCCTAATCTATCTCGCATACTATCAGAATGGCAAACAATATCCTTAGCCATACATAGAAATTCAAACTGAACTAATAGTGAGACCTTTTTAGCATCTCAATTACTAACTACCAAAAATCCAGTCTACTTAAAATCCTTACCATAATTCAGGGCTCAAGAACTGCTCAGAATGTAAATAGGAAAGACTCCCAACCTGCCAATTCTGCGGCGTTCTGCTGACTATTCCACATATTTTTAAGCGAATGTCAATAAACCAGAAATTTTTGTACGAGGAGGATTCCATCTATTATCGAGCTTCTAGATGCAACAGCTTCAATTCCAAGTCCACTTTTTGGTAGGAAACTAGAATTTGTTAAGGAAATGACAGTGCCCTGGTCAGATGTTCGAATAGTTCAATTTTGATAGACTTCGTACTGATCGAAAGTGAACTGCTTGACCGAATCGCTGGAGGCATATCTACCATCTAAGCCGTCAAAAATAGGGACACTTTTCTAGTCAAAGGTGCCAAGGGCGGATAGAAGAATGGCTATTGGGCATCAACATCACCTGATCACCTCCATGACTGTCGATTGCTTCCTCACTTCATTACAGCATCGTCGGATTTTTTTTCAATGTTGAACTTTTTCTTTTAAATGGATAAATTGTAATGAAACTTTTTATAACGAGAAATTTATGTGTCTCTCGTTATAAAAAGTTTTAATCCCGATTATCCTGTTATTATAATTCTCTTGTCAGAAAACTCTCCTCCATTACTTTACCCATCAACACTCATCGGCATTTAAGGAGCAATTGACCAAGAGATCTGTTGTGGTGTTAAAATATGACTCATTAGGTAAAGAAGTTGTAGATATGAAATAAAAGCTCTTGTATTCATTTTTACCTCTTTCCCTGGTCAAAAATTTACTCTTTGGAAGTTACCCAAATAAAATAAAAATTCCTTAACAGGCATTATAAATGTATTTGTTATGATCGGGTGTGGAAGCTATAGTGGCAATTTTTTAAATGGAATCCCTTTTCCGCTTTCATCACTACTGCAAATGTGGTAGATAACAAGCATGACTGCTACACTTTCGTCTTTTGAGTGATTAATCTACTCCTGTCGAACTTCACAACGAAAACCAAGTTTTCCTCCCATACTTAAATATAGAACATAATAACCTACCACACGAAACTTGAAGTCGCTAAATAGCCTCATAGTCATAGTGCTATAACGAGGCTCTTGGCTTATGTCCAAGGGACTTTTCATAAAACCAATCAAATAATAGGACCAGCTCTTATTATTAAAAAAAAACTGATTTGAATTTTGAATAAAAAAAAATTTAGACAAGAAACTCCAATTTTCAGTCTTCAAATTTATGCAATTTTTTACATTCAACAAATTCACCTATTTTGTAAGCTACTGTTTCTAATCTCTCCAATGATCAATTTTATTTCCCTTTAATTACAATTTCAAAAAAATCAAAACCCCATTAGTGACGACATTTCAAATCCTTCAAAGCACACCTACCTCCCCCTACGATCACTTTAATTTTGAAATAATTTTCTCCAAATAGTGTTGCCATATGCACGATTAATATTAATGTCAATTTTCTTAATTACTCAAATCAAAAATTTGTTTTTTTGCAATTATTTCCCGTCATTGAAGAGACAACTCCAATCAAACTGGGAAAATGGAAATAAAATTCTATGTTTTGATTAATAAAAAAATAATCGGTAATTTATCGAAAAAATGTCGCATTCGATGTTTGTTTGTTGTTTTGTTTTTGGACTTCTTAAATGGTAACAACAAAAAACTTTTTTTAATGATGTAGCAATGTTTTTATCATTTTTTTTGTAGAGTCGACAAATTATTCAAGTTGGAAAGACCATTAAAATTTTTATCAAATTATTTTTTTTTTTACTAGCTTAGAGAGTGAGAAAAATGCAAAGATTGATAGACAAAAGAATAGAACGGAAATATTAGAGAATGTAAAATGCCATACGATTTGGAAGATTTGGAAGACGTTGGAACCTCATTTAGATGACGATTGATATCTTCCTGTTGTCAGAGGTGTAATCTTATAAAATATGATAATGATTAGTGATGATGAGTCGACAGCAGACAACAACCATCGACTGACTATCGGCAAGATTCACTTTAAATGGTTTCCCGGTAATGTTGACACCGACAAATATTGACGCCGGCCAATGATCACCTCGAATTTGATGACGGAAAAGATGAAGATGAACATGGCAATCATGATGGTGATGACAATCACTCTGACTCTTAAGACCCCATAGACTCTAAAGACTTTAAAGTCTCCATAGACTCAGTCCCTGGCTGTGATGATGATGACAATGATGGCCATAGTTTCCATATTTTTAATCCCTCATGACCATCATTGGAGTGTAATTTCCTTTCATGGCAACCACACCGCATCAAAATGATGGCAATAATTTACGTACTCTTCCCTCACACCCTCGAACCATTTATACTCTTCCGCTGTACACAAATTTTTATTGAAACATTTAAAAATATCTCCATTTTTTTAAGAGGAGCAGGGCGATTTGTAGAGAGATCTCAGCGTTTATGCATAATTAAATTCTTTAAACAAAAGCACTACCAAAAATAAAAAGAAATAAGACAAATCGTATTCCATTTATCGAGGCAAAGACTTTCTGAACAAGTAAAATTTTTTTGTTTTTTTTTTAAATTTACTATTTCATAATTCATTTGGGAAAATTGGTCATTGTATTGATTGGAATTGTCTTGTCACCGCAAATAGTCTGTTTTAAGATTAGAGTCCACAGGTAGTCTGAATCATTTCTCGTTCGAGTTTAGTCAAATTTCAAAGCTGGACCAGTCCAATCTATCAATCAGTTTAGTTGACCGGAAAATCTTAATAACATTTTGTCTTAAGATGTACAAAAGTCATGTAGGTGGATTGAGGTGATGATATTTGTCGAAAAGAGAATTACGTAAAACGTCGAGTTTATTCTTTTGACTACGTTTTTTATTTGTATTTGAAGAAATTTTTTTATGGTATCAAAATTCTTATAAAATTTTCTTGTTTATTGCATTTCTAATATTAAATTATATTAACAAAATATTTGTTAATTTATTATTATTTTTTTTTTTTTAATTATAATTATTTATGACATTGTTTGTATATCATAAATAATTATAATTATTTTATATAAAAATATAATAAATTTATAAAATTATCTTAAAAAATTGCGGTTTTATTGTAGTCCCGATTTGCGCTTAAAGAGGAGAATTTTTTTCAGTAATGAGGTTCATTTCTCATTCGGTATTGCAATTTTATAAAAAAAAGACAAAATTACAAAAAGTTTCTAAAAAAAAAGGCGGTTGTAGAACCGATTCACGCTTAAAGAAGAGTTTTTATCAGCGATGAGGCTCATCTTTTATTCGGCGTCACAATTTTATATAAAAATATAATAAATTTGAAAATTATCTCAGAAAATTGCGATTCTATTGTAGCCCCAATTCGCGCCTAAAGAGGAGAATTTTCTTCGGCGATGAGGCTCATTTCTTAATTGCACCAATATATAAAAATATGGCAAAACAATGAAAAGTTTCTATAAAAATGTTGAGTTTTTTGTTTCCCCGTTTCACCCTTGAAGAAGAGAATTTTTTTCAGCGATAAGGCTCATGTAAGCCTTGGTTTTGGCATTTTATTTAAAACTATGATAAAATTATAAAAAGTTTTGTATAAAAATGGGGATTTTGTTGAAGCGACAGTTCTTGTTTAAAAAAGAGAGTTTTTTTCAGCAATGAGGCTCATTTCTCACTCGCTGTTGCCCTTTTATATAAAACTATGATAAAATTATAAAAAGTTTCTAAAAAAAATGGCTGTTCTAGCCCCGATTTATGCTTAAAGAAGAGTTTTTATCAGCGATTAGGCTCATTTCTTTTTCGGCGTTACCGAAAAATATGATAAAATTATTAAAAATAGAAATTTATAGAAAAATATGATAAAATTATTAAAAATTTCTATAAAAATGTTGACTTTGTTGTTGTCCCGATTCGCCCTTGAAGAAGAGAATTTTTTCAGCGATGAGGTTCATTTAAGCCTTGGTGTTGACATTTTGTATAAAAATATTATAAAATTATAAAAATTTTCTACAAAAATTGCGATTCTGTTGTAGTCCTGATTCGCGCCTAAAGAGGAAAATTTTCTCCGGCGATGAGGCTCATTTCTCACTCGGTGTTGCCCTTTTAAATAAAAAAATGATAAAATTATTAAAAAAATTCTAAAAAAAATGGCGATTCTGTTGAAGCCACAGTTCGTGATTAAAAAGCAGTTTTTTACAGCAATGAGGCTCATTTCTCACTCGCTGTTGCTCTTTTGTATAAAAATATGACAAAATTACAAAAAGTTTCCAGAAAAATTACGATTCTGTTGTAGCCCCGATTCACCCTTGAAGAAGAGAATTTTTTTCAGCGATGAGGTTCATTTAAGCCTTGCTGTTGCTATTTTATATAAAAATATTATAAAATTATTAAAAATGGCGATTCTGTTGAAGCGACAGTTCTTGCTTAAAGAAGAGAGTTTTTTCCACCAAAGAGGCTCATTTCTCACTCGCTGTTGCTCTTTTATATAAAAATATGACAAAATAACAAAAAGTTTCTAAAAAAAATTGGCGATTGTAACCCCTTTTTTTATGTCACGGGAGATTATGTGTTCAGCGATGAGGCTCCTTTCTTACTCGGTATTGCCATTTTGTATAAAAAAATATGACAAAATTATAAAAGGTGTCAAAAAAACCTGGCGATTCTATTGTAGCCACGTTTTTTTTGCTTTTAGGAAATATTATGAGTCAGCCATGAGGCTCATTTCACCCTCATTGGTGCCATTTTATATATAATGATAGAAATATGGCAAAATTATAAAAAGTTTTTAAAAAAATGTAACAAATTTTGTTGTAGCCATGTTTTTCACTTTTAGAGGAGATTATGGGCTCAGCGATGAGTCAAATATGGGGCTCTTAAAACCCTCAATTAACTGCAGAAAAAACCCTTATACCCGTGAAAAAAATTTTAATCTAAAGGTGTCATGGAGCATATATTTCTTTGCAAAATGAAGAAGGGGAGACCCTTACTGTCAATTCTGCGTGCTCTCCCTATGCTAACGGTCCCTTTTTGGCCCTAAACCTGAAGGCTATATAATAGGCACTAAATATGCTTTCATTCAAATATGATAAAATTTAATTTTATTGTGCATAAACCTCCTAGCACCAATAATTTCTAAAATAGGTAATGTCAATGTGCCTTCAAGATCATGCAATTTGACGCCGTTGAACTTTTTCTTATAGAATATGCCGAAAACCGACTTTTTTTTAAAAAAAAAAAACCAACATTCAACTTTAGACCATTTAAATTTATAACATCGATTAAATTATTGCTAAACTACAGCTCGAAATATATGAAAAAGTTATCAAAAATTATCTCAAAAAGATCGAGTCCTGCAAAAAGTCTCTTGGCACTTTATTTAAATAATTTTAATTTCTAAAAATTTACCAACTTTTCACCAATTCTACCGTTTTTGAATTTCTTTTGTACATTAAAGTCTCTAGAGAACGTGGACATCTTATATTCAGTCTGAAAATATGTACACTTGTACCTTCTTGCATATTATGTCGATGATAAAATGGCATGTCAAAATAATCAGGAAAAATATGGGAACAAAAATAAAGCGCGTTGTATGCAAAATTGATACTCTTCTGGTCATGTCGATGCATTACATGTCCGGACGGACTGTAGTAATCGTGTTCGATTGTAACATGACCGGTGACATGGTCTTATCTCGGAAAAATTTTCAACTTACTTGTTTATTCGACTACAAGCTATTAACCATCGCCCCTTCCCCATAGTACAATTTTCCTCTTCATTAGAATATCTAAAAGCGTTTGAATGGATTTTAAGTAAATGTCCACTATTCAAAGCTCCTCTTCCCAACCACAAAAAGTGCAATCGTTAAATGTAAGCAATCACACAATTTTAGTAAAAAAAGATGTCATGTTATTTTTCTGATGATATATTTTTTTTTAAAGCCATTTATATTCTTATCAGTATAAGAGGTGGTTGTAAATAGGTAAAAATTGACACTTTTCTAATTATCAAATTCAATAACTTTAAAAAAATATTCAACTTATATTATTGAAATTTGATTAAAATTTATCAACTTTCTTACAGAAAAAGTATAGTTTTTATACTAAAAATTTTTCTGGATCAAAATATTTTATATTAAAAACTAACAACCATAAATTATTCTTATTTTTACAATTGATAATTTTGTTTTTTACCTGACTTCGTTTAATGTTATAGGAAATTAATTTTTAAGCTAATTAAAAATAATAATTTCCTTCCAAAAAAAAAAAAAAATATTTTATGTTAAAAACATTAAAAAATCTACAGATAAATGCAAATAAAATAATTTTTTTTTAAATAATTGCTAAAATCTTAATATGCAAATAATAAAATCAATTTTATATCATTTACAATTTTTCGTATTATTTTATGTAAAAGATTAATTATAGACTGGGACTCATTAATCAATTTTAATTTATTAATTATCACAAATATTAATTAATTTTATTATCACAAGTATTTATTTAACACTTTTTAATTATCACTAAATAATTATAAAGGGAGTTAGTAGTGCAAAAAGTATAACTTTGAAAATTCGCAATAAATTTTAGTAAAACATTTTTTAAACAAAATTTATTATTTTCTAAGGTATTTTTTTAAAGGAATTTTCAATAAAAATATCGATTATTTTTTGAAATATAAAAAAAACAGTATATAAAATTTTTTAAATATTTCAAACCATTTAAGAAAACATTGAAATTATTTTGTAATCATTTGAAATTAACAAAAATTTTCAAATTTGCTATTAAAATTATGCACTTTTTTTTGGAAAATTTAAAAGTTTTTAATTTTTTGAAAAAAATTATGAAGTTTTATTTCAAATATTTTGAAGAATTAAAAATATTTAAAATTATTGTAAGAACGTGTAAATTTTTCTCGGATATTTAAATTTTAAGTATAATTTAAAAACTTGCACTTCTATTTTGGCTTTGTTCAAAATAATAATATTAATTTTGTATTTAATTTTGAATTTAATTTTAAACCGTTCAAAAAATTATAAACAATTTTAAAAACTGAGGTAAAATTTTTTGGAAAAATATAAAAATTTTCCAAAATGTTAGGAAAAAAAGTGGACTATTTAAAAATATGCAAAAATTTTAAAATTTGTTTCTTAAAATTTGAAAATTGTTGAGATTTATATGGAAAAAGGAATACAAAACTTTCTAAATTTCTATTGCAAATATGCGTATTTTGTCGGAATTTTTAGTATATAATTTTTTGGGAGTTTTAAAAAATAAAAATTATTTAAAAAACTAAATATAAAAAACACACATTTTGTTAAATAAAATGAAAAAAAACGTACATATTTAAACTTTTTCCAACAACAACAAAAAAAAATTTCGAATTTGTTTAAGAAAAAAATGTTCAAATTAATTTTAAGAAAATGCTAATTTTTTGGCATGAAAAAAAATTCAACAATTTTTTACGGTATTTGTTTTTTTCGTATATTTTTCAATTTTTTTTTCAAGAAAAAAGAAAAATTTTGAATTTGTTTAAAAGAAAAATTGTTTAATTTAATTTTTAAAAAATTCTTATTTTTCGGCTTTTTAGTAAAATATTTATAGTAAATAAAACTTCCCGAATTTATATTAAAAAAATATAAAAATTTTCTTAAAAATCTTAAAAGAACGTTAAAAATTTTTACAGTATCTTAAGAATTTGAATATTTTTAAATTTATTTAAAAAATTAATACAAAATTTAAAATATTTTTTTTTAATTATGCATATTTTTTGGATATTTTATAAACTTATTTTTTTTAAATAAAAAAATTTAAAATTATGCATATTTTTTGGATATTTTGTATTTTTTTTTATAAATAAAAAACTTTATTAGGTGTAAATATCCAAAATACAAAAAACTGCTGCTAAGTAAATACATTTTTTTTTTTAAAATCAAAATTGTTATTACAATTATTTTATTATTAAATTAAAATTCAAAAACCAAAAAAAAAAAATAATAAGGACATTCTTAGGAAAACCAAAATTCATAAAAATTCTACAATACTACAACTACCGAAATATGAATAAATCAAAATTTCTACCAAAAATATTTTTTTTTCGAAAATGTGGTATTTTTTTCTATATTTAATATTAAACTTAGTTAAAAATAAATTTATTATTGAATTTTAAGAATATTGAGTAAATTTTTCAAGACAAATTAATATTTTTCAAGACAGATTTACCTCTTCAGTCATTTTTTTTTACCGAAGATCCTTGTGCCGAAAACAACCATAAATTCAAACAAAAACTACAAAATTACCTATATTCATACTGTGAAATTTACAAAAACCTTATTTGGTCCAGTAAACAGACTAAAATAATAGATTTTTTAAGGAGGGCAGAGGATGAACACAAAAAATCTACCGACGAATTGAATTCAGAAATATATATTTTTTGGACCATCTTGTACAATAAATCCATCTTGTTGGCGTTCAATATTCAATTTTAATGCATCAATGATTCCTGGTTTATTGGCATAGACCGATGACTTCAAATGATCGCATAAGAAGAATTTCAAAGGTGTTAAATCACAACTTCTTGAAAGCCATTGCACATCTGCATTTCTTGAGAATTATCGACCCTCCAAACTTTATCCACAATAAATCGTTTGTGGCATGGACTATGTGGCATGTTGAAACCACATATGTCCTTAATTAATAACTTCCAATTCAGACCATAAAAAATTCGCTATCATCGTTCTGTACCGGTCACCATTGATAGTAATGGCAACTCACTTGTTATTTTGAAGAAAAAAAAGCGATGAGGTTCATTTAGGCCTTGGTGTTGACATTTTGTATAAAAATATGACAAAACAATGAAAAGTTTCTATAAAAATGTTGATTTTTTTATTGCCCCGATTCACTCTGAAGAAGAGAATTTTTTTCAGCAATGACAAAATTACAAAAAGTTTCTAAAAAAAATTGGCGATTGTAACCCCGTTTTTTTATGTTACGGGAGATTATGTGTTCAGCTATGAGGCTCATTTCTCACTCGGTATTGCCATTTTATATAAAAAATATGACAAAATTATAAAAGGTTTCAAAAAAAAACATGGCGATTCTGTTGTAGCCACGTTTTTTGCTTTCAGGAAATATTATGAGTTCAGCGATGAGGCTCATTTCACCCTCGGTGCTGCCATTTTATATATAATAGAAATATGACAAAATTATAAAAAGTTTTTAAAGAAAATGTAACAAATTTCATTATCGACCCTCCAAACTTTATCCACAATAAATCGTTTGTGGCATGGACTATGTGGCATGTTGAAACCACATATGTCCTAAATTAATAACTTCCAATTCAGACCATAAAAAATTCGCTATCATCGTTCTGTACCGGTCACCATTGATAGTAATGGCAACTTACTTGTCATTTTGAAGAAAAAAAATGGCGATCAATGATGCCGCATCAAACAGTTATTTTTTTTAGAATGTAAATATTCCTCGTGAATAATTTATGGATTGGCTTCAGTCCAGAAACAACAATTTGGTTTATACACTGATCCAGAGAGATGAAAATGTGCCACATCTCAGAAAATGATTTACTTGGAAAAATCACCATCATTTCGAAGTTATTCCAGAGAAAAAGAAACTTCACGGCATTGGGGATAGTCCAACGGCTTCAATTTTTGTAGGTGATATGGATTTTTAATGTTGGAGAACTCTTTAAAATCGATGAATTTGAGTCTTCATCAACACTTGCCTAAACAGAAGCAATATTTCCGGCTTTTTGGCTGGGTATTTATCATACTACCACCCGAATATTGTATAAAGGAAAATTGCGTTCACAACGAATAGCGAGCATACTATAAAAAGTGCTCGATAAGTTGCAATAAAAGATAATTTTAATATATTATTATTTTGGATAATTTTCAAGCATTGTTTAGGCGTATATCTTTCCATAAATAAATTACAAACCTCCACTGACAGTGGCAGACGTTTTCGGGACAAATGACAAGACCATATTTTTATTATCATTTAAACTATTTACCTGCATTTAATAAGTTTTTACAAAAAAAAAACTTCCTCAAAATATTTTTGAATATTAATATTATTGTCAATTTTAAAATAATTTGCAATTTTTTTTAGCAATTTTTATCATTTTTTTGTAATCGATAAAACTGCACTGCTCTTGCATTCAAATCCAGCTAGCAACATAACCGAATGGAATTTTTTTTACACTCAATCAACAACCAAAAAAAGTTATAAAAATACGAAAGTTATTCTCTTTTTTATAATTTTTTTTTTTTTTTTTTTGATAAAATATTTGGTATGCGACATTTTACTGAAAACTTAAACGCATTTTTGATTTGCGATTTTTATGAATAAATTAAAACTAAATCATCGCCGTTTTTTTTTTATTTTCTATATCACATTGGCAACCTATTATTTTGGCGACTTAGTTTTTTTTCAACAGTTTCTCTACGAAAGTATCCCAATCTTATTGTCTTTATAATCAATCTCTTCGACATTTTTATTTGACTTTTTTTTTAATTTCAGATGAGTTTTTTTTTCTTTTAATAAATAAAATTTTATCTGCTCTTATAGCAGCTTTCATAACAGCTCAACAAAAACAAAAAGCTTATTTGTCATAAGCTTTAGGTTAAATTTTTCTAGAAAATACTAGAATTTTTTAGTTTTCGGTAGTTTTTACTATCGATTAATATCGTTTAAAATCGAAGAAGAAGATGAAAATGGAGAGTAATAAAATTTAACAAAAAAAAAAGTGAAAATACCAAAATTTTTTTTATTAATATTATAATAATTATGATAAAGATTATAATACAAATAATAATGATGATGATGATGATGACGATCATGATGGTGATATTGATGAATTGTTATGACATTTTTGTTTTTGTATTTTTACGTAATTTTTTTCTTTTTTTTTGACAACAAAAATTAACATTTTTTAGCTTTTCTTAATATTTAAGATTTTAATCATGTCCGTACTGATTATATATCAAATTTCTAATTAGTTCAAAAATTTCCATAATACATGCATAACTTATACCAAAACACATACAAAAATAAATATTGTCATTTAAAAATAATTAAAAAAAAATATTTTCAACTATATACGTATAATATTTAAAATTTGTAATGGTAAATTCGAATAAAACTGTTTATCCATTAACAGTAAATTATTTTAAAACCCAAAAATTGAATAATTCGGTATTATTTTATTCATAAACTTGGAAGAAGTATTTTTTGATTAAAAAATATCATCAAAAACATTGTAAACGTAAGAATTCTTTAATTTTTATTCCAAATAAATTGAAAAAGCTCATTTAGTAATAGAGTGGACTATTTTAAGGATTATTCTTGATTATCTATTTTGAACTAGCAGTTAATAGAGATTCATCAAAAATATATATTTTATCTTTTGGGTTCTATTTTATAAAACATTTATACTTTTAGTAATCCATCAGATTATGGTAATTCTAATTACCAAAATAATTTATAATCCCATATTTATAATTTTCAATTCTAATTTATGATATAGAGAGTATAGCTAAATAAGTAAAAAAGTGCTCACATGACTTTTACTGCTTGGCGAAAGCTAAGTACCCCTTAAGAGAATTAAGATCCTAAGATAAACTTAACAGAATTACTGAGGGAGTTACATATTAGAGTAAAAGATTACTGGACAAAAATAATTCATAGTAAATTTTTAATATACAATTCAATTGAAAAGTCAATTTGGACTTATGAAATCAAATTTTGGAGTTCATCCAAACCTTACAATTTCTATCAAATGTAGTTCTTACAATCGTAATCTTAATATTTCTTCTATTCAGAGCCTGTGCATATTTTGTAACCGAAAATTTTATTCTGTTTATACTATCATCAAAATCCACTCGTAAAAAAATACTTTTGAGGGAATAAACAGACAATGGCCCGGAGAATATTTTAGAATCTTCTAACTCTCAGAAGTTGATTGCTTTACAATATAGCAAATAAACTTTTCATGTAAATCAGCTTCTTATAATATTTTTTAAGAGTTGTAGATAAATAATTAATTTTAAAAAAGCTTAATTCTGAGCTCACACTTGAATTTCCAAAAAAAATTTACAATATCAAAGAGGAAATTCAGAGGTTGGCCACTGAAAACTTACAGGTTCGAAAAATTATATTTTGTAAGTTTACGAATATCCTTTGCAGATTAAAATGGATTCTCTTTTCCAGTGAAAGACCAACTATTCAAACTGTGAGAAAATTTCAACAACTTTTTTATGTGAGTATATCTCTAAGCATCAGAGTATACCATATGCATCAGAACCTAAATTCTTAGTTTGATAGAAGTGGATAAGTCGGTGAGCCTTCGGGAGAAAAATTCAAATGGTTCAAACTTTAATTCAAAAATTTTGAACAACTTGATAATAAGTAATGAAGTTCCAATTTTTATTAAAACGGGTCCATTAACAAATAAAACTGCAGATTTTGGGATAATGAGAATCTCAAGGAATTACATCAGTATCAATGGCATCCCTAAAAATTTACTGTTTGGTGGGATGTTATGTCAGAAGAAGTTATCAGTCTCTATCTATTTGAAAATAAACAAAGGTCAGTCAGATCAATAAGGCCTTATATAGGAGAACAATTCTAAAAAAAATTTTTGGCCCAGCAATCGATCAGTAGGTATGGTTTCAATATGATGGAGCTACTGTAGACACTCAATTTCTGTTGCTATAATAAGAATTATTATAGCAAAAACTTATATATTTTTATAATAAAAAATTATGGAAT
Organism: Atherix ibis; assembly: GCA_958298945.1. Lineage (NCBI taxonomy): Eukaryota > Metazoa > Arthropoda > Insecta > Diptera > Athericidae > Atherix > Atherix ibis. The sequence goes on from OY282609.1 coordinate 8,873,092, forward strand.
TATATTGATCAAAATTTTGAACTGTTATAAAATAAAATTGTTCATTTAAAACGTAAGAAATACAACAATTTTTTATTTCCCAAAATTATGAAGAAAATAAAAAATTTATAAGCTTTATGGCAAAAAATTATAAATTTGATGGCAATAAATTGTAAATTTTATTGACAGAAAATTATGCATTTTATAACCAGAAAATCAAAAGGATATTTTGAACATTTATGGTAGAAAATTAAAACTTTTTATGGTCAAAAACTGCACAAAATTTAATGTAGATGATTACATCTGCAGAAACTTTACTGCAGAAACTTTAAAATAGAAAATTATCAACTATTATAGCAAAAAAATAGGTACATTTATAAAGAAAATTATATGCTATTAATGAATAAAATTTTGAATTTGACATGTAAGAAATTTGAAGATGTTTTATTTCCAGAATTTATGAAAAAATTACTAGATTATTTTAAATTTTTATAGTAAAAAATTGTGAGCTTTATGGCATAAAATTATGAATATATTATGCATTTAAAAATCGTAAAATTAAAAAGATATTTTGAAAATTTATAGTAGAAATTAATATGTTTTATGGTAAAAAACTGCAAAAATTTTAAAATAGAAAATTATGAACTATTATAGCAAAAAAAGGAGTATATTTATAAAGAAAATTATATGCTGTTAGTGAAGAAAAATTTAAATTCAAAACGTAAGAAATTGTAAGATTTTCTATTTTCAAAAATTATGAAAAAATTACTATATTATTGTAAATTTTTATAGTAAAAAATTGTAAGCTTTATGGCATAAAATTATGAATGTTATGGCAAAAAATTGAAAATTTATTAGCATAATATTATGCATTTAAAAATCGAAAAATTAAAAGATATTTTGAAAATTTATAGTAGAAATTAATATGTTTTATGGTAAAAAACTGCAAAAATTTTAAAATAGAAAATTATGGACTATTATAGCAAAAAAATAGGTACATTTATAAAGAAAATTTTATACTGTTAGTGAAGAAAATTTTAAATTCAAAACGTAAGAAATTGTAAGATTTTATATTTCCAAATATTATAAAAAAATTTCTAGATTATGGTGAATTTTTATAGTAAAAAATTGTAAGCTTCACGACAATATTAACTTTTATGGCAAAAAATTGGAAATTTCAGAAAATTATTAACTTTTTTTAGTAAATATGTTTGAAATTTCAAAAAAAAAACTTTGATTTTGTTGGGTATCTGCATTCACCTGATTTAATGATCTCAGATCTATTTTTTATGGGGCTACTTGAAAGGAAAGATATTTTACATAAATAACCCTCGAAGAATTTAAGAACTTCAAAAGAACATTCTATTCGCAGGATCTGAAACCTTGCGCGGACTGGTTATAAAAATTCTTGCATTTGTAAACAGAAAAATGACAGTATTTAAAGGATATTATTTTTTACACATACTACTGAAAAAAAATCCATAAATTGTTTTTCCAAAAAAAAAAATCAAAATTCAAAAAAACATGCCCTATTGAGGCGCCATCTTGCATGAATTTTTATGAAATAATTTCTAATGTATTTTTTTTTTTAAATTATTCTTAAATTAAAGCATATAAATTTACATATTATTATTATATTTTTTTTGTAAATATATTTTTATTTTCTAAAATATTTTCTAAAAATAGAAATTTTCTTACACTTTTTATGAGAAAAAATAAATTTTTGAAATTTTCTAGAAAATTTGAATTTAGTAAAAAAAATATGCTATTTTTATTAAACGCTTATTCTAAATTTTAATGAAATAGTAAATTATTATTAAATGCAATTTTCTATTAATTAACCCTTCAATATAAATTTATACAGTTTCTAATGCATACACCATAGTTGCAAAATTATGAAAAGCTCTAAATTACAATTTAACAGAATATATTTATAACGATAAGAAAAATTTGAAGAAAGAAAATAGACCAATTTAAATACAAGGGAAAATAAATATGAGAGAAGAAAATTATTTCTATTAAGTTGTTTCCTAAGCATTTGGCTAATTTTATAGCCATCATTATAGTATATTTTATGATCAGTGCTGTTTGTATACGCCACCTCTTAGATACTGAGTATGTCATCATTTCGAATTTCCTAGTATTTGGAAAACGATAGTGGGTACGGCACTTAAATGCTGTTCTTTATTACTATTCATCACATCAATGTCCCAAAATATTCACTTTTCCATTTCAATTCAAATCAACATCGAGAAGACTACCAACCACCCACCAATCACCAGGAACCATTTCAACAAATCCCGAATTTTATGTACGTTTCGATGGATGATTTCTTTAAGATTTGATTCGTCATCAACGTCAAATGTTCTCGTAAATCCTTCAGCTTCTTATTTTGTGACAGTTTCATTTCTCAAAGGCAAAAAGTCAACAACAAAAAAAATATTTAAAATAAAAGCAATTTTCCTTCTTCAACTTAATTTGAGAAAATTTACTAGAAATATTTTCACGTTTTAATCCATCACTCCCTCCTCCCCAACAAACCCACATACACATATATAAAAAAAAACATAGAGTGAAACAGGCATCAATTTATGAGGAAATTTTTATATAAACAAACAAGAATTTTTTTTTCTTTTCAAAGAAATATCTAAATCTCTGCACATAGACTAAAATAGATAAAGATTTTTTTTTAGATTTAAATTATTACTAAATAATATCGTATTCAGAGTATGGGAGATTTTGAGTGAATATATTCACTTATAACCGCGTAGGAATACATTTAACAAACTAGAAGAGATTAGTGCATACAAGAATTGTGGGGGAGGTTAAAACTATAATTTAGATGAGCACCAGTAGCCAAGATGACACCGAATTCAAATGATTTTCATTAGTTTTTGGCAGTGTTCGGATTAATTTTACAAAAAGTAAAAAAAAAATTATATGTTCTTGTTTTCTATTTCTTAAAATTTTTTCGACAAATACCAGATTTCCCTTTTCTCCTCTTACATTGGAAAATTAATTCTTGAAATGTATAAAAATTCTTTTACAAAATTTCTTGTAAAAATATTCTAGATTTATAAAAAAAATATTGTATAATTTTAAAAATTTCATCTTCTGGAGGTGAAATGTTTCTAGAATCATTAGCATAATGTTATTTAAGGTAGCATACGTATTATTAGACAAAATATCACGGGCCGCCTACGACCACAGAGATTGAAATACGCCCAATCAACGTGCAAAAAAGACCTGTTCAGTAATGGATTTTGCCAACTCAGCTGACTAGATTCATGTAGTTGAATGCATCTCAATTAATACCATACTTTGCTAACTTATACTTTATCGATACAACACGCTTCATTGCAACGCATTCTTCTTTGATTTCCAGCGTGAGCCACTTCATGTGTGGAACATTCTCTCAGGTTCCCTTATTATCTTCTTTTCTTTTTAATCATCTGCTTTATCCTCTTCATCTTGTTCATCTTCTTTACATTCTTCACCTTCTTCATCTTCTTCATCGTCTCCATCTTGTTTACTTCTTTATCTTCTTTATCGCTATCATCTTCCTCCTCTTCCTCCTCTTCTTCATCTGCCTCATCTTCTTCATTATCTTCGTCATCTTTTTATCATTTTTTTTATCTTCTTCATCTTCTTCACCTTCTTCAACTTCTTTATCTTCTTCATCTTCTTCATCTTCTTCATCTTCTTCATCTTCTTCATCTTCTTCATCTTCTTCATCTTCTTCATCTTCTTCATCTTCTTCATCTTCTTTATCTGCCTCATCGTCTTCATCTTGTTTACCTTCTTCATCTTCTTCATCTACTTCATCTTCATCATCTTCCTCCTCTTCTTCATCTGCTTTATCTTTTTCATTTTATTGATCTTCTTCATCTTCATCATCTTCCTCCTCTCCTCCATCTTCTTCATAGTGGAGCTCCTTCATCCTTTTCAAATCGAATTTTTAATTTTTATATTTCAAAAGGATGAAGAAGCTCCACTATGAAGAAGATGGAGGGTACAAAATGGCCATCAATTAAAGTGCTTTTCTCTGGATTTTTTCTTCTAATATAAACTGACTTTGCAAAGCAACGATTTTATCTTAAAAGAACATTTCCCATTTCTTGTATAATAGAAAATTATAAGAAAAAACCCTTCATAAAATTACAATTTAAATGTCATTGGAAATTACAAAAAATCTCAATAAAAATAAGAATATTCACTGAAAGTGAATTTAATTTATTCTAAACAATAAGAAATAAATATAAATAGAGCATTTTACAGTTTTAATTAAACTCAATTCAGTCAATTTCAGATTGTCTACCTCTAAGGTATTAAATATACTTTTAAGTTAAATATTAAATACCCACTCTTATTATGACCATAAATAAAATATTGGGCGAGACATTCAAATTGGTAAAGTCAAGTCTTTTCTCTGCCACACCCTATCGAACAGATTATGCCCACAAAAAAAAAAAAAAAAAATTACCCCCTCAAGGGGTGAATGTCATTTTCAGCACAAAATTGCTGAATTCAAATTTAATCGGTTGGCAACCAAGGGCGACAGCAAAATACGCCAAATAAATTTGCAACTCTCGGTCACATCAAAGCGAAAATTCGAAAATTTCATCCACCAATCATTTCTACCCAAACTCTCCAGCTTGTGTCATCCATCCACCCGACAACTCCATTCCACTAGAATAAACTAATCAAAATCCACTTTGTTCATAACTAAGAGTTTCGTATTTATTTTATAATATAAAATAAATTAATTGGATCAGTTCCCACTCTGGTAGGTAGATATTCGGTATCATCTGCTTCTGTCAGGTATGGATGAAACGCAACCAGTGGCAATGGACCATCATCAAACGCGACGATTTAACAACAGATACCCATAAGCCTAAATGTGAAACAACCAATCCGGGGCTTTAGAGAAAATTCGTACTTCTAATCAACTGTACACAAATTGTTCTATCAAAAACGTGCAAATCAGTATGAAGAAGGTCGGATGGCTTACCCTCTTTCGAAACGGTCAAATTGTATTTGCACATTGAAATGTAACTACACCTTCCCATATTTCATTAAGGGTAGCCCGGCCATCTTCCAATACCAATAAATTTTCTAATGATGCCGCCCTATTTTATATCTAAAGTCTATCTACTATTTCTGTGTATAATTTCTATAATAGGTGAGCCTCCAGCCTGAATATATACACATTCATTCAACTAGAAGCAACCCTTCCTCCAACATTAGGTAAATTATTGAATTTTCGGAAAGTTTCCAACAACAACAAAAAATAAAATAATTTTATTCCACTTGTCAAATAGAGAACGACTGCAATAATCAAAAGAAATTCCAAAATACTGGCAGCGCCAATTGATTTTATTTTATTTCGAATTGCTTTGATATAAAATTAAAATACATTTAAAAAAAAACCACTTTAAATTCTGAATTTACATATTCAATAACCGAAAAAATTAAATGAATTTTTTGACAGAATCAACCTAACCAGCTTAACAGGCTTTTTGGCCTTTTTCGTGTAAAAAAAATATTAAAACCAGAAAAAATCAATAATTTTTCAATCACCTTCAATATTGCTAAACACACACCCCCCTCCCCCCGCCCCTTTCTCCACCTATCTTTACTTGAATTATCAGCATAAGAAGAAAAAAACAAGAAATTAACAATTTTCATACTGCCTACGAACGCTAATTGGTTAAAAATAGAAGAATAAAACTAACTAAAAATAGAATAAAAATACAGGTAAGACTGACTGGCAGAGTCTCGTTAAGTAGCTGGAAGGTATGACTTTCCATATAAACCTAAACGTGCACACAAGGATACACATATAAGTAAACAAAAAAGGGTTTAAACGAAAATTCTCACGGCAATTATGCGAAGGTATGGAGATGTGTGTGTATGCACAGGACGGTTCTATATCAATTGCGAGTGTAAGAAAGGATAATATAGAATATTGATTGTGAGAAGGATGAGTTACAATAATAGAAAATTTTAAGGATGCCGGGTTTGTCTAGAATCAATATCTGTGAACCTAAATTTCTATGGATCACTAATGAATACTTTTTCTGACTCACCTCTTTCCCCCCACCCCTTCAGAAAAATACAAACAAAATAAAACCAATGAAAATATTCTAAAAACATGTACTCTCAATTATGAAAATATTGATAAAATTTAACAAGAAACAAAAAGAATTACTCAATAAAATCGATAAAAAAAAATCATTGAAAATTAAATTTCATATTAAAGGGCAGAAATTTAAATTAATTAAAAAATTTTATTACTATTGAAAAAATTCTGTTTAATTAATAAATTTTTATAATTAAATATTGTAACAAGCAATTTTTAAGGATAAGTAAATAATTTAGAAAATTAATTCAGCAAATGGAAACATTGATTTTGTTACGCTTTGGAAATGAGGAAATGAGAAGAATTAGTACTTGAAATGTGAAGTTAATTAATTTGAATTTTTACAAAATTAATTAAAAAATAATCTTGTTTTTCTTGTACTTTAGAAAAATATAAAAAAAAAGGTGCTTTTGGTAAAAAATTGTACCAGCAAAAGACAATCAAAATTTTTTTTTTTTTTATTATTGTCAATAATCAATTTTTTTCCGAAAAATTTTATTTCAAAATTCTTTTTTTTTCGGTTTATTGTAATTTCATACCAAAAAAAAAAAATTATAATAATTTTTAATTCAAAAATCATTAATCAACAATAATTGACGAAATTAATCAAATTTCAAAATTTAATTATACAATTTTTTCAGAAAATTTACTTTAATATTAAAAATCCCAAATAAAATACTCCAACCACTTTCTAAAAGAGCAATAGTCTTCCTTACTACACTATATAACTCTATCCTTCGAACAACATATTTGCCAATTGTCTAGAAATTTGCCATTGTATAAAAATGAGCCCACTTACTACAAACCACTAAGTCTCCTTCCCATCCTATCAAAAATCTATGAAAAAATAATCCTCCACCACTTATATCCCCTACTCGAATCATCAAATTTAATTCTCAACTTTTAATTTAGTTTCTATTCCGAATACTGCTCTGCCCAGCAGTATCGCCGAGTCCTCTTAACGAAGTAATTGCGAGGATTTTATTTCGATAAGAAGCAAAGACAATTTTCCCGGTGTGTTTCTTGGCATAACTTAAGCTTTTAATAGAGTTTGGCACCCTGGAGAATCCTTTCTTCTATTTATTTTCTAGTCCTAAGATTATTCCTTTCCAACCAACACTTCAAAGTAAACGAATCTAACGAACTCTCCAATATATCTTCGATATTAGCTGGTGTTCCACAGAGAAGTTTACTCAGACCCATCCTCTACAACATTTATGCATTCGCTATTTCAATCTGTCCCAATATCTTCTTTGCTATATATGCCAATAATACGACCTGCCTTGCATCTAGCGAATATCCCCAACATATTTCCAAAATTCTCCAAATTCGGATCAAAACCTTTCAGTACTGGTTTACCAGTTTAACTAAGCAGACTACTTCGACTTCTGGACAAATGTTCTGAAATTACTACAGACAGTAAAGTACTTTTTTACAATGCCCTACTGAACCCGATATGGACTTACGGCCTAGAACTCTAAGGTACTTCTGAACCCAATATGGACTTACGGACCATATTGACCTCAAAGGGCCTTTTGGTCATGCTGTTACTATATCTCGTTATAAAAGGGCCCATTCCCTTTTTCTTTTTACAGCCCTTTTCCTTTTTTTAAAAAAATACCCATCGAAGACTTAAGCATCACTGGTCGCGTGTTTTACTATAATACTAACGCTTAACATGCGCACACACTACCCTAGCAGGAGAAACATCAATGAATGCTTACTTCCAATAAGCTTTTACGTAAATTAATACTATTATTCAAATCTGCTTCTTAACATACTATGTTGTAGTTGTAGATATCTACAATATCTAGATTGTAAATAGAAAAATTTATGAAAAAAAAAATTCTCAAAAAATTGTCATCACATTCAAACAAAAAAAGAACAAATAATTCTAAAAAAATTCAATCTAAAAAAAAAAATTTTCTCTATTTAAATAGAACGACTTAAAAAATTTTAAAAATAATAATGATAAATTATACAAAAATTAAAGAGCTAATTAAAATTTTTATTTGGAAAAAAAAGAAAACTTCACATAAAATCATGTTGATGATGAAGCGCAATTAAAAATAATAAATTACATATTAATTAATAACATCATCGCATAGTATCTCCGCCATTTTGATTTGTATTGTACGAGTACACAAGATATTAGAAGAAAAGCCAGAAAAAAAAGGAAAAGTACCGAATAAGAGACAACATGTCATGACGAAAAAAAAGGAGCAGAGAGAAAAAATTGACAACATCATTAATCATGATTAATTTTATATTTTATCTCTTATTTGTCAATCTTTTCCCTTCTCTTTCTACCTTTTTCTAATTCTTTGTCATTCACTTTTTCATTTATTTTTTGTATACTTTTTCAATCTCTCCTGAATGGTTCACTCCCCATTTGCATTGGTATTATTGCCTTCCTTTTCTTTTCTTTTATTTTCCAGATAAAATTTGTTTATTAGTTTTTATCTCTTCTTTTCTCATTTCAATCTGATTTCTTTTTAAATATCCTCTCTTATGACGAATGACTTTTATGGATTTTTTTAGTAATTCGTGTAGCATTCGTAACTTTAAGAGTAAAAAATAAAAAACAAAGGAATAGTTTTGCTTTTAATAAAATGGATTATTTCAAACACACCCTTTGCGAAATTATTTTGTAAAAAATAATCCAATCAAATAGTGGTAAATTGTATTAGTAATCGTGAGAGCTTTTTTGGGGTAGATTTCAGTTAAAATTAATTTGAAAAAAAAATATGTTTAATTAAAAATATTTGAAAAAATTAAGGAGGAAAATTTATAGTCTTTTTTATTTTTAATTTTAATGTTACGGGGGTCGTTCAATAAGTCCTTAGAAAATCCAAGAAATTGCGCTCGTAGTATCGGTAAAGATTTTTTTTGTAAGTAGCATTATCGACAAGAAAGCTGTCAAAATTTCAGCTCGATCCATAGTGTAGGTCAATTTCTATCGTCGATTAAATTTAACGACATTTATTTGTGCATAACAATGGAAAAAAGCGAGTTTAGGGCTGTCATGAAACATCTCCATTTGAAAGGATTAAGCCCGAAAGAAATCAAAGCCGAGTTGGATACAGTTCATGGCACATCTGCATCTGTGTTTGCGACGGTTTACAATTGGGTGAATGAATTTAAACGTGGCCGTTCATCCACAAAATTTGAGGTGTCTACTCCTGAAATCATCGACAAAATCCACGATCTGATTTTGAACGATCGGCGAATTAAAGGGCGCGAATTAGTTGAGGCCACGGGCAAATCACAAGGTACAGTCGCTTCAATTTTGCATGAAAAATTGTCTGTGAAAAAAATGCCGGCATGATGGGTGCCGCGTTTGCTCTCAGAGGAGAATAAGCGCAATCGTGTAGTGGACTCTGAGGCTATGTTGGCACTCTTTCATCGCAATCCTGCCGAATTCCTTCGTCGATATGTCACTGTGGACGAAACCTGAATACACTACTATACTCCAGAAACGAAGAGACAGTCATCACAGTGGATTTTCAAGGGTGAACGGGCTCCAAAGAAGGCAAAAACTGTGCCATCGGCCGGCAAGGTGATGGCCACGGTCTTTTGGGATTCGCAGGGCATCATTTTTATCGACTACTTGGAAAAAGGAAAAACAATAACAGGAGCGTATTACACGTCGTTAGTGCAACGGTTGAGCGAGGAAATCAAAGAGAAACACCCCCATCTGAAGAAGAAAAAAATCCTCTTGCATCAGGACAATGCGCGTGTGCACACCTGCACTGTTTCCATTGCCAAAATTGTGGAATTGAAAATGGAATTGTTGCAGCATCCCGCTTATTCACCATAATAAGAAAATTATAAAGTTTTTAATAAGAAAATTATTTATTTATATTGCTTAAACTTTGCAAATTATTGAAATAACTATCATGTGCCATCTTGTATAGTGCGATTATTTTTATGTAATTTTTATCATTACTTGACATATGTTGACTTTAAAACAAGATTTTTGGCATAGTTTTACAAAAAAGGTCAAATAACATAATTTTAAAGACCAATAAATATCTTTTAAATTACATATTCTGGAATTTTTTGCACAATAAAACCATAATTACGAAAATATTCTTGAATTCAGCCAAAGTATACCGAAATACTACTTGATGATGCTTGTTTGCTTATTATTTATACGTTTCTGGAATGTTTTGAAGTTTTGTACATTAATTAATAAAAACACATTTTTAACAAAATCGAATTGAATTATTTCAATTCATTTTTATTTTGGTTATTATTAAAAGAACATCGTTCAAATGACAAATTTTACTAGTTTTCCAAAGAGTTTAGATAGGAAAATGTTAACCAATTCGTGCTTCAAGAAGTGAAAAAATTAAATAGAACCCACTCCAAATTTATATTTGATAAAAAAATTATTTTATTGTATTGCTTGGACCTTAATTGCTTGAACGCATAAAATATAGCATAATTTATAGGCTCATCACGAGACTACTTACTAGTTGCATGTAAGAGAAGCGAGTCCTGCAGGTAGTCTCGTAACGGGCGGTGAATCGGCCATTACTTGATAGACGTTGGTTTTTAAATTCTCTTACGTTTAAATTTAGCTGCATAAACACAATTTTTTGGTTAACAATAAAAAGTGCAAAGTTGTGACATTATCAAATCTGAAAATTAAGCGTGTGACGCCATCTTGCTGCAATCATATATGACATACCAGGTGTATAACCTTAAATCCGCGGTTTGGTCATAGATGGCGTGAGTGAGCGTATTAATCTACAATGGGCATGCCATACTTTTTTTACGAGTTTGACATCTGTCAACATTAATCAGTGCACATTGTCAGCAATTATGTATAATAACATACATTTTTCCTTTGGTAATCATGTCTAGTTTTTTGCCACAAAAAGAGCATATACGGGAAGCCCTGCTTTTCTGCTTCAATTTGAAGAAATCGGCTGCAGAATCGCATCAAATGCTTATGGAGGCCTATGGTGACAGTGCTTTATCGGAAACAATGTGCCGAGATTGGTTTCGTTGGTTCAAAGACGGCAATTTTGACTTGTGGGACAAGAAGCGTGAAAATCGGCCTAGAAAGGTTGAGGACCATCAATTGCAGACTCTTTTGGACGAAGACGATATCCAATCGTAAAAAATGCTCGCGGAGTAATTTGGTGTTGCTCAACCAGCCATTTTCATGCGTTTGCATGCCATGGGGAAGATTGAAAAGATCGGAAAATAGGTGCCGCATAAATTGAACGATAGGCAGATGGAGCGACGCCAAAACACATGCGAAATCTTGCTCGCCAGACAAAAAAGAAAGTCGTTCCTGCGTCGGATTGTGACAGGCGATGAAAAGTGGAAATATTTCGAGAATCCTTAACGCAAGAAATCGTGGGTTGATCCCGGCCAACCATCAACATCTTCCCCAAGACCAAATAGCTTCGGACGGAAGACGATGCTGTGCGTTTGTTGCGATCAGCAGGGTATCGTCTACTTTGAAATGTTGAAACCTGGTGAAACTATCAAAGCTTACCGCTACCACTAACAGTTGATCAAATTGCACCGTGTTCTGCGTGAAAAAATGGCGGATTATCAACAAAGACATGACAAGCTGATTTTCCTCCACGAAAACGCACCACCGCACACGTCAAAAATGGTCCGAAACTACTTGGAGACACTCAACTGGGAGGTGCTACCCTATCCCGCTTATTCATCAGACCTGGCCCCTTCCGACTACCACTTGTTTTCGTCGATGGGCCACGCGCTCGCTGACAAAGACGTCCGAAAATGGCTTGATGAGTGATTTGCCTCGAAAGAAAAGGAATTTTTTTTGGCGTGGTATCCACAAATTGCCCGAGAGATGGGAAAAATATGTAGCTAGCGAGGACAAGTACTTTCTATGAAAAAAACATGTGTTTTTTTGCCTAAAAAACAGGGGATTTAAGCTTATACACCTGGTATATTGAAATCTTTAACTTGAGTTTATCACGCGGTAATAGCGCTCAGAATTGAGAGGAACGATAGTTCCCAATATACCAATGTTACGTTTAGACCAAAATGCACACTCCAAACAGTCACTTTTTTCGAATAAAATGGTTGCTCCATAATCATTTGTGGGGTTTCGAATCCTCATTTTTGAATATTGGCATATAAATAAAAAAAATAAGTTGTAGTGAAATAGTTACTCTACACACTCAATTGTGAGGCAATTTTGTTAACTTAACAATAAATTAATAGAGAAATTTTTGCGCAAAAAGCTATCCTTTATTATGAGCTACTGGCATCTGGTACAGAAAAGTAATAGTACCTGACCTTGCAGCATCGGATTACCATTAATATCAATAGGTCATAAATTTTAAAAAAAAATTATGATAAACAATTAAATTAAATTCACGATTGTAAAAAGTACTTGGTTGAGCAGCATAAAGAAAACTTTATATAATCTCAGAAGGCCCATTAAAAAAAATATTTGCAAAATTCAAAAAAAAATTTTTCCTACATTTATTTTACAACTCAATATTTCAGCTAAATTAAAATGATTGTAATTTTATATTAACAAAAAAAAACGCAAATTAAGTTTATATAAGTTTTTTTTATTTTTTGGAAGAAGAAAACTTCTTTTTTTAAATTAAGAAAATTGTATAAAAAAGAAAATAAAATACAAAGGACGTTCTAGTAGAAAGTAACAACTTTAGTAGAAACAATTTTTATTCGAACAATTTCACATTAAGGGATGGAATAAAATTATGTGGAGGAAAAAATCTAAGAGAATAACCAACCCCAAGTAACCAATCAACGTACCAAGCGAACCGAGTAAATGAATGAATGAATGTTGCCAACAAAATGATTAATGACAGAGCACCAACATCTATACACAAATGTAACTATTCTATAAGAGTGTATGCATCCCTTACCAACAAAACTAGATTAATTCCACCGAGTGAATGAAAAGGAAAAACATAAATAATTTGTAAAAGGGAGACGGAGAAATGGTAAAAATACGACAAATCTTCTGATTTGAACGCTGTGGTATAGTTCTACAAAAAGAAGGGGTGGCAAAAAAAACACTTCCTTCTTACCCTTAAATCTACATTATTGTTTTTTTCTCATTTCTAATAACAAAAAGACAAAGAAGACTTATGGCATATATATTTAATAATTTTATTATATTCTCTTCAATAAAAATGGAGCTGTTAACAGTTACAGGGTGGGCATGTGGTATTTATAATTTGTTTAGAGTAGATTTTGCCAACATGCTTCCGATGCTGATCTTTAAAACAAACTTTTCTTGAGCGATGAGGCTCATTTCGCGCTTGGTGGATATGTCAATAAGCAGGCAACTCTGAAACCCAACAAGTGATTTTATTAAGAAGCCATTGTATCCGGAATGAGTCACATTTTACGGATAATAAGGTCATTGACCCATATTTCTCTGCAAAAAATTTTCGGGAAAAACTAATTTTTTTTTTTTGCATCATAAAATCGCCACAAACCAAAAAATGCGGCAAATTTTGATTTTATTGAAAAAAAATGTTCCGAGGATGCGTAATATTTACAAAAAAAAATTCCTCAAGTAATGGCCTAATAACAGAACAAAATGTGTAAAAAATTCATCAAAAATACCTCAAAAAGAATGCACGTCACGTGGTAATTATTTATTAAATTTTTTATATTTTATGAAATGGCAATATTAAAGCCAATGAAATAAAATAAAAAATTGATTATTATTAAAAGTTTTGATGTAGTTTATTTACTTTTACTTTCCAAAGTGCAAATTGGATATTTCTTTACAAATATAAATTCTTATCACTTCGAAAGTAATAATTTACTGAGAAAGAAATATTGAATAAATCTTTAAATGTTTTAGTTTTTTAATAAATGCACATAATAAAAAATCATTAAAAAAATTAAGAGTTATTATTATCAACCTTAAAGGAACGTTAGCACTGGTTCCACCTTTTTTCACATCCTTTATTATTCAAGGTGAGTCTCCGTTTATGTGGATGAAAATAATATGCAAAAACAACTGCTAACCAATATAAATTTTGCATAAAATGAAAATGTTCTCAAATAAAATAAAACAACAAAAAGCTAAGTGGAAAAAATACAAACTAACAGACACAAACCAACTTAGAATCGTTCTCATAATTTTAACATCACCTTGCAAAATGATGATGTCTAAAACAAAATCAAAAGAAAAAAAAAACAAAAATATGAAATAAAAATTAAAAATAAAACTAAAAACTAAAACTTGCTCAAATAAAGAAAATAAGCAATAGTACGAATAACAAGAACAATGTAAAAACGTAAAATTTATAGCACAGAAACTGCAATAAGTGCATCAGAACAAAATACAGAAGCAAAATCACATTCCGCATATACACTCGTCCTGATAGAAGAAGACACTCTGAGATTGGTTTTAAAATGGAGGAAATTCCATGCAGAAATGAAGGAATCAAGTGCAAATGGGCACAGCACACCATGTTGGGCAGAATTAAACAGTCGTGGAGTCTGAGTTATTAAACAGAACAGAACAGAATAGAACGGAACAGAGTAGAATGTATCCGAGAACCAGAGAAGACCAGAGAATTGTTGAACTGAGCAGACTTGAACAGAGCAGATCACACCCAGCAGGGTGCATTTTCATTAAGAATGAAAAATGATGAGCAATCAATCATCGTTTCAGAAAGGAGGGTATTCTCGTGCACGGGTGTGTTTTCCAGCTCCTGAAGAGCTAGCCAACCAAACCAGAGATAAGCGTTCGTTTTTACTTGTTTTGTTTTTTTTTTTGCTTTTAAGATGAACGAACAAATGGGGTTGGATAAATGGTCGAACGGATGGATAGATGGTTGGTTGGATGGATGGCAAAGCTGTTAATGCGATGAAAGGAGAAGGAGGAGCACCATTATTACTACAACTTTATTTCACAATTGTTATCTATGGCATCGCATAGGAGCATCTCGAAGTCCAATTAAACATGGACCATACACACTATCCGAATAATCTATCTTTTTTGTCAGTCATAGTAAATGATACTTTGTTCTTTTTCCATAATTATCCTTTTTATAATTTAAAAAAAAGACACACACACACACACACAAGGCATTTTTATGAATTCTACGAAACATAAATATTTAATTTTATTAATCATAATTTTTTCTAACATCCTTCTCACCGCTCCTGGTATCGAAAACCACATGTTATTGGGTGATTCTCGGTAGTTCAAATAAAATCTTAAAAATGCATCTTTTTTTATAAAAAGTAAATTTAATAATTTTTTAAAAGAAATTTGCTACCGAATTTTTATTAGATTGTTTTTTTTTCTCGAATTTTTTTTATAGCCATCCCTTATTTTTTGCATTATTTCCTATTCGAGAAGAGAGGATAAGTACTTGCGGAGGAATTATTTTTTGAATGAGTACTTATAATTATTGTTGAAATAATTTTGGAAACTATCTATCGGCGGAGGCTTTATTTCCCTTCTTCGTTGCAGGGATGAAAGGCTTCAACTAGATTTGTCTTCAGCTCCGCGGCTATACTCGTTTGGATTTTATAGGCAGTTCCCACAAGGGGGCCACTCCTAGGTATAGATCTGTTGCATAGGATTGATATTAGAAGTATCCTTTGGGTTTTGGTGATTGCCAGGAAATTACATTTTTTTTATTGTAGCTCATTGAGTGAAGAGTACTCATCAGGTACCCTTAAAAACAGAACTGACTGGCACCACAGAGATCGAAAGTCCGGCTAAGGTGAGAAGCCTTGCCAGAATCCCGGTTGCTATTACTGCAGATGATAGTAGAGGTTTAGGTAAGCCTTCCTTTCAACAGTTAGGATAAGTAGATTATAATTGGTCACTGACTGTTAGCAAATGGAATAACCTGTGATGGATGGAGCCGGCTACTGGTATGAGCAGATAGTTATACAAATGTACCTGGAGTAATGAGGGAGCAGTCTGCTGGTTAATACCACTTAATGCATGAGTTGAAGGAAAATTAAATATTTGCGAGCTTTATGCATGGGGCATGAAAGATGGTTAAGAAGAAGAAGAAGAAGTTGAAGAAGATGAAGTAGCAGAAAATGAGGACGTTGAAGAAGATGAAGAATAATAAGAAGGACAAAAAGCTGATAAAGTTGGAGAAGTATAACAAGAAGAAGAAGAAGAAGAAGAAGAAGAAAATAAGATGAAGAAGCAGAAAAAGAAGAAGAAAATGAGGAAATGAAGAAAATAAAAATAAGAAGAAGTTAAATAAAATAAAGAAGATGAAGATGCTAAACAGGTTGTAGAAGATGAAGAATATGGAGAAGAAGAAAGAAGAAGAAGAAGAAGAACGAGAAAAAGCTGGTGAAGAAGTTGGAGAAGAAGAAGAAGAAAAAGCTGATGAAGAAGTTGGAGAAGAAGAAGAAGAAGAAGATTATTAAAAACAGGGAACCCAATAGAATGTTTCATCCCTGAAATGGCCCAAGCAGGAAATCAAAGAAGAATGCGTTGGTTTGAAGCGAGCTGAAGTGTTGTTGAGCTGGCAAAATCCATTACTGAACAGGTCTATTTTGCGCGTTGATTGAGCGTATGTCAATCTCTATGATCGTAGGCGGCCCATGATCTTATATCTAATAATAGATATGCCCCGTTAAATAAAATTACACTAATTATAGGCAGTGCAAAGATAAGGTCTTGGGGAACAAAACTAAGTCGCACGGACTTATATGAACTTAATAGTTTGGAGGGAAAAGGAGGAGTTTAGTAAATTTTAATAATAATTTTTTCCGACCAAATTTCATTAATGGCCGTGTGATACAATAAACGTTTTGACTAGAAACACCATTTTTCTTGGAATTTCAAGGACTTTCTTAGTATTTTTCTTCGCATTCAACTCTTTTTCGGCCCTCCAAAAATGCTTTATGTACCGAAAAATGTGTGCTTATGATAAGGATTGTCCCCCATAGGCTTTGTGCTACATTTCGTTATGCACTACAAAAATGCAATTTCACTTATTTTACTCTATAACTTTGCATATTTAGCCGATAAGATTGAAACTTTTACTGCGCATCTAGGAGGAACTAACTTACTAGCTACGTGGAGAAGAAGTCTCCCAATTTTTTCTTAAAAGAAATTTCGAGCAAATTCCCTAAATAAAATTTATTTTTAATTGTACAATATTTAAATAATAAACTATAAAAACTAAATAATATTTGAAAGTAAAAACACAATTTTTGAAAATAAGGAATTCAAATGAAATGTTTATAAACAAATGTTGCTAAC
This sequence comes from Atherix ibis, assembly GCA_958298945.1. NCBI lineage: Eukaryota > Metazoa > Arthropoda > Insecta > Diptera > Athericidae > Atherix > Atherix ibis. The sequence goes on from OY282609.1 coordinate 8,890,455, forward strand.
ATAAATGTTTATAGTAAATGTAAAGATTATGTTGCTAGTGACATTCTATTTTATAAATAATTTTTTTATATATTATTCTCTATATAAGAATAAAAGAAAATTTGCACTTTTTTTTTAAGAGGAAAAAATCAAATTTTAAAGTTTATTTAAAAAGAAATTTCAATTAAAAAACATAAAATGTTGATGGCGCTTTTGTTAAGCTGTTGGGTTTTGTAATTGATTTTAATAATTTTAGTAGTTTTTATGGCTACAAAAAAACATCCAGAATATAAATTTTTATTTAAAAAAATATTCTATATAAAGTAGATTTTCTTTTATATTTTTAATTCCACTTCTAATAGAATAAAAATAAGATTTTATCCTCAAATAAACAGTACCTATTGACACCACCATTTTTCAAGTTTTTATTAAAATATTAATTAAAATAAATATTTAATCAGAAAACTCAGTTACTAAAAAAAATTCAAAATCAATCTTAAAAAATGTATAACTTTTTTTTGAAAAAAAAAATAGCGATGCGAGAAAAATTAGCTTATTTATGGAAAGCTAAGAAATTCGAATGTTATACACAATATCAAAAGAAGAAGAAAAAAATTCCTCTCTTCTCCAATAATATAATTTATTGACGGTTTTCGATTAATGGAATTTCAATTAATTACATCATTTCAGAGACTGGTCGGCTTAACCATAAATCTCCATTGTATGAGACTGATAAGCAATTAATTTTGTACGCGATTGTAATTAATAAAATTTATTTTCGCATTTCTGAACAGATATTACAAATATTCATAAGCACATATACATATATATGCACTCTGGAAAGAACTTGTCGTCCCCATTTAAGGATAGATTTATATTAAAATATAAAGTAATATTTTTGAGGGGATAATTAAAAAGAATGACAACAAAAACTGGTCAGTATTATTGAATATTAAAAATCTATGAAAGTGAATACAACTTTCACTTGCACGTATATTTTTTGATTAGTTTTTCTAATAAAATTATAAAATTAATCATAATCAAAATGTTTATGAATTAATATGGAAATATATTTTTCCAGAAATATCTCAAAAGGCTCTCAATTACTTTTCTTCAAATTTTTGTAGATTTTATGTCGTACATTTTTTTCTCAAAATAAAATTTCAAATTTCTAGAATTTTTATAGTACGTAGCCTTAAATTTTTACCTCAAATTTACTCTTCAATGACTGTAAAAGCTTATTTTAAATTTAAGTAAATATAGTTTTGATGAACCTTTGGTAAGAATTAGGAATTAAATTTTTAATAAGTTTAAGTATTTTTGACAGACTACGTGGAATAACACAGTACCAATTCGTAAGTCCAAATTGGTTTACGTAGCGCTCAGCATTTAGGTCTGTCTTATGGCACATTAAGATGCATTTCTGATTGTGGACTAACGTCTCCCTTTATCCATATAAACTTCAAATCACGCAAGAAAATGAAGACTGTTAACCTAGGAATGTGCAGAAGATACGCCGACAGGTAGGCTTCGGATGGTGATTTTTCAAACACCAGTTTTTCTTTACGGAAAAGGCTTATTTTTTACCCGGTGGATATGTTAATAAGAAAAAATTCCATATATGAGGCTCTGAAAAGCCTCAACTGACTATGGGGACGCTATTGTATCCACTAAAAGAGACTATCTGGGGTGAATTTTGGTATTAATGTATTATCGTCCCGTATTTCTTTGAAAATGAAATAGCAGAGTGCTATGACCCTATGAATTTTGAGCGCTACGACCCAATGACTTTTTTTGAGCTTGATAATTTTAATCTAGACTATAACACGTGAATATTATTATTAATTGAATAATATCAATTGGTCATCAAGATCGTGTTATTCAAGACCGTCTGTACCAAAAAAAAAAATGGCACCACAAGCCCCACAAAACAAATCACTGAATTACAGCCGGAAATGTGCGAAAAAATAAATCAAGAACAACCTCAAAAGGATCAAGTCCTGCAGATTCTTTTTGAATTATATTATAACTACAGGCAATTTATGTACAATATTTAAATTTTTTTTCAAAATCCGAACTAAAATGTTGTTTATTAACTTTACTTTCCAAAATTTAAATTTAACAAACCTCTATAAATGAAGAGCTTTATTTTTAAATTAATTTTTTTTATTGTAAATAAACTACAAAATGCGAATTTTAAAAAATTATTTATAGTCATTTACAAGAACATATTAATTTGTATTTTTTATTTTTTTTTTTTTGCTTAAAAATTAATCAAAATAAAAATGAAGAAAACAAAACGATTAACAAAATAAATGGAACAATAAATACTTTACAAGAAAAGGAAAAATGTTTTCTTATTAATAAATTGTTAAGTCTTTCCCAAAAAAAAATTTATTTATTTTTTCTTAAAAATTTTATATTCTATCTCAGATCTGTTTTTTTTTTATTATATTTATTTTGATCAATCATAAATTCCTGTAAATTTTCTTCCTTTTTTTTTGTAATTTTTTGTCTTCTATAATTCCCCGAATATATCAATAATTTCTCTGTCGACATAAGAACAACCATTTTGGTTCATTTCTATCGGTTCCCATTAATTTTTCTCACCACACATTCTAACCTATAAACAACCTTTACGAATGGACAAGTACCATAAGGGTGAGGTTTCTGCGGGAAGCAGGGTTACTTTTTTACTTTTAATTCGATCCGATGATCATCATCATCAGCAGCAGGCTACGTCAATAAATCAGAATTTCATCGTGAACTTGTCTCACAAATGGTATACGACAAATCAGGAAAAAAAAACGAAAATTAAAAAAAGAAAATAGTAAAAATATTAAATTTAAAAAAATAATAATATTCTGACACAAAACAAGAAAAATGTGGTTTGTTTTTGAAGATTTCTTGTAAATTTTTCATTTTCTTTATAAATCACAGAAAATCCAGAAAAAATTACTATAAAATTAATGAAGAGAAAATTAAAAGAGAAATAAAAATATACCAAATATGCACTAATACTAGTGTACATATAGTTCTGTGTAAAGGGAATAATAGTATGGAAACGCAGCTGTTAAAGGAAGGTGGTCCCTTTGAAGAAAGGAACTTTTATTCCTGAAAATTATAAAATTTTAATTTACTTTATAGCAGTTTCTTGTAGTACAAATAAATGCTATCCCCCAAAAAATAAAGGGTCACCAGGTAAATTTTTGAAAATGTTTTTTCATTGCGAAAAATTTAGAGCCACGCAAAAAGGTACATGATGACAGTGACAGCGTAGAAGACAGGACTAATATTTCGCTCTAAAAATTCTGAATATTAAATCAAAGCTATCCGTTGGACCCTTGGATCCTCAGCCAAACCTATTGCGAACTCTTAACCACGTTGGAGAGAAAGATCCTCTGAAGAATCGTTGACCCCTACACAACCACTTCCACTCTGTTAAAATCAAGCTGAGTTGACTGCGGTAAGGTGGACGCTTTAGGCGGAAGTATGGAAAATATCTAGCCCAGAAAGTCTCCCTTAATAGATGGATGGGCATATACCAAGATACTAAAGTTAAGCAGGGATTAATTTTAATTAATTAACTGAATATTCAAAATGGCCGAAATTTTCGGTATAAATGAGAGACATGAGTGCCAACATCACGCCACAAAAACATCGAATATTCGCGGTACTTTTTGAACAGACCTCGTATAAATAGAAGACTACGGGTGCGAAAGATTTAAATTGTTTTCTTATCTAGGGTGAAGGATAACAGTCGATAACAATATCGTAACAAAAATCTGCGCACAGCTATTGGGCGCCCATCTAAATTATTTCACTTAAAAATACGTATTTTTCAGATTTAAAAACGCGTATTTTTCAGATTGAAAACTCCTAACCGCATTAGAGAGGAGAATACCCCGAAGAATCTTTGCCCCTCTAAGATTTGGCAGCCTATTTAAGATGACATAATAGAGAGCTTTCCACACACAATTGGTAGATTGGCCGCTTTATGCGTAAGCATGGGCAATGTCTAGCTCGGAAAGTCTACATTGGCGTTGTATTTATAGTCTCAGCAGACGACGAAGGTCCTACCTTTGTTAGAGAGATGGCATAAGCCAAGATACACTAAACTCAAACTGGGATTGTAAGATTATCGATCTGGAGTTCTTTGTTTCAGGAATAATGATAAACAGCCAAAAATTTCACTGCACATAAGATATTGTAGTTCATTATAAAAAAAATACTCCAAGTGGCCAATAAAATATAGTGGAAAAAATTAGAAAAAAAATACAAAAAATATCTCAATTAATAGTTTAGTGTTCACTTTGGTATTTTATAAATAAAACAAACTGTTTACAAATACTCACAAAGTCTTTTTGAAAAAGATTTCTTAATTTAATTGTCTAGATTTACTTTTTCTTCAACTTAACTTATTTTTCTATTAATTTTAATTGACCACTTTTGATAAATATTCATCTTTCTTCGTGTCATTTATCTTATTCATCATTAAAAAGTTTCCCATTTGTTAATTTATTTTATCGATTAAATCAAGTAAGTCTCATTTGTTAAATTTTTTTTCTTCATATTAATGTGACAGTAACTATTATATGGCTAAACTTTTAATCAGGATGCAAAAAAAAACTATTTAACAGAATTTATCAATAGCACAGCTTAAAATAAATGCAATAATTTAATAACAAAAAAAAAACAGAGAAACGACGATGAATAATTAAACCGCTATTTTTTAAATTAATCAAAATGTATTAGCAAAAAAGATACAATAAAATAAATAAAATTACCACTAAAAATACCAATTAATTTATTTATTTTAAATAAAAACTCTATATAATAATAAAAAATATTTAAAATTTATTTAAACTTAATAAGACATGTAGAAAAAATCTAGCAATAGAAAACGACAAAATTGAGCAAAAAATAGCTGAAATTTTGAATCAAAAGTACTCTTTTTGGAAAAATTAGGGAACATTTTTTGAAACTTAGAGATGGTTTTTTAGGATGGCACACTTAAACGTAAATTGCTTCAAGCTTTGAAAACTGAGCATAAAATAGCTTAAATTCTTTTTTTTCAGAATATAAAATGATCAATTCCTATTAAAAATGTTAGACTTTTAAAATAGTCTAAATTTTATAATAGAAATTGATATTTTAACAAAATCAGAATTTATCTATTTAGCGTAACTAACCTCAAGTTTAAATTTTTTACTCAAGAAGCCACAGCTTCAATAAAACTTCGTTCGAACAAAAATACACGCTTCGAATAATGAGCAGAAAGTTGCTTAAATTTTTTATCTGTTTCTTTCAGTTGAGGATTTTTGGCAATTGAATGTGGACCTATAGGGTGACACACCGAATATTGAATAGTGTCTCACACAAATCTTCCCCAGAATTCCCTTCAAACTAAAATCAATAATTTGAATATTGAGCAAAAAATAGCATAGATTTTTTTTATATGCTTTTTATGAAAATGTTGAAAAGATGAATGTTGCCATTTAGGGTGACACATTTCACATTAGTGGCTTCAAAATCAAATTTTCACACAAATCCACTCAAACAACAATGCATGTTTAAAAAATTGAGCAAATGTTTTGAAAAAAGGATGTAGCCTTTCAAAGTGACTTACTTAAAATTGCAAAGTTTTCAGGCCAAATTATCCCTGAAATCCATTCAAACTCGAAAATTTAAAATTGAGTAGAAATTATTTCTTATTTAAGTTTTTGCTAGAATTCGTTCAAATAAAACTATATGCATAAAAAATTTGAGCAAAAAATAGCTTAAATTTCTTTTATCTAACTTTATTACTGAACATATTATTGAAAATTTCTTGTGGTCTTTGGGGCGACTTACTTCAAATTTAATAGAAAAATTTGGCTTGTAGACTATTTTGCATAATTTGAAAAATGATCAAAAAATTGCTCAATTTTTTATGTGGTTTCTAAATCAAAAAATGATCAAAAAATAGCTCAATTACTTAATATTAAATGTTTTTAAATCAAATATTCCCTTATATCGTTTCAAATTTTAGCACGCTTTGAAAATTGAGCAAAAATAATATTTAAGCATACTTTCTATATTGCGCAAGAAATAGATAAATTTTTTTGTGAATTTATTACAAAAAAAAACATTTTAAAAATTGTATATATCCCTTTAGGTTCATAAACCTAACATAAAATTGTTTCTAATATAAATATGCTTTAAGAACCTGTCCAACCTAAAATGCGTGCTTTGAAAATTAATTAAAAAACTTGCTTAAAATTATTTTTGTATTTTTTTTATTGAAAATTAGATGTGGGTGTAACTCTCTTAATATTGAATGGTTTACAAGCTAAATTTTTCATTAAAATCCTTGCTAAAGCACGTTTTAAAAATTGAGCAAAAATTATTATTTTAGTACGAATTGAAAATTGAGGAAAAAAATAGCCTTAAAACTTTTTTTATGTGGTTTTTTATTGAAAATTTTTCCAAATTAGATGTGAGCGTAACTCACTTTATGTTGGATGGCTTGTTTTGAAACTGAGCAAAAGATAATATTTTAGCATGCTTTGAAAATTGAGCAAAACAATAGCTCAAAAATTTGTTTGTGTTTTTTTTATTACAAATATTTGAAAATAAGATGTGAGCGTAACTCACTTAAAGTTGAATGACTTACAAGCTAAATTTTTCAATAGAATCCTTGCTAAAGCACGTTTTAAAAATTGAGCAAAAATTATTATTTCAGTACGAATTGAAAATTGAGCAAAAAAATAGCCTAAAAACTTTTTTTATGTGGTTTTTTCATGGAAAATTTTTGAAAATTAGATGCGAGCGTAACTCACTTAGTGTTGAATAGCTTACAAAGCATGTTTTGAAACTGAGCAAAAGATAATATTTTAGCATGCTTTGAAAATTGAGCAAAACAATAGCTCAAAAATTTGTTTGTGTTTTTTTTATTACAAATATTTGAAAATAAGATGTGAGCGTAACTCACTTAAAGTTGAATGACTTACAAGCTAAATTTTTCAATAGAATCCTTGCTAAAGCACGTTTTAAAAATTGAGCAAAAATTATTATTTCAGTACGAATTGAAAATTGAGCAAAAAAATAGCCTAAAAACTTTTTTTATGTGGTTTTTTCATGGAAAATTTTTGAAAATTAGATGCGAGCGTAACTCACTTAGTGTTGAATAGCTTACAAAGCATGTTTTGAAAACTGAGCAAAAAATTATATTTTAGCATGCTTTGAAAATTGAGCAAAACAATAGCTTAAAAATTTGGTTGTGTTTTTTTTTTATTAAAAAATATGTGAAAATAAGATGAGAGCGTAACTCACTTAAAGTTGAATGGCTTTTAAGCCAAGTTTTTAAGTCAAATCCTTGCTAAAGCATGTTTTAAAAATTGAGCAAAAAAATATATTAAAAAATTTTTTGATGTGGTTTTTTTATTGAAAATTTTTGAAAATTAGATTTAAGTGCAACTCACTTGAAGTTTAACGGCTTACAAAGCATATTTTAAAAACTGAGCAGAAGCTAGTATTTTACCATGCTTTGATAATTGAGCAAAAAAATTGTTCTCACTAAAATCACCGTTTTTGAAATAATTAATAGAAATTTGAGAATTAAGATAGAAACAACTTTAAATTTTATGGTTTATGCGAGTAGAACAAATTTTTCTTAACAATTCATCCATAGTAAATACGCTAAATTATAGTTTATTTAGAGGAGAATTATTCAAATCATTAACATCTAAATTAATTTGAATAATTATCAAGGAAATCGTTATTTTCTTTTTCTCTTATTATGACACTTAAATCGATTTTAAAGAATATAACAAAATTCTCCGAACAAATACAAGCTAAAAAAAACGGATCCCAAAAACAACAAACCAATTGAGTGAAACATTAAACAGAAAATCCAAATAAGTAAATAAACAAACAAGAATTAAACGTACTTGTTGGTATTTAACTAAAAAAATAAACTTGCATCTTAAGATGAACACAAATAATCTTTCTTAGTTGAGAAATCTTACTTGGAGATTTTCTTTTTTTTTGGACTTTTTTGTTATATTTTTAGCTTTATGTACAGATATTTTTGCTATTTTAACCAGCTCGGAAAAAAAAAATACTGAATATTTGGAAAGTTTTGAGTAATTTTTCCTCATAATATAAATACAAGAGGATGCGCTCTAAATATTTTTTATGCACCAACCCGGAAGAAGGTGTTAATATACCGAAATTATTTGAGAGTATTTGAAAAAATAAATTAAGTAAATTCAACTGTAATTGGTACGATCGATCGCCATCTGAATTTTGATGAAAAGTCAAATAATCAAAATGAATGACGATTGGCAATAAATTATTTTCGATTTGAATAAACAGAAAATGAACGTTCGAGAAAGATGAAGCGGTAAGAGACTCTCTCGTCACCCATGCAAAACGATGCTTACCAACACACCAATCTACTCTCATCGGGAATTAACTCTCCCAACAGAGAAATAAACAAATCCGATCAATGAAAAGGTAGACAAAGATAGGAAATGATAAGTAATTTTTTTTTTTGATCATCCTACTCAGATCCACCTACACATCATATCCGTGCACTTGTACTGCTTGCGCTCCAGTCCGTATGCACTTGTTATGATCTGGAACGCGATCGCACAGGTAGAAGCTAACTACCTGCCTACATTATCTGCCTCTTCTGGTAACTTGTCTCTCACTCCACTACTCTGTGCCCAGCAGCAGCTTCCATATTCATAGGCGGTAGTAAGTTGTTCGGACGATCATCAAGTCTATTTTCCAATGAGAACTGTTGTTATTGTTTTCTCTACTTTGCTCGTTCTTTCTTTACTGTTGGTTTTTCTCTCTTCCCTTTTTTTCTTTTATTCCCTGAGCATAGCCACCAACTTAACTACGAACAATCAAATTATATTTCTATCTCAGTTTATCTTAAGTACATGGCATGCATGTAAATTGAGATAATTGACAATTTCCTCTCTTCTTCTTATATCTGAAACGCTGGCAAAAGAGCAGAGAATATTCAAATTTTATGGCAACGCCTACATGCAATTTCTTGCATTAGATAATATTTGAAATCGTTACTAATGACTTTTGTTATTATTTTTTTGTAAATATTTTTTTTTGGTTTTTTTTTTACCTTTTTAATTTACTTTTTTTTATTTTATCTTATAAATTTTTATAATACAATAAAAAAAAAATTTGTCCTATAAAAGGTTATCCAATTTCACCTTCAGAAAGTAAAGTTTATTTAGATAAATTTTTAATCAAACCTTTAATGAAAAAGTTTATAAATTATATTGATTAAATATTGTTATTATATAAAAAAATATAAAACTATTAAAATAATCACCATAAAACTTTTTTGTAAAACTCGATCTTTCTGAAATAATTTTCAATAACTTTTTTTGTACATTTTGTTGGTGTAATTCGGCAATTACTTACTTTTTTTGTACATTTCGGGGTGTACACGTAAAAATGCAATATTTTATATAGGGTTCTCCAATAAAAGTGGTATGATTTCTAAGTAACATTTCATCCATTTGTAATATGTCATGAGTTGTCTTTTTTTTCATTATATTTAGTAATGTTTACAATTTCATCATGGATAGACATACGTAAGAACAACGTTTACAAATTATTCAATTTTATTATCAAAATAATCGTTCTCCAATTGCAACTTTTCGTGCGCTTTTGCCATTTTATTGTCGTAATAATCGTCCAACTGTGCTCGCTATTCGTCGAATTGTTAAAAATTTCGAGCGTACATTTTATTTACATAATGTTCAAGTGCCAATAAGATAAAGACCGCTCCAAGTAATTAAAATATTGCTGCCGTTCAGGCAAGTGTTGCTGAAGACAGCAATTTGTCGATTCCAAGACGTTCTCAAGAATTGGGACTGTATCATACCACAATCTGGCGGATTTTGAGAAAAAAATTGGGCTTGCATCCGTATAAAATTGTTATCACTTAAGAACTGAAGCCATTGAACCACCGTAAACGTCGTGAATTTGCTGATTTTGTCTTGGAACAACTTGAAAACAATAACGATTTTTTAAAGAAAATTATCTTCTCCGATGAGGCTCACTTTCATCTGAGTGGTGCGGTAAATAAACAAAACTGTAGATTCTGGTGCGAAGAAAATCCACAAATTATTCATGAACACCCATTACATTCACCTAAATTGACAGTTTGGTGTGGTTTTTGGTCTGGTAGAATCATCGGTCCGTACTTCTTTCGAAATGAAGCTGTTAACACCGTTACTGTCAATGGAGAGCGGTATATATCGATGATAACCAACTTTTTATGGCCGAAATTGGAAGAAGTTGATCTTGATAACATCTGGTTCCAACAAGACGGGGCTACATGCCACACAGCACGTGCAACAACCGAATTATTGCGAGAAAAGTTTGGAGATTCGATTATTTCAAGAAATTGTGACATTGAATGACCTCCAAGAAGTTGTGATTTAACACCATTAGACTATTTCTTGTGGGGTTATTTGAAGTCATTGGTCTTTAGCAATAAACCAGACACTCTTCAAGCTTTAGAAGTCAATATTGAACGTGCTATTCATGACATACGACTAGATTTAGTGGAAAAAGTGCTCGAAAATTGAGTTTATCGAATTCGTTCCTGCAAAAGAAGTCGTGGAGGCCATTTGAATAATGTTTTATTCAGAACTGAATTATATCGATTTTACTTCACACTAAATAAAAAACATTGGAATTTCCTTAACAATTAGTGTGTTTTTTTTTAACGGAATAAAAACGCATGATTTCGTAGGTCTGTTGAAAACTTTTCGCAAAATAAGGATAAAAATTCTTATATTGTGCGGCTTGTGGTAATTAATTAAAAATTAATAAATTTTTAAAAAAAATCTTTTTTAGATTTTTCACCTATAGATTCAAAGAAATCTTTTTTGCGATCAAAATAAGTTAGTAAACGCATGGTAATAACGCTCCAAAATAAATCATTTTAAAGAAATGACAACACGTTCAGGCCAAAATTAGTTACTTTTCTTGAATACAATGGCTTTATTATAGGCATATTAAGGTCTTCAGTATCAGTATTCAATACAAGTACTTAGCCTACAAATGTGTTCAGTATCAGTATTCAATAGGTGGACTCGTATTACGGGTCATTCAACAAGTACTTAGCCTACAAAAGAAAAACGAAAATTTTGGAAAGGTGGCAATTTATTTTTCCACATAATCTCCTTCAAGCTAGATACACTTGGCCCAGCGATGCTCTAACTTTTTTAACCCGTCCAAAAAATACATTTTCTCGAGGGAAGCAAAATAGGCCTCCGTGGCGACGATGACCTCCTCATTCGACCCAAATCTATTCCCGGCGAGTGATTTTTTTAGGTTTAGAAATAAAAAGTAATCACAGGGGGCCAAATCTGGAGAGTACGATGGATGGGGCAGCAATTCGATGGGGCAGCAATGTGGTGGAACAGCACTTTTTTCTTCGCAAAGCGGGGCCGCTTTTTCTTCAATTCGACGTCAAATCGGCTCAATAAGTCAGCATAGTGATTGTTTTACCCTTCTCGAGGTAATCGATGTGGATCACACCTTGTGAATCCCAGAAAACGGTGGCCATCACCTTTCCGGCCGATCGAACAGTCTTCGCCTTCTTCGGAGCACGTTCGCCGGGTGAAGTCCACTGTTTCGACTGTTCCTTGGTCTCTGGTGTGTACCAGTGAATCCATGTTTCGTCGACGGTCACGAAACGACGCAAGAACTCCGCTGGATTGCGCTGAAACAGCGCCAAACACGTCGCCGATGTGGTCTCACGGTTGCGCTTGTTTTCCGGTGTGAGCAAACGTGGCACCCATCGCGCCGACAGCTTTCTTATGCCCAGTTCTTCGTGTAGAATGTGATGCACCGTTCCTACCGCGATGCCCACAGTCTCAGCTATCTCGTGAACCTTCAATTGACGGTCTGCCAACACGAGATCGTGGACTTTTTTAACGTTTTCCTCCGTAGCAGCCGTTTTCGGGGGACCTGGGCGTGGCTCATCAAAAACCGACGTGCGGACACGAACAAACTCGTTGAACTAATTCTTGACGGTCGCCATCGAAGGAGAAGAGTCACCATACACAGCATCCAAGCGATCTTTGATTTTGCTGCGCGTTTTCCCTTCCAAAAACAAGAATCTAATCACCGAACGATATTGTTCTTTTTCCATTTTTGTGCAACCGACCGATACGCTCGCTTTCAAAGGCTCTCAAAACAAAACAAATAAAGGAAATCGATTGGAACTTTGACAGTAGGCTACTAAAAGAATGTACTGCACGATGGTAAATTTCTTTTGCGACAGCAGTTCCATCGGGCGGTGAGGCTAAGTATTTGTTGAATAACACTCGTATCTGCATATTTGATGGCTAATCAAACAATTTTTAATATAAAATAACAAATTTTTTTCTAAATAAATATTATTTTATTTATTATAAATATTTTTCAGTTATTTAATCACTGGACTGTACTTTCCAAACTATAAAATGGATAATTTTATAGAAGAAAATCGTTTGTTATATGGTTTTTTATAAAGAATTTTCTTATCTTATTTGGAATTATTTTTAGTTATTAAATTTAGTAACCAATTTAAAAAAAAAACAATTCTTTGTGACCAAATGTAATTATTTTCTTACAAAATGTTCAAAGAAATTTTCAATGAAGTTTAAAATAACTTCCAGTCACCAAAAAATTTCAAACAATTTAAATCACAATAAAAACAAAAACAAAACCCAGTTAAGAAAAAAATCCTTCTTTGAACAATACTGAGCAAACGAAAAAATCCTTCTTTGAACAATACTGCCAATTGAAAAAAAAAATAAAATTAAAAACAGAATAAAAAGGAAACTTTTTGTAGTTTTAAAAGAAAAAAAAAGTACATTCAAATTCGAATCAAAATTTAGAAGGAAATTTTTTTTTTTTATGGATAAATAAAAAAAATTAATAGAAGAAAAGAAAATGTGCCAAAAAAAAGATGTTGGCAAACTTTGATGTTATCGTGAAGATTTCATGTTGAATTTAAGTAGTGGCCATGTACCCATAAGGCTGCCAATACCTGCGCCTATACTTCACAGGTCTCAGGTTCGAGTGACACATGAATAGGAGATAAACGAAGGCCATTGAATATGCTATTATCGGCAGAGTGAAAAAAAAACACAACATAACAACATGGAAAATTGGTTAAAAAAAAGTTACCAAAGACAAAATCACTAAAATGTACCTGCGAGGCTGTTGGGGCTTCACGGAAGAGATACCTTCTCGTCGAGATATGAAAATAAATCAGCCAGACTGAATTCTGCTGTCTTGTCAAAAACTTAAATCCATACTTGCTTATGGACTCTTTTAGTTTTGCGGGGAAGTCCCGGTTATGATAATTTTCCTCTCTTCTCTTCAATAATTTCCCTAATTCCCTTTTTATTGCTTTGTTTTAATAAGTGCACATTTATGAGTATCTCTTTTTTTTCGTTTTAAAAACAGTGTAAAAGATATTTTTAGAGAATATGGAGAGAAATCCGATCAAAATTGCAATGACAACAAAAATTTAAGACCTCCTTCAGATTTCATGCATAAAATTAGTCATTGAAGAAGAATCGATTGTGATTATTTTAGTAAAAAATATTACTAAAAATTTGTATTAAAACAAACGTAATTTTTTTTTTTTGAAAACAATTTTCTTATTGGATTGCTTCCAATTTTTCTACTCAAAAAACACAATTTCAAAAGTATAAAAATTTAATTTTTTACCCGAAAAAAAACACAATTGCAAAAGGATACAAGTCATCAACAGAATACAATAAGGCACTGAAAGTTTTATTTAATTTTTAAATGTGATTTTTTTTTTAAATTTCATGGAAACTAAACTAAATCGACAAAATGAATAAAATGAAAATAATATAAAACCAGCAAGTAGCCGTTAAAGAAATTACAATTAAAAAGGATAGATGTGAGGAGATGGAGAAAAATGTCGGACTTTAAGTCACGATCTTGAATAATAATCGGAATCTTTTACGAACGGAGAATAAAATGTTCATTGTTGGCTGGGCGTATAGGAATAATATTGTTTTGAATTATTTTTTTGAAGCAATTCGATTTCGATGCATTCGAGTGCAGCCTGCCTGAATTGATGTTATCGGAATATGCCGCCGTATTCTCCCCATGTTCCCATTCATTATGACCATCGACAAAAGCCAAGAGAAGCCTTACCTTTTACAAGGTATTAATGCGCAAGCAAATTAGAGCCACGAACTTAAATGCTCGTATTTTGAAGATCTTCGCATTGTCTTTGGATCGCGATCAATACTATTCTTGCATCGGTAATCAGTATTTTAATCATTTGGATCGATTCGATCAGTTTGGATCGGTTGTACTGTAAGTGTTTCGAGATCACTTTGGATTTGCTGCGGACGGGAGGGATTTCCAATTCACTCTAGTCTTTGGCCAACCTAGTCCGTTGCGGATAGGTTTCATGCAATTCAATAGCATGCCAAGCAGAAAGAATTCTTTCAAATGCACCCGTATTAATGGCAGCGACAGCCCCAATCGCCCAGAGCTGTTAGGTTTCTGTGACTCCATCGACGTTTGTGACTGCTGCTGTTGCCGTTGCTACGATGGCTAAATCCGAGATCAGTTTTGATTTATTCGTTGTGGCTGTGCCTAGTGATCGGTGATCGGTAATTACACGTTTTCTTATGTTGGACGAATAATAGCAGTTAGAAATACTCGAAAACAAATCGTACTCAACTGGCCGTGGCTGACTGTCTAAGAGTACGACCAGAGTTTGGGTGTTTCAAATTACATACAGCCAAGAGTCAAACGGTTGAACAGACGAATAACCGACAGCCAGCCAACACACAATGTTGAGGCTGTAATTAAATTTGTTCAACAGTCAACTGAGCTCTAGCATTAAATTGTAGTGTCAATTTTCTATACATCCCCCCAACCCACATTTTCCATAAGTTTGATGACTACTTCTGCTCCACGGCAATATCTGACATCACAAACTAAAATCTGAACATTTGCATTACTCCACGGAGTGTTCGAGGCCGTTTTACGCTTTTGCAGCTCAAATATCATCAGTCGTTCCAGAGTTCAATGGACAGTTCACAGTGCTGGACTCATTCGACAGCACATTTCTAAACTGTGGCAAACTTAAAACAAAACCAAATATAGCAAAATCCAAAAAAAAAGTCAAACGCAAAAATTAATTTTTACTGAAAATTATTTTTACTGAAAATTATTTTTACTCAAAAATTTTTTACAGAACATTTTTTTTACTTAAAATTATTTTTACTGAAAAAAATTTTTACTGAAAAAAATTGTTACCTAAAATAATTTTTACTGAAAATTATTTTTACTGCAAATAATTTTTACTGAAAATTATTTTTACTGAAAATTATTTTGAATGAAAAAATTTGTTACCTAAAATAATTTTTACTGAAAATTATTTTTACTGCAAATAATTTTTACTGAAAATTATTTTTACTGAAAATTATTTTTAATGTAAATTATTTTTACTGAAAATTATTTTGACTGAAGAAAATTTTTACTTAAAATAATTTTTACTGAAAATTATTTTTACTGAAAATTATTTTAACTAAAAATTCTTTTAAATGCAAATTATTTGTGCTGAAAATTATTTTAACTAAAAATTCTTTTTACTGAAAATTATTTTTACTGAAAAAAATTGCTACCTAAAATAATTTTTACTGAAAATTATTTTTACTGCAAATAATTTTTACTGAAAATTATTTTTACTGCAAATAATTTTTACTGAAAATTATTTTTACTGAAAATTATTTTGAATGAAAATTATTTTTACTGAAAATTATTTTTACTCAAAAATTTTTTACAGAACACTTTTTTTACTTAAAATTATTTTTACTGAAAAAAATTTTTACCTAAAATAATTTTTACTGTAAATTATTTTTACTGAAAATTATTTTAACTAAAAATTCTTTTTACTGAAAATTATTTTTACTGAAAAAAATTGTTACCTAAAATAATTTTTTCTGAAAATTATTTTTACTGCAAATAATTTTTACTGAAAATTATTTTTACTGAAAATTATTTTTACTGAAAATTATTTTTACTGAAGAAAATTTTTACTTAAAATAATTTTTACTGAAAATTATTTTTACTGAAAATTATTTTAACTAAAAATTCTTTTAAATGCAAATTATTTGTGCTGAAAATTATTTTAACTAAAAATTCTTTTTACTTAAAATTATTTTTACTGAAAAAAATTTTTACTTAAAATAATTTTTACTGTAAATTATTTTTACTGAAAATTATTTTAACTAAAAATTCTTTTTACTGAAAATTATTTTTACTGAAAAAAATTGTTACCTAAAATAATTTTTTCTGAAAATTATTTTTACTGCAAATAATTTTTACTGAAAATTATTTTTACTGAAAATTATTTTTATGAAAATTATTTTTACTGGAAATTATTTTTACTGAAGAAAATTTTTACTTAAAATAATTTTTACTGCAAATTATTTTTACTGAAAATTATTTTTACTCAAAATAATTTTTACTGAAAATTATTTCTTGCTGAAAATTATTTTTACTGAAAATTATTTTTACTGAAAAAAATTTTTACTTCAAATAATTTTTACTGCAAATTATTTTTACTGAAAATTATTTTAACTAAAAATTCTTTTTACTGAAAAAAATTTTTACCTAAAATAATTTTTACTGAAAATTATTTTTACTGAAAATTATTTGTGCTGAAAAATATGTTTTTACTGAAAATTATTTTTACTCAAAAATTTTTTACTGAAAATTATTTTTACTGAAAATTATTTGTGCTGAAAAATATGTTTTTACTGAAAATTATTTTTACTCAAAAATTTTTTACTGAAAATTATTTTTACTGAAAGTATTTTTTACTGAACAGTATTTCTATTGAAAATAATTTTATCTGAACATTATTTTTACTGTAAATTATTTCTCGCTGAATATTATTTTGACTGAAAATTATTTTTACTGAAAATTTTTTTTTCTGAAAATTATTTTTGCAGAAAATTATTTTTACCTAAAATAATTTTTACTGAAAACTATTTTAACTGAAAATTATTTTTATTGCAAATTATTTTTATTGAAAAATTATTTTTCCTAAAGTCTGTTTTAGTACAAATCCGTTGACAGATAATAGTTTTTACTGAAAAATATTATCACTGAAATTTTCTATTGCAAATAACTTTAACTAAAATTTTTTCCCTAATTTTACTGGCAGATTCTTGTCTAGAAAATAAATGATTTCTAAAAATTCTATACAATTAATAAGAGTTTTTGTGAATAGAATAAATTGTACTCAATAGACACAAATATCTTGTGAAGAAAAATTCGAAGACTGAAGAAATAATCAAAATTGTTGACATGAAAAATTAACTAATCAGAAATGGTAGTAATTTTAGCTTCTGTAGAACAAAAAATCCAAAATGAGCTACAATAAATTTTATCATCTATGTTGATGCCAGAGTCCCATAGTCACTGCTCTCTAATCAAGCAGGTTTTTAGAGACCATTAAGATGTACTCATAAATCTTTTGGAAATTTTTCGATTATAATTTCGAAAAAGGTTTTTGTATCTTTTTTCCCCTAATCTTCAGCTTATCTTCAAATTTCGTTACCACAAAAGTAAAAATTGTTATTTTTATTCCAATGATTTTTGAATTCTTTTCCATTTGATTGGAAAAAAAAATTATCTTCATTAGATAAAAGTTTATTATTTTTTAAGAAATTGAACTAATTTGCATCGATACCTCTTGAGTATCAACAATGTTAGTAAAAATGACTTTTTCCTTTTTTCTAATTAAGCGTTTTTATTAAGTCGACAAAGTTTGACCAAAAAAAAAAAAATTGTACGAAAATCAACCTTAAAGAAAAGCAAAAAATCTTATTAAATTAAAACGTAGCATTTTTTTCTATTTGAAATGATTAAAATTTTGACAAGAAAATTCCCAAAAATTTATTCCTCTAAGCTTGCATGATTAAAAATTACTTTTTTCTTTATATTTTTCTCAAGTTCTTACTAAACTCTTACAAACCAAATAATATTCAAGCAGACACAGACACAAATCAGAACATATCTGAGTGTATCGATCGAAATATTTCGAAGATTTTTTATGTAATAAATCACCAACCAATGTTATCATCGATGAGTGAATCCCATGGAAAGAATATGATTTTTACTTGAGAGGAGAAAAAAAAACACAAATAAAGAATAAAAAGTATGGAATGGGAATTAAAAAGATTCGAAAGGACAAAAAACCATTTCGAGGAGGTAACATTTAGAAATATTGCTGAATCGAAACGAATCGAACTGAATCGCATCGAATCAAACTAAATAAAACCGATATTGACGAAAGTAAGCAAGGTAATACTTCTTAGCAGGTAGTTAAAGATGAATTCAGATACCATCGATAAGAGGTAGAAGAAAAAAAACAAACAGAATTAGGGGACCAAAGGTATGTAATTTTATGTACTAGCAACAACAACAACAACCAATCCAAAATGGTCGTAAGACTGAGGCAAATCCAAATCAAAACTTATGAGTTGACTAGAGGGGGACGGATGGCAGGGAAACCACTGAATTTTGTATTAAAATGAAATTTTTTTAAAAGAACCCTCTTAATGTTCCCACAGCTGGCCAATAAATCAGTTAGTCCAATCGAACATATTTCAAATAATCGATAAATCATTTCGCGTCCAAAATCATCGACACCAATCCAATCCACTCATGCAGCTCTGCCGCCGAGACTGCCCCTATTCGCGACGATCTGGAGAAAAGTGGAAAGGGACGAATATCAATCGAGTTTAGAGTGTGTCTGATCGAAGATGTGAAATCGAGAGGAATGATATCGGCCAAGCAAGACCATCACCGAAATAATGCCAAGAAGAAAGATAGCTTCTCAAATCCCTTATCGTATACGATTATAGAAAGTACAGCCTGGCAATCGGGGGAAACGGGACAAGTGGTGAAAGGGAAAAAATAAGAAGAAAAGAGAAATTTATTGACTCAGTTCATAAACAGAATTCGATGGGATAGATGATGGCGGATCAGATCCATTGCGCAATGGGAAGCCAAGAAACCACTACCACCAATCCTGCTTCAGGTTTTTCTTTTTCTTCTTTTCTTTAGCTCACATTAACACCATCACCACCACCACCACCACCACACCATTACTAACCGAAACACAAACAATAATCAGCCAATAATTTCCATTCGTATCCACGGTATATCTGCTGGTAAAGAAGATGATTCCATCACAGCATGTCATCACGGAAGAACAGCAACACCGCGACTGGTCTTATCCTTGAACCATCGTGTCGACAGAGCCGATAAGTAGTCGTATTCGCATTTCAAACTGGAAAGAATACTACAAAGTATCGAGAAGGGAAGCTGTGGGGAAGAGATTTACACAAAAGTACTTGTGCAAAGCTTTGGCATTAAATTCAGAATTTTTGAAATTTTCAACAACAGTAAACAACGGCCATATTACCTTTAAGGTGATGTTACCCTATAAGAAGAAGATGAAATGAATTGCTTTCGTGTAGTGGCAGAGAGACTGAAGGAAGCCTATGTACTATGATGAAGTGCCGCACAATACTACCAATAATCCCCAAAATAAGGGAAAAAGAAATTTGAGTGAACCAAATGATGGGGAGTTCTAACCACACACAACATTTCATACACAAATCAGATCGGATTGAATATTTCATGGTTCTGGATTATCAAATTCTTCGATTTCGATTTCAATCGCTCAATATCGATGATAAATGGCTCACGACATCAACCGAAGGTATGGCACCAGTCAGACGATAAAAATTCCATACTCACTGCTTTGCTGCTGAAGCAGTGGAGCACTAAAATTTTTCGAGTCTCCAAATTCTCGAATCCGAATCACATAATTCAGTGTCAAATGTCACCACAAGAAACCGGGGGCCTCAATGTACGTGTATGAGAAGAATCCGTCTTCACCATCGGCAATGGAGGGCCGCGTCCAATGATTGTAGGTCCAACGACGAATGGCAAATGGCGAATTGCGAATGGTGAATGGTGAATGTCAACTTCAAGTCATGAGACTCCCTGCCAGCCCTAAAAGCCAACCAGAGCTAACCAGTCAAGAAGCAGTTCAGACATCTGATGACCAGTCATCTATCCAAATACATAAGAACACACAGACTAAGGGGAGACGAACCTGTCCAATCCCGCGCCAATATTCTTATTCTGCTAGCTGACAAACCGAACGATTGCAATTCGTAAATTCCCGGACTTCTTCTACTTTTTCTTCTTCTTCTTCTTTTTCTTCTTCTTCTTCTTCTACTTGTTCTCTTCCTTCAAGAGTTCAAGTTCAAATGCATCAAGATTTTTGAAAAAATAATACAAAAATGAATGATAAACTGTGAAAGGAGAAGACCAAATTTTACATTCGCATCAGGAATAAGCATCAGCGAGGAATGTGTACGCAATCAAATTTATTATCCTTTGCCATGGCTATCACCCTCCTCTCATGTTGATAATATTTTTCCAGTTTTTCATTCTAATGCGATTATTATTTATGGTATTTTCTTTTTTTTCAATTTTTATTTTTCTTCAAATTATTAGACCTTCTTCTCAGGATTATGTACACATTTTAGGTTATGTTCATTTTTGAAGTTCATTGACGTTTTTTGAGGTTAGGTTGATTTTGTTTATTTCTTTCTCATTTTTAGATATTTTTAAAGTTTTTAAAAAATATATTTATATAAAAATTATTCAATTTTCTACAAAGTTGTAAGCAGAACTTTTTTGTATATATTTTTTTTTAACTTTTCTTTGACAAAAATTATGTTTAATCAGTCTGCTGACTTTCTTTATTGGCTCAAAACGTTTTTGGGACCCTCAGTTTGGTTACCAAATTCAACTTCCGTTATCGATTATAATACTTCCTCTCTTGAGTAAAAGAAATATTTCGAAAGGGTGTATTATATTTAAGACCTCTGGCTGGCGTCTGCAATTCTCAACTACTATAGAAACTCAAGAGCTTAGTAGTGTCTTTATAATCAAATTTAATCGGTCAGACCGTATTCTGGTATTGCCTCAACCAAATTTAGCGTTCCTCAGGATAGAATTTTTGGTCCTTTTCTCAAAGGATATAGTTCAGATATCCCTATCAGAACTATATCCTTTGAGAAAATGGATATAGTTCTGATATCCCTACAACCAAAATTATCCTGAACGCCCAACAGGGCTTCAAGTAAGCCTCCCAACTACCACCGAAGCCTTTTCTTACAGTCAGGAATTCTTCGTAAAACTGTCCTTGATAACGTGATCCAGGAAATTCCTTTCATCCGTGATTAATACGTGCAACAACACAAAAAATTATCATCAAAAAAAACAATCATAAAATCACAGATCTTCGATGAGAA
Source organism: Atherix ibis (assembly GCA_958298945.1). Taxonomy (NCBI): domain Eukaryota; kingdom Metazoa; phylum Arthropoda; class Insecta; order Diptera; family Athericidae; genus Atherix; species Atherix ibis. Next base: position 8,911,862 of record OY282609.1, read on the forward strand.
GAAAATATTTCGCGAAATCAGTCCGGTAACTACGTGACCTCATAGAGCGTAATAAGTGAGGTTCGGTTTTTGTAGTGCATGTCGAAAAATGGAACAGCCAAAAAGCAGTGGCAGGTCCTTGACAAGTTTGTCACTTTCAAAAACTGATGAAAATGACAAACTTTTCAAGAAGCTTTTTTTAAATAATATTTTTTTTTGGTAAAAAAAAGTCCCTGCGAGCCTTAGAAAGAGGATTCCTCGTCTTAGGTCGGACACACAGACATCTCCACCAATGACTTTTTGCCGAAGAAACATTTCCGTTAAAATAACACTTAAAATTACATGATTTTCATACTGTCGATAGCATCTAAAGGAGGATCTTAAGGCGAGTCTAGTTGAAGCCTTCGAGCATAGCCAGGATAAATGGAAACAACCTCTCCATCATTTTATAGCTGCCCAAGTTAACTACTTTGAAGCAGATAACATTAATGAGTTAAAAATAAATTAAAATTTTTGCAAAAAAAAAAAAAAACAGTCCCATCACACGCTAAATTAAAAAACGCCAATAAGCATCGCATCCTCCTAAAAGTATAATTTTATACTGAAATAATATAAAATAAAAGAAATAATTCCATAGAAAATTTAGAAAAATAAATAAAAACCCTACTCGAGTCTAGAATTAGTCAACCTTCGAGGAGTGTTTCAAGTGTGAAACGAAACAAATCACTCACTTTGACATATTTCGGGAAAATCTTTAAGACACGCGGTCAAATCAATCAAATTCTTAACAAATTTCACTTCTAAGAAAAGTTTAGAAGTACTCCACACAAATTTGGTATATCTTTTCTTATTTATTTTATTTAGAACACAAATTCCTGAGGGAATTGATCGTGCTCCTAATTCTGGGTTTTTATTTTGCTTTTCGCTCAAATGAAAACATATCAAGACACGTGTCCAAAACGATTTCCACATAAAATACACGAAATTGATTTGAATGCATTTACGAGTACAAGTTTATGGTAGCAGACCATGTCTTCCTGGTTTATATTTTGTATAGTCAAAACATCATAAATTCTCATTTTGTAGAGCTTGTCGCCAAAGTGAATAAAGAAATCACTGTCAGAAAATTTGGTTAGCTGTCCAACGACGATTAAAATCGATTTCAATGGATTTTCTGTATTCCCAGAAAATTAAGTACCAAAATTAAGATCAGAACAAGAATTGGAAGGGAAATATTTCATAATCGACATTAATTTTCATTCTATAAGGAGAAGCGTATAAAAATTAATTATTTACAAAATTATAATGAAAATGATCATTAAAAAATATTTCATAAATATTTTTTAATGATCATTTTCATTATAATTTTATAAATTAATACAAATTTTCAGTAAAAAATTTTCAATAAAAATTTTCAGTAAAAATTTTCAGTAAAAATGTTCAGTAAAAATGTTTTGTAAAATGTTAAGTAAAAATTTTCAGTAAAAATTTTCAGTAAAAATTTTCAGTAAAAATTTTCAGTAAAAATTTTCAGTAAAAATTTTCAGTAAAAATTTTCAGTAAAAATTTTCAGTAAAAATTGTCAGTAAAAATTTTAAGTAAAAATTGTCAGCAAAAATTTTCAGTAAAAATTTTCAGTAAAAATTTTCAATAAAAATTGTCAGTAAAAATTTTCAGTAAAAATTTTCAGTAAAAATTTTCAGTAAAAATGTTCAGTAAAAATGTTCAGTAAAAATTTTCAGTAAAAATTTTCAGTAAAAATTTTCAGTAAAAATTTTCAGTAAAAATTTTCAGTAAAAATTTTCAGTAAAAATTTTCAGTAAAAATTTTCAGTAAAAATTTTCAGTAAAAATTTTCAGTAAAAATTTTCAGTAAAAATGTTCAGTAAAAATTTTCAGTAAAAATTTTCAGTAAAAATTTTCAGTAAAAATTTTCAGTAAAAATTTTCAGTAAAAATTTTCAGTAAAAGTTTTCAGTAAAAGTTTTCAGTAAAAATTTTCAGTAAAAATTTTCAGTAAAAATTTTCAGTAAAAATTTTCAGTAAAAGTTTTCAGTAAAAGTTTTCAGTAAAAATTTTCAGTAAAAATTTTCAGTAAAAATTTTCAGTAAAAATTTTCAGTAAAAATTTTCAGTAAAAATTTTCAGTAAAAATTTTCAGTAAAAATTTTCAGTAAAAATTTTCAGTAAAAATTTTCAGTAAAAATTTTCAGTAAAAATTTTCAGTAAAAATTTTCAGTAAAAATTTTCAGTAAAAATTTTCAGTAAAAATTTTCAGTAAAAATTTTCAGTAAAAATTTTCAGTAAAAATTTTCAGTAAAAATTTTCAGTAAAAATTTTCAGTAAAAATTTTCAGTAAAAATTTTCAGTAAAAATTTTCAGTAAAAATTTTCAGTAAAAATTTTCAGTAAAAATTTTCAGTAAAAATTTTCAGTAAAAATTTAAGTAAAACTTGTCAATAAAAATGTTCAGTAAAAATGTTAAGCAAAAATGGTCAGTAAAAATGTTCAATAAAAATTGTGAGTAAAAATTGTCAGTAAAAATTTTCCGTAATTAATTTTCAGTAAAAATTTTCATTAAAAGTAATTTTTATAAAAGATTTCAGTAAAAATGTTCAATAAAAATTGTCAGTAAAAATTTTAAGTAAAAATTGTCAGTAAAAATTTTCAGTAAAAATTTTCATTAAAAATTTTCAGTAAAAATTTTCAGTAAAAATTTGTATTAAAAATTTTCAGTAAAAGTAATTTTCATGAAAGATTTCAGTAAAAATGTTCAATAAAAATTGTCAGTAAAAATTTTAAGTAAAAATTGTCAGCAGAAATTTTCAGTAAAAATTTTCAGTAAAAATTATCAGTAAAAATTATCAGTAAAAATTTTCAGTAATTAATTTTCAGTAAAAATTTTCATTAAAAGTAATTTTTATAAAAGATTTCAGTAAAAATGTTCAATAAAAATTGTCAGTAAAAATTTTAAGTAAAAATTGTCAGCAAAAATTTTCAGTAAAAATTTTCAGTAAAAATGTTCAGTCAAAATTTTCAGTTTTTCTGTTACTGAAAGAAAATTTTATAATTTCGGATATTTTTAAGAAAATTTAGTTCCCAATTTATACAACAAATAATGTACAATTTCATGATGTTAAGACAGGCTGAATCCTTGGACAATGCAAGCATAACTAAAATCGATGTAATTTGTGCGATTCGCACTTGATTGGCTAATACATTTCGAATCTGTTCTGATCGAATAGCAACTCACTGAAATTTGGCACTGCACCAGATACCAGGACAAGTATGAGAAGCCGAACAGGATTCTATATAATCAGCAGCCAATATAGGCTACTAGAAATCCGACATGACTGCACACTGGATCGGCATGACTTTATTGCCAAAAAATTGTTCAAACTCCGCATCCAATTCCAATTTCAGGTATTCACTGTTGATAAGGGCTAGTCTACCCGGACTTGTGCTGCTAATCAGTAAACCTGGACGTAGGCGCCTATAGATTCTGTTCGTAGTTAAATCGGAGCCTGCTACTTGCAGTTCGCAAATTTATTAAATACCAGTCGGCGTAAATATTCCTTAAATAGAAAATTGCCTAAGCCGGCGAGGATACAGTCAATCGCTCACCTAAACCAGCATGTGCCCATCTGCATTGGGAAAGCATTCGAAACGCAACGCTTCACATCATCGGCAGCCATTATCATCGCTTTTCGTACTGATTCAGTGCATCCTCACGTTTAGTGAGAATTCCGCTCCAATACGCAAAAAGGCAAAGAAAGAGGACGGCGCACAGAAGGTTCCAGTGCCACGATGCAGCTGGTCGTGCGTAAATGTGAATAGTTGCCAATTGACGACGGCGATGATGATGACGACGATGATGTTATCCTCCAAATGCCCATAGTTACCCTGGCATAAATGGCTCTATCAGTGCGCGTTCTGGCTGCATTTAAGTGGTTCCCACTTGGACTTAGATTCGGGTGGACTCACTCAATCACGACCCATTCCAATTATAAAGCACAGCCTGCAGTTTATGAACGGTGGAATGTACGATGGACGTGAACTATTGAAACTGAGTACACTGCACTGACCACTGCGTTTCTGGTAGTTACCACTGGGTTGTGGGCTCTCCACTTCGGGGAATTTCCTACTCTAGGGCTAGGCCTTTCGGCAACATCTGGCAGCGTGCAATTTTCTGGATGTGATTTGCTCGTAATTCTCGTGTCTTCATCTAAATGGACGACAGCGTCCCGAAATTGCCTCAAAGCGAGCCACACGCCACGATTAAATTGCCTTGAACAACACTAAAATACTTCCAACAGAATAGGGTGGCTAAGGGATGGAACGACTCTACATGCACTATTGTCTATCTGTAAACATTTTTATTCCTAAAACATCGCAAATTTCTATTATCCTGAATGTAGTGATTTTTTTCTCATCCTTTAGTTCGCTGAACATTTTATGAGGTAATTTTTTGTTCGTTACTGTTAAATGGCTTTAAAAGTCAAAATTATATCGGCGAGGATCCGTAACAGTGTAAATTGTGCAAATTGATTTTGACGACATTCCGTTTAAATATTGTGTTTCGGCATTTTCTCTATTTTTCTGTTTTCCATTTTTTTTTTCGTAACCAACTATGGTACAGTTAAATAAATTTGACTATGGAAATTGTTTACAAAATGAAAATTGAATTAAAAACCGACAAAAAATTATTCCTTCATTCTCAATTTTTACTGAAAATTAAGTAAAAATTTTACTGAAACTTTTTTCCGAAAATTATTACCGAAAATTTTTACCGAAAATTTTTACCGACAATTTTTATCGAACATTTTTACTGAACATTTTTTCCGAAAATTATTACCGAACATTTTTACCAATAATTTTTATTGAACATTTTTGCGGAAAATTTTTATCGACAATTTTTACGGAACATTTTTACCGAAAATTTTTATTGAACATTTTTACCGAAAAATTGTACCAAAAATTTTTACAAAAAAATATTTAACGAAAATTTGTACCGAACATTTTTACCGAAAATTTATACCGATAATTTTTATCGAACAAAATTATTCCTTCATTCCCAATTTTTACTTAAAATTGTTACTGAAAATATTTAAATTTGTACCAAAAATTGTTACCGAAAATATGTACGGACAATTTTTACCTAAAATGTTTACCAAAAATGTTTACTTAAAATGTTTACCAAAAATTTTTACCTTAAATGTTTACCAAAAATTTTTACCGAAAGTTTTTACAGAAAATTTTTTATGAAACTTTTTACTGACAAATATTTTTACTGAACATTTTTACCGAAAATGTTTACTTAAAATTTTTACCAAAAATATTTATCAAATATTTTAACCTAAAATATTTACCGAAAAATTTTACTGAAAATTCATTTTCACAACCTGGCAACATAAGTTTTTCTTACTGCAAATGCCTGCATCTTTTTTTGCATCCATGATTAATAATGCAAACCAAATCGCTTAAATACATTCAAATATTCCCACATATAAAATGCTAATTATTTCCCATTTCTACTGATTGATTCAAGCCCCAACCAAATGGCGACTCCTACGTTCTGTGCTTGGGACTATTTCGTAGAAGAATCAATTGATCGATTAGTTTAATTGATTCCTGCACGTTTAATCAATGATTGTCAGAATGGATCTTTTTTTATTATTATAAAAGCGACGAAAAATCGGAAAGCTGTACTGCCCAGTATACACTACGTAAAAATAGACTTAATTTTTCTTAGAAGATGACAGATTTTCGTAGACTGCGCACTATCGCTAAGGTAGTCGCTCATAAAGTTATTTGCAAAATAATACCCCACAAAAACAAGTCAAACAATTTTGTTCCAATCTAATATGCACTGAAACTAATCCCAAAAAGAGCATGTTGGGGCCCGCACATTTAACGGCTCAGCTACCATGTTGCCCCATCAACACATAAGCAATTCCAGTCGGTTCAGGCTGTTGCGCTGCAGCAAAGTCAACGCCGATCAAGAAAGATTTTAGGCAGTAAAGTGCGCTCACCTCTCCGCCACTTGTGCCGCCTTTTATGTTTTTTATGTTAATGCGTTTATGCGTTGTTAAATTAATTTGGTTAATTAACGACCAACACAATCCGATTAAAGATTTTATGACTTGAAATAATGCCGAAAGAAAATATTTGTAAATAAATAAAAAATAATCGAAATTACTTGGGATGTTAGTGAGTGGCGGCACTGCTGGTGGAGTAAATAGTAAAAAAATTTTTGCAAACAACCAAAAAGAAACTGGTTGGAAAAGAGAGAAAATGATCGATTAAGGCTCATGAGCGAAAATACGAACAAATTAGAAAAAAACCCCGATCCTCTACCATTGGTAGGTGTTTGTATTTTTCTCTTATTTGCAATGAAGGCCCTCCTCCCGCTCTTTGACCGGTTATTAAAGACCTCTTATCACATGCTAACAAATCAATATGCATTGGCGTCATGTAACTATCAACTAAAGGGGCTTCAGTTAACATATTTCTGTGTACATTCAGCTTTTGTTTATGTACTTTTGTGGAGCACCTTTTCCTAAACAAATTGTTAGCCATCCTCTCATAAAACTATCGAAATTTTCAATGATCATATTTTCAATTTTTTATGAGCCTTCCACTCGCTTTCATGTTACAAAAATTAACTAGACTTGTTAGAATGCTGTTGCTCATTTTTGTTTGATCTAAGAAAGAGTGGCGTCCATTCGTAAATAGCAGACACTGAAATTCTTTATAAGAAAAGAAAAATCGCTTATTAGAAAAGCAAAACTAAAAACTAATTATTCTAATGCTAACAGATAGTCTGCCTTTTCTTTTTCGTTAATTCATTTAATTTACTTGATAATGTCGACTAAATGACTAAAATTGGTAGATTTAGTAGACAAGTTAATAAGGTGGAGTTGATATTTTCAAAATGATAGAAATTTTCATTATTTATTTTTTCTGAAGTTCAATAATGCATATTATTAAGATAATGTGGAAATTTTGAATCCACTTACCATTCAGAAAAACTATCAAATATTTCAAGAAAACAAAAATTCTTGACTTCGAAAAAGTAAAAACAATGGTAGAAATTTCAAATGGCAGAAATTTTCGGTAAAATTTTTTTTGTAAATTTTTTCGTAAAAATGTTCAGTAAAAATTGTTGGTAAAAATTTTCGCTTAAAAATTAACGGCAATATTTTTCGGTAAAAATTTTTGGTAAAAATATTCCATAAATATTTTCGGTAAAAATTTTCGGTAAAAATTATCAGTAAAAATTTTGTATTAAAATTGTCGGTAAAAATTGTTGGTAAAAATATTCCATAAATATTTTCGGTAAAAATTTTCGGTAAAAATTATCAGTAAAAATTTTGTATTAAAATTATCAGTAAAAATTGTCGGTAAAAATTGTCGGCAAAAATTTTTGGTAACATTTTTCATTAAAAATATTCGGTAAAAGGTATCAGTAAAAAATGGCGGAAAAATTATCAGTAAAAGATTTCGGTAAAAATCATCAGTAAAAATTGTCGGTAAAATTTTTCAGTAAAAAATGGCGGGAAAAATTACCAGTAAAAGATTTCGGTAAAAATCGTCAGTTAAAATTGTCGGTAAAATTTTTCAGTGAAAAATGGCGGGAAAAATTACCAGAAAAAGATTTCGGTAAAAATGTTCGGTAAAAATTGTTGGTAAAAATATTCCATAAATATTTTCGGTACAAATTTTCGGTAAAAATTATCAGTAAAAATTTTGTATTAAAATTATCAGTAAAAATTGTCGGTAAAAATTGTCGGCAAAAATTTTTGGTAACATTTTTCATTAAAAATATTCGGTAAAAGGTATCAGTAAAAAATGGCGGAAAAATTATCAGTAAAAGATTTCGGTAAAAATCATCAGTAAAAATTGTCGGTAAAATTTTTCAGTGAAAAATGGCGGGAAAAATTACCAGAAAAAGATTTCGGTAAAAATGTTCGGTAAAAATTGTTGGTAAAAATATTCCATAAATATTTTCGGTACAAATTTTCGGTAAAAATTATCAGTAAAAATTTTGTATTAAAATTGTCGGTAAAAATTGTTGGTAAAAATATTCCATAAATATTTTCGGTAAAAATTATCAGTAAAAACTTTGTGTAAAAATTGTTGGTAAAAATTGTCGGCAAAAATTTTTGGTAACATTTTTCACTAAAAATGTTCGGTAAAAGTTATCAGTAAAAAATGGCGGAAAAATTACCAGTAAAAGATTTCGGTAAAAATTATCAGTAAAAATTGTCGGTAAAATTTTTCAGTGAAAAATGGCGGGAAAAATTACCAGAAAAAGATTTCGGTAAAAATGTTCGGTAAAAATTGTTGGTAAAAATATTCCATAAATATTTTCGGTACAAATTTTCGGTAAAAATTATCAGTAAAAATTTTGTATTAAAATTGTCGGTAAAAATTGTTGGTAAAAATATTCCATAAATATTTTCGGTAAAAATTATCAGTAAAAATTTTGTGTAAAAATTGTTGGTAAAAATTGTCGGCAAAAATTTTTGGTAACATTTTTCACTAAAAATGTCCGGTAAAAATTATCAGTAAAAATTGTCGGTTAAAATTTTTCAGTAAAAAATGGCGGGAAAAATTACCAGTAAAAGATTTCGGTAAAAATTTTTGGTGAAAATGTTCGGTAAAAATGTTGGAAAAAATATTTCATAAATATTTTCGGTAAAAATTGTCGACAAAAATTTTTGGTTACATTTTCCATTAAAACTGTTCGGTAAAAGTTGTCAGTAAAAAATGGCGGGAAAAATTATCAGTAAAAGATTTCAGTTAAAATCGTCAGTAAAAACTGTCGGTAAAATTTTCGGTTAAAAATTTTCTGTAAAAATTGTCAGTCAAAATTGTCTGTAAAAATTATCAGTAAAAATTTTTGATATTTTCCGTTAAAAATTGTCGGTAAAAATTTTTAGTAAAAAATGGCGGGAAAAATTATCAGTAAAAGATTTCGGTAAAAATTTTTGGTAAAAGCGTTCGGTAAAAATTTTCGTTAAAAATTTTTTTTTGGTACAAATGTTCGGTAAAAATTTTCATTAAAAATTTTCGATGACAACAAAATTTTCAAGACAATATTTTAAAATGAATATTTTACGTATTTTTTTTATTATTTAAGAATTTGAAAAAAAAAACAAAATGAAAACAATAAATTTTAGCAATAAAAATGGAAAATATGATGAGCACAGGAAGTGATATTTTTCATTTGTGAACGAATTAGTACTCGTACAAGGAACTTAATTTATCCTGTTTCTTTTAGTAAAAAATACTACTTCTACTTTGGAAGTCATAAAAGGAGAAAATACGAGCAAATTTTTTTCAACTTTCGAACAAGTTGCAAATGAAAAGGATACTTCAGGAGAAGAATGAAAAAATACTTTTAACAAAATCCAACTTTGCACAAAGAAAAGTATTCAATTTTTCGTACTTCTCATTGGGAATGTCCTTTTCTGTACTGAGTGGCCAACAACGTCATTCCGATTCGTTTTAGTTTTGAAATTGCTTTTGCCTCGGGCTATACTCTTCCTGCCACCACACTAATCAAGAAGAAAGTTTTGCCTTTTATTTCATATCTTAAAGAAATTCTTTTCATTTCAAGCCAATTTCTTCTGATTTATACAACCTGCCGTCTTCTGTATTTGAAGATAAAAATGAAATTATCATAAAGGTAAGCTGCTCAAAAAGATAAATGGAAGAGTCCGCAGCAACTGATTCTTTTACGAGAAACACAGAAAAAGAGTGGATAAATTTGTGTACATTTCGAATACACAATATCAAAAGTAATGAAATTATTTCAATAAAGCCCCAAGGATAAGGGTAAGATTTCTTTTGATCATGTAATATTATTAAGTGAATTTCTTCGTTTTCATATTCAAAGAATGACATTTTTTAATCGTATATGAAAAATGTGAAAAGGAAAGGCGTTCAAAAGGAAATCCATTATTTTATTACTGATTTGTTATTATTTTTGGAGGAAAATCTTCCCCCAATTGTTATGAGAAGTTACTGACATCCTCGGTAAGAAAATTCACTTTTCTTCCTTTGCAAATATTTATTCTTCAAGATTTAATTTTACAGAAAATCTTTTTTAACTAAAAATTATTTTGACTGAAAATGGAAAAAAACCCACTTTGCTTACTGAAAAAGCCTTAAAATATTGCAATAATAGCAAAAAAATATAATGTAAGTAATTAGGAATACCTTAAGGAAAATATCATATGTTATCCTTGAGAAAGAAAACAGTCTTAAGGCAAATAGAATAAAATAAAATATTCAATAATACAAAATATAAGTGAATGTCAATTTTTTCTTCGAAAGTTAGTCTCGTAAATGACACACAAACCGCAATTGTAGAAATTCTTAAAAATGACTTCATTCATTTTGTTGCAATGAAGTTTTTTTTTCTCCATAATTTGTATAGCATTTTTAGTTTTTGTGGTTTTTTTTGTAAATTATTGACAAAATGCATAAACTCAACAGCATATTTTCTTTCAGCAATATAATCACTTAAATGGATTACGGCTGCTAATGTTGCACAGTCTCAATCGTCTCTTAGCCACATGGTTTTGTTGCCTGCTGCTGATTGTGTACCTATTCGCATGGCGCAGCAAATGCCGTCTGTTTCTTGTTCGTGACTTTATTGTCTACACTTTCGTTGTTATTACTGTTACTGTATTTACGTTTGCTACTCTTCTTTTTTTTTCTTTAGTAATTTGTCCACGTTCGTGTCAAAATACGTTTTCTTCGATTGCATATTTTTGTAAATGCATAAAATACGAAATTATCCTTTCGCATTGTATATTCCTTTTTATGTATTGGAAATCGCTTCAGTTATTTTTTCAAAAAAAAAAACTTCAAGGTAGAACTTGTAATTTAGCAAACAAAAAATAAATAATAAGTGAATTTCGTTAACAAAAATACTTTTTAATAAATATTAAAAATTATGACAACCTAAAAAACCCTCTTCAAATAGGAAATTTTTACTGAAAATTTCTTATGGAAAATTTCTACTTGAAATTTGTAATAAAAATTTCTATCAAAAATTTTTACCGAAAATTTATACCAAAAATGTTAACCAAAAATGTTAACCAAAAATGTTTACCAAAAATTTTTACCGAAAATTTTTTTCGAAAATTTTTACCGAAAATTTTAATTAAAAATATTTACCGACAATTTTTACCGAACATTTTTACTGAAAATTTTAACCAAAAATATTTACCAAAAATGTTTACCAACAATTTTTACTGAAAATTTTAATCGGAAATTATTAGTGGAAATTTTTACCGAAAATTTTTACCGAAAACTTTTACCGGAAATTTTTACTGAAAATTTTTACTGACAATTCTTTTTACTGAAAATTTTTACCGAAAATTTTTACCGAAAATTTTTACCGAAAATTTTTACCGAAAATTTTTACCGAAAATTTTGACTGAAAATTTTTACTGAAAGTTTTTACCGAAAATTTTTACCGAAAATTTTTACCGAAAATTTTTACCAAAAATGTTTACCGAAAATTTTTACCGGAAATATTTAACTAAATTTGTTACCAAAAAAAAACCCACTTATGCCTATATAATTTAATGGGGATATCATTTCGCCACAGGACTTAACCTACACCAACGACTTACTTGGAATTCTCACACGAGATTTGAAAGAGTTGAACTTAACAGACCTTATAAAAAATTACTTAGATTACTAAATATGGAATCAAAATGTACACTAAATAACAAACTTTTGGTCTACAAGCCAATTTCAAAACCAACATGGACTTACACCATTGAATTTTGACATTCTAATAAACGTTCCAATACAGAATGAATCCATTGCACTATAAATAACTTATTTAAAAAACGCTCCATTGTTACTTTCCCCATTAAAACTCCTCAGTATTTAAATAGACACGTTAAAATGGCTTGTTAAGTAGAGAAACGCCAATGGTTGTTCACTATTTTAGCCCTATTATTATACTAGGTACAAGACGTACGGTATTAAGCATTTATATTCTGATCAAACATACTTCCTTCAATCCAAAATCCTGCAAAAAATTTCATGTAACAAAATTATAGATTTTTTGGTATAAAAACTTGCTCGTTATAAAAAGTTTCACTCGCAATTATCTTGGTACTATAAAGTTCTTGTTTAAAAACCGCTCTATTGTTACTTTGCCCATTAAAAAACCTTGGCATTTAAACAGAAAATTGGTCAAGAGACCTCGTAACACGTTAAAATTGCTTCTTAGGTAGAGAAACGCCAATGGTTGTTCACTGTTTTAGCCCTTTTATTATACTAGGTACAAGACGTACGGTACTGAATTTTGGGGTGCTACTAAGCATTTAAATTCTTGTCTAATTTACTCCCTTCAACCCAAAAACGTCCAAAAAATTCCATGTATCCAAATTAGAGACTTTTCGTTACAAAAACTTGCTCGTTATAAAAAGTTTCACTCGCGATTATCTTGCCTTCTTCTTGTTAAAAAAAAAATGCTCCACTATTTCTTTCCCTATAAAACCTCTTCGGAAACGAATTATTTGCATCCAAAATCCTTTAAAAATTGTTGATACTCCATTTTATGTTCGTAACAAAGACATTCATCATAACGCAAATGTTCCCTTTACTCATGATTTATGTGTTGCTCGTTATAAAAAATTATATCCCTCATAAAAACTGCTCGGCATTTAAGGAAAAACGTTCCACTCCTGTTATAATAATGTCTTCGTTATAAAATCTGTTTCTTATAATGTTTATGTGTAGTTATAAATAGCTTATAAAATATATTAAAAGAAAAGAAAAATAATTGACATAATAGACCGAATAATTGAATGATATTTGAACATTCATTTACATTCTTTTAGTAGTAAATACCAGTCGTTATTATTCAGTGAATATTCAGTTTTCTTTGTACATTTTAAAATATATCAAAAAAAAAATTATTTCCATTTCGTTATCGACCAAAAACGTGCATTTATAAAAGACAAAAAATGACAGGTGCTTAGATAATATGGAAAAAATAAGAATGATTGGCTGAATTCATAAATGGTTGAGAATAAAATATTAGCAAAATGGCTGAATAGCAATCATAACCACTATGAACGTGGCTTGTTGTTCAAACATTCGTTCAACAATATCGGATGTCATAACAATCGGACGAGCGACTATTCTGGGAGTGGAACAATACCAATTCGGTCTCAAGAAATCATGTCACATGTGCGTTTTATCTGTGCGCATTACGAGTACCTCTACCAAACATAAAATGTCGAGAAACCCTCAGAAAAGGCTAAAACTGATATTTTGTATAATAGTTTCGAAGCATTCGAATACCAATCGATGTTGTATATTTGAATAAGACCATAGAATCATCAATAAAACTCAGACGAGTGTATTCTTTGACGATAATAGAAAAAAATTCTTTCATTTCTTCTTCTTATTCTTCTTCGATAATTCATAATAAATTGGATGGTGACACTCTTAGCTCTCATACATTTTGGATGAAATCGATTTTCTTATTTCGTAAATTTTCTTATAATAGTTAATATTATTTCTTCTATTTTTATTAAAATTAAATTTTTATATGCTTAATATTAAAACTTAAAATTTTTTTTATGCTAAATAAATAAAAAAAAAATATAAAAAAATAAAGTATATTATCCATTTTGGACTTTGGGAAATATAGTTTTGTAATTTTAAAAATTATTTATTAAATCTATTATTAAAAACCTAATTTAAAAGAACTAAAAACTGCCATTTTGTTATTTGGATTTAATTAAGAAAAAAAAATAATGTTAAACTTGCAAAAAAGTGCACAACATATACTGTAGCTATGTTTTGTGGTTTAAAAGGAGATTTTGGTCGCAGAGTAGATACGATATAGATGGGGCTCCAAAAAATGTATAAATAACTTAAGAAAAGCTATTATATTAAAAAAAAATATGGACTATCTGTTGTGCAAATTTCGGCTTAAATGTGTTTCTTTGCAAATGAAGAGTAAGAGACCGTTATCGTCAATTCTGAGCCCCATGATCGTATAATAACGTACTTTTTTTTATTTAAACTTAGAAATTGTAATCTTAAATATATGTATTTTTAAAAAGACGATACCACAAAGTATAAATCATCACAAATTTTCACTTTATTGAAGGAAGGGTTCTCAGGATATGTAATTTCAAAATTTGATAATGCCACATTATCGTCAAGATCGTGCAATTTGACGCCGTTAATATTTTTTTCTTGTAAAACTACAAAAAAAATCATAAAACTACAAAAAAAATCATATTTACGTAGATATTCTTGAAGCTTTAAATTACATCCCATTTTATTGAAGGAAGGGTTCTCAGGATATGTAATTTCGAAATTTGATGATGCAAAATTATCGTCAAGATCGTGCAATTTGACGCCGTTGATATTTTTTTCTTGTAAAACTATAAAAAAAATTATAAAACTACAAAAAAAATCATATTTACGTAGATATTCTTGAAGCTTTAAAGCATTTAAAAATCAATATCAGTCAATTAATATCCGAATTACATCCCACTTTATTGAAGGAAGGGTTCTCAGGATATGTAATTTCGAAATTTGATAATGCCAAATTATCGTCAAGATCATGCAATTTGACGCCGTTGATATTTTTTTCTTGTGAAACTATAAAAAAAATCATATTTACGTAGATATTTTTGAAGCTTTAAAGCATTTAAAAATCAATATCAGGCAATTAATAGCCGAATTACATCCCATTAAAATGAATGGAAAAGTCCTAAAAAAATTACCTCGAAACTAATCAGTCCTGCAATATATTTGAGGGATATTATTTGAATAAAATTATACTTTTTATTAAATGGCATAATTTATTAAATACAAAAATATAAAAATTTTATTAAAAATCAAAATTTTAAATTTATTAAAAAAAACTCTATTTTCCAAACCATATATTGGATAATATCTTATTTTCTTCTTAATCATATAAATATTTAAAAAGAACAAAAAAAAAATAATAAATTTTTAAATTTTTATGATAAATAATTGACATATCAAAATTTATATTTTATTTTTGATCTGATTTAGGTTTTTTTTTTTTCAAAAATAATCTTCTAAGTCAAATTCCAGAAAATGTTCACCATCGTTTGTAACTCAAAAAAAAAACCATTCAATCTACGATTTTTTTTTCTTTCTAATATTCATGAGAAAGTATCTTATTAGAAATAAATTTTTACTTAATCTGATGTAATAGAGTAAAATATCAAATAGAATATAAAAAAGATGAGAAAAATTTTTCTCAATAAATTGCTTATTATTTAAAGTTTAAAAAAATGACACAGAAACACTTAAAGAATATTAAATGAAAAAACAATAAATTTCCTATAAGATTGACCTTTTTTTCGGTTTTCTATTTTTAATTTTTGATTGAAGAATTATGAAAAGGCAGACAGACACCTTATCCCCAATTTTATTGTCAACTATGAGGACATAACTTTTATCTATTCTTAAATATGCAGTTGAAAATGTTTTTACTTCTAAGAATATTACTGATGAAAATGAGAAGAAAAAAACCGTTTTCAAATGAGCAATCTTAAGAAATACTCAAACAACTAAAAAGAAGCAGGAGAAGAACCAACTGAAACTGAGTGATAATGAGGGCTACTTGTTGTCATAAAATAAATCCATCAGATTCGAGTCGGATTACTAGAATAGTGATTGCCTTCTGTTTTGATGGTTCACTTTTCCAGCAGCTAAAAATCAGAGCATTCACAATAATAATAATAATAATAACAATAATAAATTTTTTTCTAATCATAAAAATAATGATAGTATTTCGAAAAGATCTTCTCTGTCTTCTTTTATGTGTATGTGTGTGTTTGTGTTTTTTTTTTTTTTTTTTTTTTTATTTATGAAGAAAACTTATCCCTTTGAAATTTTCTTAACGCCATATTTCCCATTATTGGTAATTTTCATATTTAATGTTGTGTATTCGATAGAAATTTCTAAACATTTTAGTTCTCAATCATTAAAGTATAAGAAAATTACTCATTTTCTTTTTTATTAATATTACATAAATTATTGTACAGAAAAAATATTCTTTATAATAAAAAATATTCTTAAAAGTATATTTTTAGTGAAGTAAAAAATAAAATTTAAGAAAAAAGTAATATTAAATTTTATCTTCCCATTAAACCTAAAAAAAAAGTGATTTTTAGTCCTTTTCACTTTCATATAATAATTTGATTTAAAAAATATTATGGGAAAATAAATCATATTTATAATTTTATAACTAGACTACAAGAATAATTTTGATATCATTCTTAAAACTACAATAATAACATTTTTATACCTCACAGCCTCTATTAAACTTGTCAAAATTTTTAATATTAAATTTAAAAAGTATATCAGATTAGGTACTTGAACTTTTTTGTGTACTTTCATTAAAATAAGACTTTTAAAAAATTTTTTTTTGAAATTTTGTTGGTTTTTGTTTAAGAAATAATTGAACTTACTATAAAATTATAGCAGATCCGAACGCACTGCTTCATTGTACTTTTTAATTTTCTTATATTCAAAATAAAAATTGCGGTCAGTTTATTCAATTTTTAACATTAAGAAAATTAATGCGGATCATGTACAAATGGCTTGGTTTACTTTTATAGCAAATTATTAAAGATAACGTACATTATATAAAACTTTTTTGCAGTAATTTATCTTTTAGATTACAAGACGCAATTTTATTATACAAAATAATGTGATTAAATTGAAAAAATTATAGCATATTATGTACACAAAACTTTTTGAATTTTTATAGCAAATTATAACAGATTACGCAAATGAATGTTTTCTTTTGTTATAATTTGTCTTAAAAAATTTTATAGCGGATCGTGTACAAATGACCTTTTTTATTTTATAGCAAATTATAGCAGATTACCAAAATCATGTTTTTTTATAATAATTTGTCATTTAGATTGCAAAAGGCAATTTTATATTTAAATAATGCAAATTAAAATTGCAGCCTAAAAAAGTCTTTAATTTTAAGAAAAACAAACAACAAAAATTTTCATTAATTTCAAAATCTTTAATTTCTTTTTTAATATTCTTTTAGGTTTCTTTTAGAAAATATATTCAAAATAAAAATGTCGTGAGTTTAGTCAACTTTTGAAATTGAGAAAATTATAGCGAATCGTCTACCAACGATTTTTTGTATTTTTATAGCAAATTATAGCAGATTACGCAAATGAATGTTTTTTTTGTAATAATTTCTCTTTAAGATTGTAAGAGGCAGCTTTATTATACAATAGTAGTTAATTTATAAAGTCTCCAATTTAAGGACAATGCCCGATTAATAGGAGAAAATACCGCAAAAATTTTTAAGAAAAACTAAGTAAAATTAAAAATTTATAATTTTTCCCAAGTTATGAAAATGAAAAAATTATAATAGATCGTGTACACAAAACTTTTCGTACTTTTATAGCAACTTTTATAGCTTACAGCATTTTTATTTCTAATATTTTTTCTAAAAAAAATTTAAATTTGCTTACTTATATTGATAAATTACTTTTTATAAAATTTATGGCATTTTCTATTCTAAAATAATAGTACACGATTTTATGTACTTTTATAGCAAATTATAGCAGATTAAGTTTATTCAACTTTTTTGTAATTAATACCCGATTAATTAGAAAATAATACAAAAATTTCCTTAATTAAAAGCTTTTTTAAAATTATTTTTCAACATTCATTCAAATATTAAAAATGAAAAGATTTTATTTAAAGTCTGCTACAATTTTCTCAATTTAACTAATTACTTTCTATACTTTTATAGCAAATTATAGTAGAATACGAATAAAAACTCGTATTTGTATAGTTTTTTTTCTAATTTTGATTCTATAAGATTACAAGAGAATATTTTACTATACATAAAAAGTTTTTTTTATATAAAAAATTAAGACGATAACGTGAAAAAGTCTACAAATTTAGACTATGCGTGAGAAAAAAAAAAACAAATAAAACACAAAATTTTCAATAAAGTTAAATTTCTTTTTAATTTAAAAAAAAATTTAAACGTTTTCAATAACAAAAAACTAAATTAAAAATATTACAAGATTTAGCATATTTTAGAAAAGAAAATGAAATTTTGTTTTTTAAACTCTAACCTGACTTTTCCCATTTTTTTACTGTATTTCTCTTCGAAATAAAAAAAAATCAATTTTAAATTAAAATTTATTTTAAATAATTTATAATTTAATATTTTCATTCATAAAAAAACAAAAATTTAACACAAATTTCATTCATATAAAAACAGGAAGAAATGGAGAGTTTGTAGTTTTTAATCAAAAAGCTGTCAAATGCATAGAAAATTTCTTTGCACGAGTACTTAGTGCAAATCTTATTTATAAAAATAAAAGATTTGTGCTATTCGAAATGAATAATTGAATAATTGTCGACAACATTTTTGATTAATTTCATTATTTTTTTAAAAGTTTTTCTCTGATTTTGAGATTTTCTTTGATTAATTCAATTGTTTGTTGCGGAAAAATTCTCTCATTTATTCTTTTTATAAGAAAATGTTTTTTTTTTGGCATATTTTCCTCTAGTCAGAAAGAAATTATTTTCAGGAGTATTTCTTAATTACAATGTGCAGACATTTTTGGTTTTTTTATTGATATATCAATCGGGCCAGGAATGTGCCTCATCATTCACAAAATTCTCTTCACCAACAAGGCTCATTTCTCACTCATCAAATACGATAATAAGCAAAATAGTCATGTATGGGGCTCTGAAAACCCACAAGTAACTATGTAGAAGCCATTGTATTCGGAATAAGTGACTTTTTGGTGCAAATTTTGGTTTTAAAGTGTTATTGACCTGAATTTGTTTGAATACGAAAAATTTTCGCTTTATTGAATGAAATATTTTCAGCTGTTACTTAGCCTACAAGATCATGAAATTTGACGCAGTTGAATTTTTTCTTATAAGACTATTTAAAAAATTATATTTGCGTAGATAATCCTCAAACCTTAGACCCGAAATGTGCGAAAAAATCATCGAAAATTACCTCAAAATGATCGAGAATAAAAAGAAAATTTAGTAAATTTTTCCTTATGAAATTTACAACATTTTCAAATATAATTATTTTTTTAGATAAAACCAATTAGTCAAGTGGGAGTATTTTTATCAATGCTAGTAGTATAATTTGTCTCACTATTTACATTATTGTCCAAAGTACAAATCTCGTTTATCTCCAATTTCCTTATATTGACTGTAAAAACTCTATCATAAAATAATAGTTTTTTTAATTTTTTTATTTTTTTGTGTTGGGCAACACTAATGTTTATATTAAATAATCGATAAGATGACAAACTTAGACAAACTAGCAAATTAATGATGATTAAAACTTAAAAAGAAACTGCCCACATCTGACTAGAGCTAAAAATATTATGCACATTCCGAATGTCAATGAGCATACAGACTATAAACTCATTCAAGTTATACACTCTCGTAAATAAATCTTAAAATACTATTTATGATAGAAAATTCATATTAATAATAAAACTCGTAAATAATCAGAATATGTACATATTTATTCGATACTAGGTTCTTTTGAAAAATGAAAAGTTGCTACTAAATTATGAAAAATTTAATAGAAAAATGAAAAGTTGCTACTAAATTACGATTAAAAAAAAAAGAAATAATTAATAAGAAAATTTTATAAGCAAAACAAAAAAATATTGACCGAGTCTTACAGTAGTCTCTCAATTTTCATAAAAATATTGAACTGTACCGACTGCTGCAAGACAAATATTATCTTATAAAAAGAGAACGCACCATTTACAAAAAACTGTCGCAACCTGGACCAAAACGGACAAGCATAAAGCAGACGACAAAACTTCATAGACATAAGGACATATTAAAATCGAGACAGAACTATCCATTCCCTTATCCATGAGTTTTCCCCCAAAGGCAATCACTCCTTCCGAACGAAGATTTTATCAAACTCCTTCCCAAAAACAAAGCTCCTGGCTATGATCTTATCACCTGCAATATACTTCAACAACAATAGTCTTCCTTGGTACACTATATAACTCCTTTCTTTCAAAAAAAATTCCCAATCGTCTGAAAATTTGCCATTATAAAAATAATCTCTAAACCTAATAAACCAATAAACCCACCCACTTCCTTCAGACCAATAAGTCTCCATCCAATCCTCTTAAAAATCCTTAAGCCGTCTTTACGAATTAAATGCGAGGATTTCATTACATCCTCTTTACTAAGTAAAGAGTACTGTCCATGTGTATTTCTTGATAGAGTTTGGCACCCTGGAGAATCCTTCCTTCTACCTATTTTCTAGTCCTTAAATTATTTCTTTCCAACTGATACTTCCAAGTAAACGAATCCAACAAACTGTCCAATATATATCAGATATTTGCTGGTGTCCCACAGGGAAGTTTACTTACACCCATCCTCTACACCATTTATACATCCCCGATATCCCAGTCTATCACAATACCTTTTTTACTATATACGCCGATAATATGGCCTGCCATACATTTCTAAAGCATTTCCTTCCATATACCTTAATACTTTTATACAATGCCCTACTAACACTAATATGAACTTACGGAATAGAATCCTGGAGACCTACTAAGCCTTCCCATTCACGAAGAATCCAATCCCTTAAATAAAAAATGTTCCGTACAGTTTCGACGCTCGCTTTTATGTTGGCAATTCTATTATTCACCATAATCTTAAAGTCCCTTTTGTTCGTTATATGAATGTGTCTCGTTATAAAAAGTTTCATTCTCTTATCTCCAATTATACGTTTCGGTGGGCTCTAAGACTTTGGCTTTATACTGAATGAAGTCTAATACAATTTGCTGATACGTGTGATGAGAATTTATAGTTAGGCATTGGAGTTTTTCTCGCTATCGAAGCCGCATTCATATGTCCATGGTAAAAGATATAGTCCTTCGATAGTGACGTAGGCAAGTTTTTGTGCATGTACTTTTTCATAAGACTATAAAATATTATCAAATGTTCCACCCTGTAACTTGTGGAGGGTCATGGCAAAGCAGGAATAAGAGGAAAATGGTTTCTTTTTGTTGTTGGGATAGACGGAAGCGTTTCGACAACTAATGGGTACCCAGTCCCAGTCGGTATATTTGCTGCAAGTTTTCTAGGTTTTTAACTAATTCTTGGACTACCAGCAAATTTTAACCAAAGTCGTTTTACATCCCCTAAGTTTGCATTGTCGCCTGCAGTGATACTTTTGTATTTTTCAACAAGTTTTAAATTGCCGTAAGTTCCATTCGACAATCTAACGAATGGTATGCCATCTGTCATAAGCAACTCCATTTTGTGCAGCTTCTGTCGTATTGGAAAATATGTCATTCCCAATGAACAGGATTTTATCTTTTACTATTTCGAGTATAGTAAAATTATGCTAAGTCACATCTTGATTTCTCAACAAAAACAAAAGTCTGATACCATTTGAGCAAAGCTCATCTACCTGTAGTTTCGTAAAAAATCTAGACTCGATTAATCTTTGCTCTTAGCCCACATACTAAGATAATGTCCATCAAAATGTAAGCGAAACTCTCATTTTTATCAAAATAACCGTTCATTCTTATGAATTTGTTTTACTAAATTGTTATCAAGTTTTACTTATGACTATAAACACCTTATAAGAAGGCATTCAAGATCTTGGTACTGTAGCAATGACCCATCGCCTATTTTCATAGACTACCCACTATAAAATTCCATAAATTTTAACTTCTAAATTTTTATAGTATCTTCTTTTTAATCAATATCAGATTTTTTTCCTGGCAAATTAGCAAAATTTCCTTTAACATTTTTAAAATGGCGTACTTCCAAGGCTTAATGCAATTTCATGTAGAAATCGTTTGGTAAATACCTCTTCTTGTTACACATTTTCGTCGCATTCACGAAATTAGTTCCACATACCGAGAGCTAAGATTAAATAAAATTGAATAAAATAAAAATCTTATGATAATATTAATAATTTCAATTGGAATTTGCAACAACAAAAAATATAAAAAATTGTCAACTTTTTAAATGGAAAGGAAGGCATTACAAAAAGAAATTAATTTTTAGCCCAAATCGTCTTATCCAATTGATGTGCAAGTTGAGAGAGAAAAGAAAAGAATTTTGTAGAGAGAAAAAAATTGCGTTAATAGGAAACCTTCTGGAGAGATTTTCTTAAGCGAAAAGAGAAAATATCAAAAGTGAATAATTGTGAATCGTATGCAAAATGAGAGAGTAGAGCTTTTATGAGAATTGAACGTGCTGAGTGCTTAAGAATCCAGAGCTGGGAATGGACTTCGCTAATGACTTCGCCATGGAATATCGCCGCATGGAAATTCAAGCGTAAAAATCGAAAATGCCGTCGGCGAAATCGTTGAACAAATTTTCATCCATGTATGATTTTTGTATAGTTCAGGGGTTGTTTTTCATGTAAAAAAAAATATTATTTATTTAAAAAAAAAAAGGATTACAGTTTATTGTAAAAAAAATATTTTTAAAAATTCGTCAATTTTAGAAATTATAGAATTTTTCCAAAATATTAACCGAATTTTTTAATAGAATATTTTTTTTTAATGAAAATTTCAATTTTTTTTATTAAAAAAAAAGCCACAATTCAAAAAAGTATCCCATAAAATCTTAATTATTTTTTACTAAAATATCTTTAAAAGAATTTATAACTTATTTAAAAATTTCTCTTACCTTATTAACTGTGTTAAAAAAAATGTTCTTCTATCCAGCCAAAAGGTTTGTACAGCAAAATACCAGTTTTTTTTTTCAGATATTTTATTATTTTATTTATATCAGAATTATAAGGATGCACACTTATTATTTAAGAAACTTTCTTATTATGAAGCCAATTATTTATTAAAATTTTTAATTTAGTCAATAAATATTTTTTAATTATTTCTATTTTGTTATTTTTACAATATTAACCATTTTAACAAAAGAAATTTCGTATACAATTAATATCGTATTTAAAAAATGAAGAAATATAATTTAAACATTTTTTTTTATATAACAATTTATAAGATTTAATCCTGTGTGTCTGTTTTTGAAGCTATTTAGTTTTAATGTTCTAAAATTATTTTATATTATTAAAATATATTGATTTATTAAGAATCTTTTGTAAGAAAACATTGTACTATTATTTTTTTTTCTCATTTAAATGGAAGAACATTTTGGTATTTTTAATTAAAATATTGTTCAATCTAAATACTTTGGAAAAAAGTCCTTATATTAGCATAAAATGTTTATTCCTAATAATACAATAATTTTTAAATGTCAAAAATTAATTAACAAGACCATCAATGATTAAAAAAAAAATAATAATAAATTTGTTTAATTAGAAACTACGGTTTTATTTATTAAAAGACAACAGAAAATTTATAAATAAAAGGGAAAATTATAAAAATTTAAATTTAAAAAAAAATAGTTGTTTTTACGTTTGAAAATATATGGAAAAAATCATAAAAGTAGAAAAAGTTAATTGAAGCAGTTTAAGATAGTATATCTTCTCCCCCAATTCTATAAAAAAAAAACATCCTGCATAAAAACAAATCTACACTTTTCATTTTGTTTTTATAATAAGATTCTTAGGAATTCTACACGAAAAAAATTACAAAACAAAAATATCTTTAAGGGACTTTTTTTTAAGAACTATAAAAAAAGGAACGCATTTAAAATATCATAAAATCAAATTTTAAGAATTTTTTGTTAAATATTAAAAAAAAAAAAAAAAAAAATTGGGAGAAATTATCAAAATGCTTTCTTATAACTATTAGGGCATATGTCCTTTCTTCAAAAACAATTTTCCCTCCCCTCCACTAATTTAATTTCCTTTTTCTTTTCTTTTTTGGTGGGTCTCTCTTAATTATTATTCATTTTAATTTTCACATTAACTATTTTTCCAACTTTCTTTGCGGTCTGTCGATTATTTTCTTGAAATATTGTTTAAAAAAAAAAAACACCAAATCATCGAAGCATAAAAAGAAGTCATAAAAATATTCATGTTTCTCCATTAACACCATGTACGGTCATTAAATATAACATAAAGTGGGGTAGGTTATTTTCAACAGTTTTTTTTTTGTTGACTATTTGTTTGAGTTTATTTTATAGTCAAAAAATTTCCATTTTAATGCTTTTATTAAAAAATTTGAAAATTTAACAAATAAACATTAGAAAATTCTAAATTTTCTATGTGAAAAATTAAAATTTCGTCTAAAAATATCACTTTTGGAATGAATATTTTTAATTTTTAATGCACTTTAATTTATCAGTCAAAATAAACTACACATAATATTTAGTTTTTGGAAAAAAATTAACTAATTTTAATTTTTCAATTGATGATAGGATGGATTGATTGATTGATTGATTGAATAATAATTTGTTGATCTATACTTTATTGGTCTAGTTTTTCTTCTATATACACACACACACACAAATACATTTATACACGATATTTTTTTTCAATTCGCAAATCTATCTTTTAGTCTTTATTTGAGTTATAAATCGGTATACGTACTAATGTGTGTATTAATGTAGGCGATTAATTCACACACACAATCTAAGCAACAGTATCATTTCGTATTTATGCCGCTTAAAGAACAGCAGCAACCAACAACACCACAAACAACAATAATATGAATATCACCAACACTATTACAAAATAACATAAGCATATACGTTGCGTTGAGAAAAAAAACTTATTAACATTAACATTTGTAAAAAAAAAAAAAAAATACAAATCTATAACGAAAAAAACGTTGTAAACTAAGAAGAAGAAAAAATTTTTAATGATAACAACCAACAACAACAGCAGTAACGGCAATAATACCAACAACAACAAAATGAGAAACAGGAAAATTTAAAACAAAAACAAATTAAAAGAAAGGCAACAACACCTCAAAGTGCATATATGTGATAGAAAAAGACGACAAATCAACAACAACAACAAAAACTTAACGGCTACCAAATCGAACAAAACAAGTGAGATGGAAACAAAAATGCTGTCCATCTAAAGCGGCACAGAATGTCAGAAGAGCTCACGTTAATTGTACGGCGCAAAAATACACTGTTTCGAGACGGGTGGCTCCACCAACTTGCAGAATCGCTGACTACGTACTGAAAAGTTCATCAAAAGGCATCAGTGGAATTTGAGGAACGACAAGAACGATGATGACGACGGTGGCGACTGCGATAGCGACAACAGCAATACGTCCAAACAAGAACAACAACAACAATAGCTACGACTACAGCTACGGCGACAGCAGCAGAAGCATCAGCAATGGCTCTATTGCACAAGTCCAAATTGGTACACGAGAACTAGCAGGCAGGCAACGAGAATAGTTGCATGGCCAATAATGACAAAATCAACGACAGCAACGTTATGAGAGGAGGCAACGATACGTTTTTGGTAAGCAAATTTCGGAAAGCTACCTTTAAGAACAACAACAACAAAAATTGGGAAAAAAATCAAAAATGAACAGCAAAAGTTGGCAGCGGCGGGGATTTACATATTGTAAGCCAACCAGGATTCGTGTTGGCCGATGTTGTCGATGCTCATTTGTGTATGCAATCACACCAAAAAAGGAGTAAGCAACAATGACTTTTGCAGTAGAGACATCGCTTCTGACTCTCCGTGAGCTGATGTGTCAGTGTCAGTGCAGCTAACGTTGTCGCTCTTGCTGTCGTCGTAGTAGTCATCCTCATTCTCATCGTGACAGTTTGTCGCTAGCGAATAGTGAGTATGCATGCTTGCTACTCACTAAACAGGAACAAGTTTTTCAATGGAACAGCTGTAAGGGACCAATGCTGTCGTCCTTCCTATAGTGGCGGGGCGAATACCAACACAGAGTAAAACCGCTTTCATCGCACACAGGAGCAAAGGGGATTTTTTCCTAATCGTCAGAACAAAAATGTGTTCCGAAAACTCTAAAGACCTCCGTACAAATGCAGTCGCATTTCTTGCAGCGAAACGACGCCAACATGAAATGCAACATTTTTCAACGCACCAATACCACCCAAAATTGTACAGTTTCTCTTCTTTTCTTTGTGTACACCTAAAACTGAAGTAAAAAAAAAAAAAATAACTTGAAAAATACTGATTTAAACCGGCATAAGAAATAATGTTTATTTATTAAATAATTATATTAGAGAGAGGAGAATTTTTGTTCAGGTGTTCAATATAATCAAATTCTCTGCTCAACGCTACATACTCGTATGAGCGAGGAGTAGAAAAAATTATCGACGACATGGGCCTTAACATTAATTCTAATAGCTGAATTTACTCTTCTTTTTACTCTCTGTATATCTCTACCAGTTAAGAGGAAGTTCATATTTTCTTTCGACCGCTCTTGGTAGGGGGTATAAGACCGTCGATGGTGATGAGCGCGTACAGGTGCATATCGAAACAAGTTTGAATGAATCGTCGTCTTCTGCCGGTTCGATGTTCTTGAGATTCATCATAATCTCTAAAGTTCATCCGAACGAAAAATTCATCGCAGTTCATATATTAAAAATTCTCATTTATTGAACAACGACATTCTATTTAAGCAAAAATTAAATAAACTATAGAGAATTTTTTCTTTTTAACTATCAAAAAATTTTTTTAATTTATTAAACCAAATTTATTTATTCGAAATGATTTTCCATATATGTACATAAAATGTAAAATCTTTGACATAAAAAAATGTACAAAGTCCTCCCAATAAGTTAAAAGGGCTAAGACGGTTAGAAGCTTTAAGTTTAGAGAAATTTTCCCTATAAAAAAAAACAAATCCTAACAAACTGGGCACCCGATAAGCTATAATCGACTATAACTGCTATAAAAAAAAGATAACGAAATATTATTTACCATTAATTTTTGGCAAAAACAGTAAATATTATGTATCATAAAAAATATTAAAATATTTAAAAGAAATCTACAAAAAAAAAATATTCTCAAAACGCCATTTTAAAAATAAAAATTAATATTTATAGTAAAACTTATTTATTTATTTAAAAAAAAAAACTATTTGGGTATATTAATATAAACCTAAAGAAAATTATAAAATAATCTCCATTTTTCCATGGCTTATAATCAACAAAAAATTAACCAAAAAACGATCAACTAAATTGAATTAATCTCATTGATACTCTTAAAATCGACACTATTTCGTATAATTCTCATTACTTTCTACAAAAATTGAATTCTTAAATCTCTTTTTTTAGATAGCTTTACTCTGTCAATACTAATATTTAAGAGAGACCATTTTTCCCTCTCATTTATTTTGTTGATAGCATACATCTGTCAAAATGTCGACGAGTTCGCTGTGCACGTCTGACAGTTCATAGTAAACAGAAATTTTCCCAAAGAAATACGGTTGCCATAAAAAGTGTAATTAGAAATTCCTTAAGATTAAAGTGTTTATTTTAAAGGGAAATCAAAGTGAACTAATATTTTTATGGTATTTATTTAATACAGTGAATAGAAAATAATCGAACATACCACAAACAAACAATTGTCATAAGTGACTTCAATTACAATAAGGTAAAAACGTTAATATTGTTTCTCTTTATGAATTTAGACTAGCTATAGAAATATTATGATAAAAGTTGAGAAGATTGTATTTTTTACGAAAATAAACTACTTGTTTAAATCAGATTTATTAATAATTTTATTTAGAAAATATCAAATGACATTTGTTTATAGTTAATATGTACGGATATAACCTCAAACAATAAATTGACAGTTTACAAATGAAGAGTAGTTTGTGTATAGAGAACCGCTGAACTCTTTCTCGGTAAAATTTCTTTCTCTTTTGATAAGTGTCAGCAAATAAGTGAGAAACCGGAGAAATATGCATTCTATTTTGATCTTAAATATAATTTATCTCTTTTACTACAGCGTTGTTTGGTCGTTTTTTTTGTTTTATTTGATAAATCAAAATAATAGAGTTGGAATAGAGTGGCATGATGTATGATAAAAAAAAAACAGTTTTCGTTCTCTTTCTCATTCTATGTTACATTTACAGTACTCCCCCAACAGTATGCTGTGGCAGTTTACTCCTTCGTACCCAAGTGCCTGAGCGATGATCCACCTCTGATGGGAGCAGTCACGTCAATCACTCATTTTGACGTTTGGTCCGGTACCACTTTTCAAATCCGTCTCACGTTATGCCTATGCCTTCCTCTACTAACTCTCACACAACTATAAGGCTGGTGTTATGCTCCACTACTCTATGTGTGTTGATTGTGCTCCCCCAGCAAATACCGCCGTTGGCATTACTGACTTGAATGCGACGAATCGTGTACTACAGTGCGTCACGTCAGTTCGATTGCGCTGTCATTCTTCCTTTCTGCCGTCACGCATATGGTCACGTTTGTCATACGATGTTTAGGAGGATGGCGCGCGCTAAATGGTCAAGACTGTAAGATACTTTTAGCCACAAGCTGTTGTCCACTAGAATTTATACACACAAAAACTGATCGTCTTCTTTACGAGAAATAATTTTACATGCATTTCAATTCTGTTTTTTTTTACCGTTCCTTTCAGTCAATTTACCACTTACCTTTGATAGTATTTATTCAAATTTGTTTTTTATTTTATTTTAAATTCTGAACGTCTAAAATTTTGAAGTTTTAAAATCATTCCAGTTCTTGTGCTATTATTGCAGCTGTTGTCGCTTCCCTTTAGTATATTTTACTGCAGTTCAATATGCTGTGTCCCTTTTCTATGAGTTTTCTATCAAATCCTTATTGTTTAGTTACAATTTCTGATAGTCTGTCGAATACTGTATGCAAAAGTATTTAATTGTCGAAAAGATTGTGTTTTTTTTTTTTTGATATCTTTTATTTTTGAGTTGGGTTTGCTCATTTTCTTACTGAACCGTTTTGCTTTTGGTATTTGTGCACTTGATAATAATCGTTGGTTGGATTGGATTTTTCTCCTTCTTGCCGTTGGTTTTGTTTGAAGTTGTCATTTTTGTCCTTGTATCGTTGGCTGTCGTTGCCGTCCATCGTCACACGTCCATGTCCTGGCACTAAGAAGAACAGACGAACGCTGCAGTTTTTGCTCTCTTGGTAGCGTCGAACAAAACTGGTTAAATCGGAAGACGGACAGCTGCTGCGCTACCGTAGCGCCGCCCTCATATAAGGTGGGGCTAGCAATCACCATTTTCCTCTCTTCAACACTTATTTCTTTAGTCGGTGTCATTCTCGTTTCGCTCGTTGCTCTTCTAGCGCACTTGTACTGCCGGTTAGCTGAGTGACTGCTGTCACCGCTCATATTATGAGTCCGGAGCCCCAATTCGCATACAATTGCAGCAAAACACCAACACTACCAGTCTGCGTCTCTCATCAATTGTTTTTTGTTTTGGGGCTCAGCAATACACAAATCGACTAAATATGTACCCAAGTTGAAATTTCATCTTGTCATTTTTGGGATTCTTGAATTCGTTTTCTCGTTCCTTTCTA
Organism: Atherix ibis; assembly: GCA_958298945.1. Taxonomy (NCBI): domain Eukaryota; kingdom Metazoa; phylum Arthropoda; class Insecta; order Diptera; family Athericidae; genus Atherix; species Atherix ibis. Next base: position 8,941,333 of record OY282609.1, read on the forward strand.
ATACAGGCGTTAATAAAAATCTTTTTCTGTCTCGGATTCATCTGCGCATATATTCATTATGGCAAGGCATCTTTGTCAGAGCAGACATCCATCCATCCATCCATCCATCCATCGTCAATCTGAATAAGGCAACAACTACTTACAATACCTTTTCGGTTATTTTGATTGTTAATATTAAAAATTATTTTATTATGTTCATCCCGAAATTATCTCATTCTAATTTTAACCCTCGCTCCATCGTCCGTTTATGCTAATTTTTTGTTTGATGTTTACCGATCGATATTCTTTCGCAAAGAAGTTTAATTTTTTTTGTTTTCTTTTTTTTTTGCAAAGATATCTAATCTGTCAATTAGGAATATTTTTTTGATATTCCTAATCGGTTCGTTCACATTTCTCATAAATTAGCAAAGTTGCCCATCATAAATATGGAGTCTTGTGAGCGGTTAAAGTTTTTATTGCAATAATTTAAAAAAAATTTTATCATTGATTTCTTGTAAAATTAAGTCTTTGAGAAACTGTTTGGAAACACTCACTTTGTGTAGACAATTTAATTAAAAAAAAAATATAAATTATGAAAAAATGAATCAATAATTTCTCAAAATAATATTAATTATGAACAGATTTTTCTTAATCATCGAATGAATCTTATACATCGTCAATCACGCAGAATCATTTATTCCATTTTCCATAAAACCATCTATAATAATTATAATTTTAGTCTCTGGGTTTTTTTTTCTTTTGGTTTTGTGTTTAAATATATTTAAAAATTTATGTTCTAAAATTTAAGATTTATTCGCTGAAGGTGTTTCTTTCTATATTACTTTGAAAATTACGTAAATTATTACTTAAACAACAATAATTTATCATAGGAATTTTTATAATTTTCCATTACAAGTTTATATAAGTTTTTTTTGGCTATTTTTAAATTATATTTCTGAACTTAGTTAGTTTCGGAAATATTTTATTCACCAAAACAATTTAAAAAAATTCTATCTTTTCTTTAAAAGAAATAAATTTTAATTAATTATTTTGTTTTCTTAATAAATTTTTTCAAAAATATCATCAAATATTTTGAATGTTTTTATTTTGCAGGTTTTCTATATGTCAAATTAGAAAATAAATTATTTATAAAGAAAGAAAAAATATTCTTCATTGAAATTTATGTCCTTTATATAAAAAATATAGTTTTTTTTTAAATTGTGAAGTAATGAAAAGTTTGTTTGGTTTTCTTTTTTTTGGTAGTCAAAATATTTGAAAACTAATATTAACAATTTATCCAAAATAGACTCAATCCCATTGCAGTAATTTTTGATGACTTTTCTTTGCATATTCCAGTCTGTAATTCGGCCATTACTTGAGGGATGTTGCTTTTTAAATGTTATAAAGTTTGAAGATTCTTTACGTAAATATAATCTATGCAATACAAACCCCAACAGCGTCAAATCGCACGATCTTGGAGATCAATTTCTATCGCCAATATTCTGGGTAACACGTCCCCTCGGAATATCATTTATGAACTCTACCCCAAGTTAATTATTATTTAAAAAATTTTCTAGTTTAATAAAAAAAATTTAATCCAGAAAAAAAATGTCAGTGTTTCTGGAACTTTTGCAAAGAATTATTTATTTTCCTGTAAAATGTAAAATAATCTCGAAAAACAAATTTTGGTAAAAGTATTTTTTTGTAATGAAATTGTTAAAGAAGCTTTTATTAATAACACCTTTTCTCAAACTTCTAAGAATTTTTTTGGATTTGAAGATTTCTATTTTCAAAATGTACTCAAAAAACAAATTGTGGTAAAAATGGTATTTTAAAAAAAAAAAACAAAAATTTAATAGTTTTATAAGAAAATTAAGTGAATTTATTTTTGGCAAGACAAATTTTTTTTTGTAAAAACTTTTGCAAATGCCAGTGTTTCTGCAACTTCTTTTTTTTTTTTTTTATTTTTTTATTTTAAATGATATCTATAACTACTTATGCTAGTAACAAGCAGATTTTTTATGGAAATATACAAGGACATGAAGACATGTGGAGGAAAACACCCATCGATGTTACCTCTAGAAAAGGGTAATTTTATTTTATAATTTTAAATAATCTCTCGGCCATCGCCGTTTTAAACGTCGATGGGTGTATACTGGAAGGGTGGGAGTGAAAAGTTCCCTTCCTAAAGGATTAGGGTGGAAGGATAGGTGCGAATGGAATTTTTTATATCGGGAGATGCATAGTTCACGAACAAATGGAACATTTAGGTCACGGTGGATAACAGTGTTTCGCACATAAAAGGGGGCATTGACAATTTTACGAAGGATTCGGGATTGTAGGGATTGGATTGGAAGGGAGTTGGAATGCTTAGTCGAACCCCAAAGTTCTAGACCATATGTCCATATTGGTTTCAGAACCGTATTGTACAGTAATAGTTTACTTGGTGTTGTAAGTTTCGATTTGCTGTCTAGGAGACGTAAGAATTGTTTGTATCGTCCGTTAAGTTCACGTCTTTTAGTTTTCGTATGAAGGTTCCAGGTTAACCGTTTGTCGAATATAAGTCCAAGGTAACGTACGCTATTTTTTTGTGGAATAATACTGCCGTTTAGGGTTATGTCGGGAATTTGTTCTCGGCAGAGTGTGAAAGTTACATGAGCAGATTTTTGCTAATTTACCTTCACTCTCCACCTTTTGAACCAAGTTTCTAAGGAGTGGATATGGTTCTGAAGGATACTAATGGCTGTGGAAGGATCTTTGTGATATGTCAGGATGGCTGTATCATCAGCATATGTTGCGGTTAGGATGTTGTTGTGGCAAGGAATGTCATGGGTATAAATGTTATATAGGATAGGACCTAGGATACTTCTTTGGGGGACACCGGCGGAAATTGGATAAATGTCAGAGTACTCCATATTTTCAGCTACCTGAAAATATCGGTCTGAGAGATAAGATTTAAGGATGTGGAAATAACTCGAGGGTAGGACTCGCTGCAACTTCCAAAGCAATCCAGGGTGCCATACACGGTCGAAAGCATCCGAAATGTCAAGAAACACGCCTGGGCAGTATTCCTTTCGCTCTAGCGAACACGCTATGTAGTCGACTACGCGATGACACTGCTGGATAGTGGAATGCTCAGGTCGATCTGCAACTTCTGAAAATATTTTTGTTTGTAAATTGATCTACAAAGAAAAAAACAAGTGTGCGCAAAAATTTTGTTTCAGAAAAATCATCATTTCGAATTTAATAAATCTTACAAGACAAAATTTAAGTAAATTATATTTTTTTTTTATCAGCGTTTCTCAAACTTTTGAAAGAATTTTTTTAGGTTTGAGCATTTTTACAAGTGAGCATTTTTTTTTGTTTTGGCAAAACAATTTTTTTTCCTAAAAGCTTTTACAAATGTCAGTGTTTCTGCAACTTTTTATTTTGTAAATTGTTCTCAACCAAAAAAAAATAAGTTTTCTTTAAGAAAAATCATTATTTCGTATTTAATGAATCTTACAAGACAAAATTTAAGTAAATTATTTTTTTTTGTAATAAAATTTTTAAAGAAACTTTGACAATTACCAGCGCTTCTCAAACTTTTGAAAGAATTTTTTGCATTTTTAGAATTTTTAACAGTGTTTGTTAAACTTCCACAAAGATTTGTTTTTTTTTTTTTGAAAAATTTAAAATAAATTAATTTTACTCAAAAAATATAATTTGTAATATATCTGGCACGTTGTCAATATATTTTTTTTTTGTTGAATGCCATTTCTAATAAGATTTGTACTGAAATGACAAAGTGGATTCAAATTAAAGACTGCTGCTGTGTACTGAATGAAAACGTCCAGTACCGCTAAATCAGGTAATAATTTGGTCAATTAAAAAAAATTATTCTTAGGAATGGGAATAGGAGCTTATAAATATATTTTGAATTTATTCAGAACTTAAAGAAATTTCCAATAAATAAACTAAAATTTGGAAAGCAATTTTTTTTTCAAATAATTAAAAAATTTTAAAAATTTGTTTTGAATTTACTGGTTCTTGTTCGATGATCACCGAAGTTAAACCGGACTTGGCGCGGTATTAGTACTTAAATGGATGACCGTTTGGAAATACCATGTATCGTCAGAGAGTTTAGAACTCTCATTTTAGTACAAATGTTACTGGAAATGATTACAAACAAACAAACAAACAAATCCTAATTAAAAAGTTCGCATTAAATATTTTTCCAAAAAATAGAAAATGTATTTTCAAAAACTCCAAAACCGAACTCATTATCATTTGTATTTTCAAAAAAAAAAAAATACAAATGCATTAAAATTTTAATCACAAATACTACCACACCAGAGCTAATTAAATTCATTTTTTTTTCGAATAAAAAAATTAGGTAAGAACTAGAAAAATACTTACAAAATAAGAAAAAAAAACAGTCTAAATGAAATGATAATAATAAACTCAGGCTAAGCCTCCTTTCACTGTGTTTTTGTTGATAAAACATAAATTAAAAGATAGAAAATGTTAAAGAATTAATTATGCCCCTGTAGCCATCTATCTTCAATCGTCTATCTATTCGCGTTTATCCTTTTGAAGAACCCAAAAAAGTCGTTTTCTTATGTCATTCATAATTATATATTATATATACGACCAGCATAGTCAGCTGTCATAAATTATTCGATTTGAAAATGTTATTTGTACATATTTTTGTATATATTTGTTTACGCTTTATTGCTATCATCATTTTGTCTTATTTTATATTGTTTTCTTCTTCGTCTTCTTCATTATTATTATTATTATTATTATTATAAAGTAGAAATGATAGAGGGTACTGTACGATGGAGGTAAATTATGAAGAATGCTGGAATCGTCTAAAATAAGAAGAGAAATTTTCATTTTTCTCTATATTATCAGCCATTTGCTTTAATCGTTCGTCCATCTTGTAAAGTTTGTAATGGTGGCAAATACTCCTATTGCCGAAAGGGCCAGTTAATTTTCCGTCACAGCAGGGTAAAAGTAAACAGAAAAAAACAATAAAAATCATGAAAAGAAAGCAAACAGATGAAAAATATGACGTACACGAGGGGTATGGCTAACGAAGATTGAAGTGCTAAGCGACCATAAACGTTTGTCGTCTGTATCGTATTTTTATGATTATTATTTGCCATAATCATTATTATAATTACTTCTCTCATTATTCAAATGGTCCAACATTGCTTTTTTTCTTGGCAGTTATCTTTCTCTTATTCCCTTTCCCCTTATTTTCTTTTCTTCCTTCATCATCAATTTATACAGGTCTCCCTATTCTCATTCTTATTCCATCGTATTTTATTGATATGACAAACATCTTGTGGTATAAGGAAAGTTTCCCCCAACCCGCATACGACCATTAAAAAAATGTTCTGATATCTTTTAAGCAGTCGTTCTCACTTTTATAAACTCTACTTTCTACAGGTATCTTTTGAAGATAATTTTTTTGTAATTTCTGCTCGTATATTATCTTTGATATTTATTGAATTGCCTTCAAATTATTACAGTTATAAAAATTGAAAAGTTCCTTTCGAATTATTGCAGTTATAAAAATTGAAAAGTTCCTTTCGAATTATTGCAGTCAAAAATTATCCAAAAATTTCAATATTATACAATAGTTTTTATCAAAATATATGGCAGTCAAATGGGATGGGGTTAAGAAAATTCATTATTGCAGTTTCGCTTGTTAACACAAAAGAAAAGTCAATTATTGCAGTTTTATTATTATTGATAAAATTAATCAAATAAACTGTAAATACGTTTTTTTGCAGACAATATATTCTATTGTAAAGAAAAATCAATATTTTACGCATTGCCAATATAGGCAACGGGCAAAATAGGTGTGGTTAACAAGATTCATTATTGCAGCAGCCATTATTAGTGAAAGAAAAAAATATTATTGCAGTTTATCAATATTTTTAATACAAAATTTTTTTCTGAATGTTTCGCTGTCATCAACATTGTTGGTCTTTTTAAAAAAAATAGCACCGTTAATATAATTTTGATTAACAAAATTTATTATTGCAGTTTCTGTTCTTAATACAAAAAACAACAATTATTACAACTTTATTATTATTGATAAAATTTTTAAAATTAACGTCAAACAATTTTTTTTTTGAGATAATATTTTCTATTCTAAAGACAAAAATAGTTTCTTTCGAATTATTGCAGTTATAAAAATTGAGACCATTATTATTTTTGGGCCAATGTCAGTGGTATTGTTAAAAAGTGTTCCAAAAATGAATATATTAGATTTTATCCAAATATACCACAGTTAGAATGGGCGTGGTTAACAAAATTCATTATTGCAGCAGCCATTATTGATGTAGGAACATATATATTCTTGCAGTTCATCAGTATTTATATTATAAAATTTTTCTTGAATGTTTTAAGACATAAAAAAAAATAGCACAGTTCGTATGATTTTGGTTAACACAAATTCGTTATTGTAGTTACTGTTCTTGATGAAAAAAAATCAATTATTGCAGTTTTATTATTATTGATCAATTTTTTTAAATGAACTTCAAATAATTTTTTTTTAAGAGTAAGCCAAGCAAAATTTTTCTATATTTTTTCAGGCAATTCCAAAAAGTTTTATTATAGTTCTTTTGTGAATTTCAAAAAGTTTTACTGACTGCAGTTTATTTTAAAATTTCAAATAATTTTTAAGAGATTAAATAAATTTTTTGGCATAAAATTAAATAATTAATTTTATGCCAAAAAATTTATTTAATCTCTTAAAAATTATTTGAAATTTTAAAATAAACTATAAATTTTGCTAGTACTAATAGAACTGTCTATTAGTACTAGCAAAATTTATAGTTTATTTTAAAATTTCAAATAATTTTTAAGAGATTAAATAAATTTTTTGGCATAAAATTAATTAATTTGAATTATTGGAAGCACTTACACACTTGTCCATTACAGTCGATATTATAGCAATTAAGAAAGTGGGACTTTTTTTGGTAAACAAAAATTATAATTATATTAAAAATTGGAATTTTAACTTGATTTTTTGTAAGTTTTCTTAAAATGTCAGAAGTAGTCAATCAAAATATATTTTTTTTCAGTATCTCCTTAAAATTGTTTTTTTTTTTTAAATAAGGGAAAATAATCCCATCACGTTAAAAAAAGAAATTAAAAAAAAAATTAATGAATTAAAACCACAAAAAAAGAGGACAGTAAAATAAAATTCTGAAAGCAATTAAAAGAAATTTTCGTTTAGTTCTTTTCTTTATCAGGCACAGTAAATAAAATCAACAAGGTTAGAAGATGACAATTATACCTTAACGTTGGTGAGGTATAATCAACAAATCAAAATAAAAGAAAAATGATAAAAAAACATCAACAACAAATAATACAAACAAAACAAAAATGAATTAAAATGATATGAGAAGATTGGATAAAAGTAGTCTGTGACAGATGGTCATTAATTTAAATCAAAAAGGAAGAAAAAAACACGAAGAAAAAATATTATAAACTGCCGATTAGCATAATTTTCATATAAATTAATTTGATTTATTTCGAATTGACTGAATATTAACTTGAACAGCCAATGTTGAGTTCTTCTGAATTCTTTAAGATTCAGATTTTAAAAAAAAAAGAAAAATGAAAACATAAAATGAACAAAAAAAAAAAACAGATATAAAAATGGAATAATCTGAAATCGATGAAATAAAAATAATCGATTTGAGGTAAGATGGAGTTGAAATGATAACAGCTGCAGTGGTAAAAATGGCAGCAGCAGCAGTGACAGTAAGATCTAACAACAGCTACAACTATTATAACAAATGACTTCCGAGGTCTTAAAATTCAAATAAAATCTTTAAATGACCTCAGAGAGACAGAATATAAGTTTTAATTTTTTTTTATTCCCAAAAACGAAAGAATAAGGTTTACCCCTAAAAAAAACGCGTGTAAATATAAAAATGACAGGATCGAAAAAAAAAATCTCAAATAAGATATTTGCAAAAAGCTCTAATAGATTGTGAGAGTATTAAAAAAAATATAAAAACATATAAAGCAAAAAAATAATTTTGCAAATTACAAATGCAAAAAGGCAAACAATTTTTATTTTTCAAGCTAAATGTTCCCACTTCTACGCTTGTCTTATCAGAATATTATATTCTCCGGAAAGCTTATAAAACCCCTTACAACATGGACAGTCTATCAAATTCCTTGAAAATGAATCAAAATTATTTTTACGTAAAAGTGGATCAATAGTCGGCCATATATCCTTTTTTAATGACTGCAAATTTTCAACTTAATGAAATACACAACAGATCTTAGGGTATGAATAAATACTAGAACTGAGACAGGTGAAATTATCAAAATATTGTAGGTACTTTTAATGCAGGCTTCAATAATTTTTAGAAAGAAATTTTAAGAAATATTCGATTATTAATGACGCCCACATTAATGATGTACTGGTAAAAAGTCCCCCCCATTTCGACAGCAACATAGACATTATCAAATTAATATTAACTTTTAAGGAATGCTTTTTCACTATCGAATTTATAATCGAAATTTCGAGCAATTATAATAAAATAAAATTTATTCGAAACTGGGTGCTCTTATTTGTCGGAATTTATTCGAATTACGCCATTGGAACAGACCATAACAAGGTGGAGCTGTTGGAGTTGGAAGAGGTGCCACTAGAATTCGGAAATTCTTTTTCTTTCGAGAATGATCTGTGAAGATGCAGAAGTTTATTGCTTCGATTTTAAAAATATTGTTTTTATTGTTGAGAAAATATATGAAGTATGATATAAAAATAATGAGACTAATTTTTGTTTACATCAATTTTATCCCTTACCAAAAGTAATTCTGTTGGGCAGCTATAAACCGATGGAGGTATTCTTTCTACTCATATTAGAAGTAGTGGAAACTCGCAATTGTAATCGCCGTCAACTCCTTTTTAAATCACGCCCCTTCAAGTGTTTGCTGATCTTGGAGAACAAAAAAAAAAGCCACACGAACTAAGATCAGATGAATCGTGGGGCTAAAAAACCACAGAAAAATTTGTTGATGCAAAGAACCCTTTTTTTGTGTCTTTCAAGGATTTCCTGTGAGGAAGAAGTCCTTGAAAAGACACAGAAAAATGTTGACTATCGATTTACTCATCAGCTTAATTGTTAATCGATGGTCTGACCTTCCAAGAGCCCTCGCTCGTTCCACATATTCATAAGTTTTCGTTTTTGAAAGTGTCCGTGAGTGAGGATCATCTTCCACTATTTCTCGACATTCTCAAATTGATCTCGCCCTAAAAGCAGATCTTTTCTACCTCAGTACGATGTCATCCCTAAAAGCAAATCTAAATATTTTGAACGTCCCTATTTACTAGAAAAAATCCTTTTTAATGGAGAAAATATGACATTCCTCTTCCCTTATTTATAATGAAAAATTATTCAATGATGAGAAATGCACAAAATCTGGAAACATAGGAAAACCTTTCGTATCCTGATAGGTTTTGTTGTTGTTGTGGATATCATTTTTGTCAACGAGGTGGGAAGTTTTTAAACTTATATAAGCGACACAATTTCTAAATAAACTTATGTTTAAGATATGGTCTGAAAGAGGTAGTAGCTGTGAATGTGTACATTCATCCGAGTGTGTGTTTTCAATGTGAAGAAAAATGTGACTCTTGAAATTCATACAAATGCAGGTGCAACTTAAATTGTATACAAGCAGTACAAGAGAAAAGGAGAAAACGGAATTGAAACAAACCGAAATCGAATGAAACTAAAAACGCTACTACAACTATGCGCAGCGACATTTTATCCTAAAATAACCATTAATTACTCCAATAAACGAGCAATGCTGTTAATGGCCGATAAATAATAAATAAATATGAAAATACATTAGAGCAAGCCGGGTGGCGGGAACGGTTGCGTTAGCGCGCCTGCATCATCCGGGATATTGCCATTGCCGTGCAACAACCTCGACCACCCTCATCCATGAAAATCCATCCGCCCCACATTGTCGCGGATAACGTTAAAGTTGATCGCTTCTCGCTTTTGAAGAAGAATCCCACCGAATACAATGCGTTCCTGTGCAAAAGAGGACAGCACACTTTTATGCATTATAAAATGCTAACGACCACCACTTCGTATCCTCTAAGTAGGGGTAAGTAGAGTAGGTGGCGAATGCATTTTGAATAATTTTATGTCATTTAATTTTTTTTCTCCTCATTTTCATATTCATATATTTGTATGGGTTGATATGAATATTTTCTAGGAGGTATTGGGTAATAAATTTTGGGGAAGGTGTGGAGTTGAGCGTGGGTGATATATACACAAACGGTTAAGAGAGAAAAACAAAGCGATGAAGGTAAAAATAATTCTCGGACATTTTAGAAATTCACTTCTCATTACCTAGTGTGTTTGTTGATGATGTGGCCCGATGATTGGTGGTACTAGTGGTGCGCATTAAATACGTTTCCGTAGATTGGCGAATAATGCCGAACCGTTCACTAGGCTAGCATTAAACTAGTTAGTCGTCGTCGACTTTATTATCTTGCCGCCATCCATCGTTATACTCGTAATATCGGATGATTCCCAACGGACTACTCTCGGTCTGATGGGAACTACACCGCCCGTTCTTGGAGTCTCCCACAACCGACACTACAGTGGAAAGAGGAAACTATGATGCCTGCATGGTGGAGTGAAAGACGGTGATAATAGTGAACGGCAAATGCTGTTAATTGCAATGCTCCGATGATCGATGTGCAACATTTTGCATACATTAAACTTAGTTACGTGCTGTTCCGTCTGATAGATAGCACCGCATAAATTCATTTATGAAATTTTCATATTCCTAACGCATATGACTAGCTGGATGCTAACTAGAAGTAGTGGCTTTACAGTTTAGTGATTTTAATACCCGTTGAGCTGTTCTTTATGCCATTAATTTCTTATAGCCAGTCTTCTTTCAAACTACAAAAGCAACCAAAATTCATAAAAAAATAAATAAATTATAAAAACATAAAGAAAGTTTGTATTTAGCAAAGAATTTTAATATGTTTTCCTTTAAAGCAATTTTTATTGATTTTTCATTCAACATTTATAAAATGTTGATCAAAAATAGTGAACTTACCTTGTTGAAAATATTGAACACTTTGAAAATAACTAAAAATTAGGAAAATTTTAAAATAATCTATTGTAGCCCAATTTTATATACTGGAGCTCAATTTTATCTACTATAGCCCAATTTTATCAACTGTAGCCTAACTTTATCTAATGTTGCCAAATTTTGTCAAATATAGCCAAATTTTATATATTACTGTTGCTCAATTTTAGCTATCGTTACCCAATTTTATCTACTGTAGCCCAATTTTATTTAATGTAGCCCAATTTTATTAACTGTAGCCCAATTTTATTTAATGTCACCCAAATTTTTTAAATGTTGCCAAATTTTATCAACTGCAGCTCATTTTTATCTACTGTTTTCTAATTTTATCTACTGTAGCCCAATTTTATCTACTTTATCCCAATTTTATCTACCGTTTCCCAATTTTATCTACTTTAGCACAATTTTATAAGTTGTAGCCCAATTTTATTTATTGAATCGGAATTTTATTAACTGTAGCCCAATTTTGTCAACGGTAGCTCAATTTTGTCTACTATAACCCCATTTTATCTACTGCATCCCCAATTTTATATACTGTAGCCCAGTTTTATCTACTTTATCCCAATTTTATGTACCGTTTCCGAATTTTATCTACTGTAGCACAATTTTATTAGTTGTAGCCCAATTTTATTTATTGAATCGGAATTTTATTAACTGTAGCCCAATTTTATCAACGGTAGCTCAATTTTGTCTACTAAAACCCCATTTTATCTACTGCATCCCCAATTTGATATACTGTAGCCCAATTTTATCTACTTTATCCCAATTTTATCTACTGTTTCCCAATTTTATCTACTGTAGCACAATTTTATTAGTTGTAGCCCAATTTTATTTATTGAATCGGAATTTTATTAACTGTAGCCCAATTTTATCAACGGTAGCTCAATTTTGTCTACTATAACCCCATTTTATCTACTGCATCCCCAATTTTATATACTGTAGCCCAATTTTATCTACTGTAGCACAATTTTATTAGTTGTAGCTCAATTTTATTTATTGAATCGCAATTTTATTGAATGAAGCCCAATTTTATCAACTGTAGATTGATAAAATTGGGCTTCATTCAATAAAATAACCCATTTTATCTACTGTATCGCAATTTTATTTACTGTATCGCAATTTTATTAACTGTAGCCTAATTTTGTCTACTATAACCCCATTTTATCTACTGTAGCCCAATTTTTAAAAATATGGATAATATGTCAGAAAAGATAACTATAAGTTTGAGGTCTCATTAAAAGACTCCCGAAATTAATTCCATGGGTGATCAAGGTGCAGATTTATAAAACCTTAATACTGCTGACTTTACCATATACCATAGCAATGATGATAGATGGCGAGCAGTCTTGGTTGTTTCTAAGAAAAAATCCTTGTCAAGATTTATGGCCTTGTCTGTGCAGATCACACTACAGAATTAGATATAATGAAGATTCCCTATTGGAACGCTGATGTTGTCCAAAAAAATGACAAACATGGAGTAAAACTGAACTGAGCAAAACCTAAATATACGCAGTGTCAGAAATTGGAGGAAAAAATCTGCCAACAGGAAAATATTAACAATAATACAATTATTTTAACCAAAGAAAGAATCAAAATTATACGATAAGTACACGAAATGTGGTCGATAAAAGCACTTCAAAAGGAAACCATTGATTTCGATTAAAAAAATTCATATAAATTCTCACAAAAATATTAGCACCACTATTATCATTATTTTTAATAAAAAATATCCTTGAAAAAAGGTTTTTTTTCCCCTAAAAATTTTTATTATCCATTATCCAGCAAATATAGAAGAAGAAAAAATATGTGACAGCAGCGAAAAAATCATAAGAAAAATATTTTTTAATCGAAAAATATTAGAAAATATTTCACCATGAATCCTTTTTTCTCGAATACTCATAAAGGTAATTTAATTATTAAGGATAATTAAAAGGTATTCGCTTTTTTTCCAATAGTATTTCCTATTTCTAAATAAGAAAATGGAGTGCCAAAAAAAAGAATGGAATCTAGAAAAATATAAGGCAGAGGAAGAAAGGCTGGGAAAAATGTAATATTCTACAAAATTCATACCTAACACTTAATCATAATTAAATTCGTATTTTTTTTCTTTTTGAATATAATAAATGATGATGAAAGGATAAAGAAAATTTTTTCTAAATTTCTACGCCACTGCAAATAGAAGAGGGGGTTTTCCCCATATTCTTCGGAATGAATCTTTCTATTCACCGACTGTATAATTTTTTATTAAACCCTATCGCTATCCTAGTTGCCCAAACCACTTCCGGCTATAAAGGTTTTTTTTTCTAATTTCTCTTTGATTCCGAAAGAAGATCTCTTTTTCAATTGATAGGTAGTGACTGTACAGAACCTGTCACAACGGCGTGTTTAGCAAAAGGTGTCCTTGTATTTATGTGATCGTTTTTCCTATCGTATGTCGCTAGTGACTTTGCTGACATTCAACAACGAATATTGAAAAATCTAACAGTCGTTCCGTTTCTATTCCCCATTCCAGGCTATCCACTACAGATCAGCCAGACAGTTTGTTGGATATTTGTTCGAGAAGACTAACAAAAACTGGCAACACGTTCCCGTTGCATTGCAGAAAACTGCTTGGGAACTGTTTAAAAACGAACACTAATTAAGAAATAAATAATAAAATTATTGTTAGTAACAATATCTCATGGAGTTCTGTGGCACACACCAGACAATTAGTGGAAGATTCCAACAGCATCGGAAAAACAAGTGGCATTTGTACCGTACTTATTCTCCAGTCTTTCCTGATTCTCCATATTTTTTTCCCTTTATTTTCTTTTAGTTTTTTTTTTTTTATTTCTTCCTGTTCGTTTTTTCTTCTACTTAAAGTCATCAGCAAATAGCACGAACAAACGATATCATATCCCCAACAAAACGCAATGTGGAGCACATATTATGGAGCACATATGCCGCCAAAGCAGTTAACATGATTCTGTCGTTCTGCAACGGCGAAACATCGAATTATGTCGCATTATAGGTTATGTTCGCTTATCGTGTGTCGTGATTTTACTTGGAAGCCGTTAACGTACACGTGCGCCAGTAGAGAGAAAAAAACTAATATTCATTCTGTCCCAATATTATGGAGGGGACTTACTTGTATCCGAATTTATTTACATATCCGTGTAACTTTAGATGTTATGAATTGTTTTTAATTTAAACTTTTGAAAAGACCAAAAGCTTAAAAGCTCGCGTTCGTCTTAAGGATCAGTTTGTAAATTTTTTTTTCTACAACAAAATATCAACTGGAGAGTAGCTATTTCGTCAAAAAAATTTTAAATTAAATAAAATATTTATTTTTTGTGATAGTAAACTTTTTACAGAATTCCTCTATCTTAAATTGTAATTTAACTAAAAAAAAAATTCAGTTGAAATACTTTAAAAAAATTTTACAAAATTCAAAAGAAAAAATTCATTTTTTTGTTGTATTTTGATCGATTTTTAGAAAAATTTTGGTAACAAAATATCAAAAAACATAAAAGAAATCAACAAAAAGAAAATGAAAATGTGTCCACGTAACTTTTACTCACTGCTATGAAGCATAAAGTGTCCATTTAAAAGATTAGAACTAAACAAAAAATATCGATAGCTCTTTCGCCTTTCTAAAGTCACAATAGATATCAAAGTATTTTTATACAAATGCACTAATAAAACCAATATGGACTTACAGACTACAACTTTGAAGTTCTACTTAGCCTTCCAATTACAACAGCAAACCTAATCATTTCTGTTGTAGAAATAGTTCGTAAAATTTTCGATGTTCCACTAAAGACCCCTGGGTTCATGATATGACTGTGTCTGGTTATAAAATATTTTTTTCCCGTCTTTATACTCATAACAATCCCCTTTTTCGAGAGCTGTCCTCAACTTCCCTTCCTTGACGACTAAAGCATTACTGGTTCTATGACCTACTCAAATAGTCAGTTTCCAAATTCTAGCCATACGGGGGGAAGGGTAGCACAAACTCCAAAAATTTTTAGTGGTGGGGGTGGTTAAGTTATCCTCCCCCTCCCACAACAGATACTCTTTTAAATTACTTAATATTTAGTAAAAAAAAAATATACCAAATTTCACAATTACAAATAATAACAACCACTTAATTCCTCTACCAACAGGATGTCGCCAAATGGTCTTGTAGTCGTTGCACTACAAAATGGCCTCTATCTCTTTGTTTAACAGTCCTTATATACAATCACTAAATTCGTAAATAAAAAATATAAAGTTTCATATTTCAATATTAAATTTGCAAAAGACAAAACAAATTTTCAACCTATTTTTTTTTATAAAATAAAAAAAAATTTCAAGAGAAAATTATAACTTTTAGCAAAAAAAAAGTTAAGCAGACACATATGCTGATATGCAAAAAAAAATGCAAAAACTTATAAGTAAAAAAAAACACCCAATGGGAGAGGGAAAAAACAAGACTTGCAAAAAAGGACCAAAAAGTATTCATAACAGACGACTAAGTTTCAACTTAAGTCGAAGGCTCCATCCACCTCGCTGTAAAGTCAAAAATGATGTCAAAGTGAAAATTTTTGACGTCAAATTATGTGATAACTTGCCCCGTTATGGGGTGCACTTTCGTGCGTCAAATGCAAGTAATGGCCATCATTAAGACGATAGCTGTTGATGGCCTGCTATGAATTGCTTATTACTCCTTGACAAGATTTCAACAATTGAAACGAGAAAGTTTTCGCTAGACATTAGTACCAAACCTTCTCCCATTCCTTAGCACTTTAGAAATAGTAAAGTATGTAAATACGGGCAAACCCAAAAAAAAGAAGAAACGCAAACTTTCAGAAAGAGAGCGCTGAGAAGGAAAAACTGAAAAGAAATTAAATTTTATTAGTGGAAAAGAGTTAAATTTATTCGGAATTTAAAAAGGAATCCTTTTCCTATTTTTGTTTCAAAATAAAAAAAAAAATATTTTTTATTTCCTTTTAATAAAAAATTATAGAAAAATGATGGAAATTTTCGAATTTATCTTAACTAACAAGACTTTAGAAACGACACTAAAGAATTTTTATTTGAACACCAAAAAACCGAAAATTTATAAATACGATTTTCAAAAAAAATGATTATCCAATGTTTGCTTCGAAAAAGTACTTTTAAGTAAAATTGTTTTTAAATTCAAGTTTTATTTTATCGCCTCGATATCGGCATTATGTAAAAAATTTAAATGGCTGCAAAAAGGATCCTTGAAAGTCTTGATCCTTTTTAGATAATTTTTTTAATGAGTTTTTCGCAAATTCTAGGATGTTATTACTTGGCGAGTATTGGTTTTTAAGTGCTCTAAATTTTAGGGATTCATAGCATAAGAAAAAAAAAGTCAAACAGCGTCAAATTACACGATCTTGATAGCCAGTTGACAACATCACCAAATATTGAAATTACGCATCCTGGGAAGTTTTTGCACAATAAAGATAAAATTTATCGTATTATATTGATTGTGGCTTGGTCTTTTTAAATTTATATTTAGTCAATATTATAATCTTCAAGTTCAGACCAAAAAAAAAATTGGTAACCATGTGGCCATAGCGCTCAGAATTTACGGTAACAGTGTCTGACACCTTCAAACTCAAATCTACACTTGAAATTCATTTTTTTTTCGGATACAATGGCTTTTTTATAGTTTTTTGTGGTTTTTCAGTGCCTCATAGGAAAACTTTGTTCAATTAATCAGCATCCAATAACCCAAATCGACGTATATTTTGTACTTTTTAAAATATCAAATACTAATCTTATTAAATGCCAAATAATTGACTAACTAAATACTATATTAAATTAGTTACATAATTTACACCTGTCATATAATAGGGCTGTACTTTCCTAACCGCAAAATGGATAATCCGTCACAAATTATTTTTTTCTAAAATAATTTTCCTTTTCTTTATGATTTTGTAATTTAAAAACTTCAAGAAATTTTTCAAAGCATAATATAATTTTACAAAAATCTAAAAACGGACATCATAATCAAAAATCTATAAAAATTATATTTAAAAAAAAAAAAAGCAACAAAAAAATAATCTGAGAAAAAAAATCCACACACTTAACTATCAGCATTTGAAAATTATGAAAAGTTTTCCGTCTTTAACTTATGTTAAAAAGATCATAATCGCAATCATGTTTTATCAAAAGTTATTAACAAAAATTCTCCCCTCGTACCCCCTACCCCTACCCCTCAAAATATTTTCAAATATTTAAAAAAAAAAAACAATTACTTAGCATAGATTAGAATAAAAAAAAAAAAATTTTTTTTTTTAAATAATATTTGCGACAAAATTAGAGAGGAGGAACGACTTTTAAAAAAAAAAACACCAAAAGTTCAAAATTACGCAAATTTTTCATAGCTTCAAGAAGAACACAGATACTAAAAACGAAGCTGCTTCTTCGAAATAGTACAACAAAATCCAATCAAAAATATTCATAAGCTTAACTACTTGTTTAGATATGTGTGGAAGAAATGTGAAGGAAGGCTTCCAATATGGTAAGGAAAACTTTCGTTTTATCCTTGTTGGTCTACCCATAAGCGATAGAAGAGCGAAAGAAAAAAGGAATTTATTTTCCAACCCCGAATAACAGTATAATGGAAAGTCATTGAAAGTTTCTTCATTAACGTCTTCGGCCATTGAAGGATGAAAAATTTAATAAAATTCAAAATGTTCACGTTTTCATCGTTCGCCTTTCGATACAATCAACTTGGTTTGGCGTTTTGTTGCGCGTTAAGTTTTCATATTATGATAAAAGTTGTTAAGTTTTAATCGTATCGCCAATAGTCATTGTCATCATGGAAACAGAAGGAGACTACTAACGGATAGATTGTAGAGCATTTATTATTTTTTCCTCTTCTATTTATTAATCTAATCATAATATTACTCTAAAAAGATGCTTGATTTTTTGAAGAATAAATATTGTCAGCAAAATCGTGACAGAGAGAGAGAGAGAGAGATAGAGAGATAGAGAGACAAAGAGAGCACCAAAAAAAAAATAAAGCAAATTACGTTCCAAAATTGAAAAATGCAGAAATACTTACCATACTTAATAAGGATACTATTTTAGTAGCAGCGGGAGAAATTTCTTTGAACAATATTTCAAAGGCAGATTAATAACTTTTCAAATATCTTATCATCACACAGTCAGTCTCTTTCACATGAAACTAATGAATAAGAAAAAGAAGAAAAAGTAAAGAAAGCAAATGAATCCTCTAAAAGAAAGCAAGCAGAAAAAGAAAGTCCATCCATCCATACAAAGATAGAAAGTATAGGCAAGAATTATCTTGACTGGCTGGATTCTTTCACTTGATGCCGACATTTGCCAATAAATCACAATGCAGAACACAGTCCAAAATACTGTCAGTTTGGAAAAAAAAACACACTAAAATCCATAAAGCCTGTACAGAGTGTACACATCCATAAATTGAGTGCGAGTAAATTTTTCCGTTTCCATCAAGCATTTGTCAGTCATAAATTACATCATTCTTGCACAAATCAACATCATCTTGAAGGGCACCACCACCACTACCAGATATTGTGTACGGACCCATTGGGTAAAAATCAGAAGAAGAAAAAAATTGAAAAAGAACAAAGAAGAAGAAGAAAACCATAAATTTATGGCAGTACGGGAGAGATTTGAACGATTCCTTTCGAGTGAAAGAAGCCAGAGGGAAACTTTCTAACAATTCATGCTATCCAGACTAATGTACAATAAATATTACATGAAATTTAAGATAACGTAGTCCATCTAGACAAGATTTGGTGGCACTGGTGGCCTTCTTGTTGTTCGTAACAGAATATAACGATTGTGACACATAGTACAGTAGCAAGCACCAAAGCCAGCCTTGATAAAAACAAAAAAAAATTATTAACACAAATTTGGATAAGGCTCCTTTCTTTCTAACCAGTTAATAATTTCAAAAATACATAATTTAATTTTATTATCAATACAAAAATAAAAAAATTAATTTATTTTATCAATAAAAATGACATTTGCACGAGGAGACATTCAAAATTCTAGAAATTAAACAAAATTAAGAAGATTTCTTTTAAAAAAACTACAATAAAAACAAATATTCTATTAAAAATATTTTAAATCCAAATCAACTGTTCATTCCCAAATCCCTCCCCTTACACCTCAGCGCACTACAAAAAAAAATTCGGAAAAAAAATTTATTCATTTTGAAAATTTCACAATACTTTTAAAAATTTTTATAAGTATTTAAATAATCATTCAAAATTTTCGAAAACAAAAAGATTTTTAAAAATAAAAAAAATTAAAAAACAAACAAAAAAACCTTAAAATTCTAAATATTAAAAAAAAAAACATTTTGCTAGAATTTATTAAAAATAAATAGCAAAAAATATCTCCAAAAAAAAATAGTTCTTTTTTGTCTAATAAAAAATAAAAAAAAATCTTTTTTGATTTTAATTAATTTTTTTTTTGGAGAAATTTGAAGAATATTTTGAAAAAAAGCCATTTTTCTAGAATTTTTCTTAAATATTTAAAGAAAATGTTTTTGCAAAAAAGGATTTCATTAAAAAAAAGTCCACTTTTGTCTCATAAAAATAAACAAAAAAAACCTTTTGTCAAATAATTTTTTTTTTTGGCAATTTGAAAAATATTTTTAAAAAAACTATTTTTGTATAATTTTTTTTAAATTTTTAATTTGTTAAACATATTTTTAAGGCTCAAATTAATAAAAAATATTTTTGAAAAAAATTTCGTATAGAAGTATGATAAAAAATCAAAAAAAAACCTTTTTAATTTATATTAGTTTTTTGAAAATATTTAAAAACGTCATTTTTCCAGAATTTTCTTAATTTTTTTTCAGAACCTGTTATAAATCTTTTTAAGGATGAAATCGATTGAATATATTTTGAAAAAAAAGTTCGTAGAGACAATTAGCTGAAATTCTTCAGCTAACTGATTTTTTTTTTTGAAAATTTGAAAATATTTAAAAAAAAGGAATTTCCCAGAATTTTTCTTAAATTTTTTAAGATATTGTTAAAATTCTTTTTAAGGATCAAACCTATTGAAAATGTTTTGTAGAGAAGGACTTTCTTAAAAATAGTCCTTTTTTGTCTGATAAATAATTAAAAAAAATTGTTTTTGACGCAAATTAACTTTTTTAAAAAAAAATTTAAAAACGTCACTTTTCCAGAATTTTCAAAGATCAAATCGATTGAAAATATTTTGAAAAAAAAAATTTGTAGAGAAAATAGTCCTTTTTTGTCTGATGAAAAATGAAAAAAAATCTTTCTTAAGCTAACTTATTTTTTTTTTTGGAAATTTGAAAATATTTAAAAAAAAGGAAATTTCCCAGAATTTTTCTTAATTTTTTTAAGATATTGTTAAAATTCTTTTTAAGGATCAAACTTATTGAAAATGTTTTGTAGAGAACGATTTTCTTAAAAATAGTCCTTTTTTGTCTGATAAATAATTTTAAAAACGTCACTTTTCCAGAATTTTTCTTAAATTTTTTAAGAATTTGTTCAAAGTCTTCTCAAGGATCAAATCGATTGAAAATATTTTGAAAAAAAATTCGTAGAAAAGATAGTCCTTTTTTGTCTGATGAAAAATGAAAAAAAATCTTTCTTAAGCTAACTTATTTTTTTTTTTGGAAATTTGAAAATATTTAAAAAAAAGGAAATTTGCCAGAATTTTTCTTAATTTTTTTAAGATATTGTTAAAATTCTTTTTAAGGATCAAACCTATTGAAAATGTTTTGTAGAGAACGATTTTCTTAAAAACAGTCCTTTTTTGTCTGATAAATAATTAAAAAAAATTGTTTTTGACGCAAATTAACTTTTTTAAAAAAAATTTTAAAAACGTCACTTTTCCAGAATTTTTCTTAATTTTTTTAAGAATTTGTTAGGTCTTCTCAAAGATCAAATCGATTGAAAATATTTTGAAAAAAAAATTTTGTAGAGAAAATAGTCCTTTTTTGTCTGATGAAAAATGAAAAAAAATCCTTCTTAAGCTAACTTATTTTTTTTTTTGGAAATTTGAAAATATTTAAAAAAAAGGAAATTTCCCAGAATTTTTCTTAATTTTTTTAAGATATTGTTAAAATTCTTTTTAAGGATCAAACTTATTGAAAATGTTTTGTAGAGAACAATTTTCTTAAAAATAGTCCTTTTTTGTCTGATAAATAATTAAAAAAAATTGTTTTTGACGCAAATTAACTTTTTTAAAAAAAAATTTTAAAAACGTCACTTTTCCAGAATTTTTCTTAATTTTTTTAAGAATTTGTTAGGTCTTCTCAAAGATCAAATCGATTGGAAATATTTTGAAAAAAAAAATTTGCAGAGAAAATAGTCCTTTTTTGTCTGATGAAAAATGAAAAAAAATCCTTCTTAAGCTAACTTATTTTTTTTTTTGGAAATTTGAAAATATTTAAAAAAAAGGAAATTTCCCAGAATTTTTCTTAATTTTTTTAAGATATTGTTAAAATTCTTTTTAAGGATCAAACTTATTGAAAATGTTTTGTAGAGAACAATTTTCTTAAAAATAGTCCTTTTTTGTCTGATAAATAATTAAAAAAAATTGTTTTTGACGCAAATTAACTTTTTTAAAAAAAAATTTTAAAAACGTCACTTTTCCAGAATTTTTCTTAATTTTTTTAAGAATTTGTTAGGTCTTCTCAAAGATCAAATCGATTGAAAATATTTTGAAAAAAAAATTTTGTAGAGAAAATAGTCCTTTTTTGTCTGATGAAAAATGAAAAAAAAATCCTTCTTAAGCTAACTAATTTTTTTTTTTGGAAATTTGAAAATATTTAAAAAAAAGGAAATTTCCCAGAATTTTTCTTAATTTTTTTAAGAAATTGTTAAAATTCTTTTTAGGATCAAACCTATTGAAAATGTTTTGTAGAGAACGATTTTCTTAAAAATAGTCCTTTTTTGTCTAATAAATAATTAAAAAAAATTGTTTTTGGCGCAAATTAACTTTTTTAAAAAAAATTTTAAAAACGTCACTTTTCCAGAATTTTTCTTAATTTTTTTAAGAATTTGTTAGAAGTCTTCTCAAAGATCAAATCGATTGGAAATATTTTGAAAAAAAAAATTTGTAGAGAAAATAGTCCTTTTTTGTCTGATGAAAAATGAAAAAAAATCCTTCTTAAGCTAACTTATTTTTTTTTTGGAAATTTGAAAATATTTAAAAAAAAGGAAATTTCCCAGAATTTTTCTTAATTTTTTTAAGATATTGTTAAAATTCTTTTTAAAGATGAAACCTATTGAACATGTTTTGTAGGGAAGGATTTTCTCAAAAATAGTCCTTTTTTGTCTGATAAATAATTTTAAAAACGTCATTTTTCCAGAATTTTTTTCAAATTTTTTAAAAATTTGTTAGAAGTCTTCACAAGGATCAAATCAATTGAAAATATTTTGAAAAAAAAATTCGTAGAGAAAATAGTCCTTTTTTGTTTAATAAAAATGAAAAAAAAATCCTTTTTAATTTATATTAATTTTTTTGGAAATTTTTAAAAACGTCATTTTTCTAAAAAAAATTTTAAATTTTTGAAGAACTTGTTAGAAATATTTTCAAGGATCAATCCAATTGAAATTGTTTTGAAAAAAGAAATTCCTACAGGAAATAGTTCTTTTTTGCCTAATAAAATAAATGAAAAAAAATTCTTTTTAATGCAAATTTTTTTTTTTTGGAAACGAAATTTTTTTTAAAAAAAAAATTATATAGAAAATATTATTAAATATGTCATTTTGTATTGTAAGAAAATACTAAAAATAAACGGAGAAAAGGAAAACGACCAAAAAAAAAAACATTAAATAACAGTTGACATTTTTAAAAAGCATACCCTTGCTCGCACCCTTGTCGGCCGTCCATCAGTCAGTCACGCTCATTTTGAAATTACACTCAGGACAACAGAGTTCATAGCATTTGTCGGCCTCATTTTCATTTTCAAGGCGAGAAAGTCAATTTAAACGAGGGTAAACAGAAAATCTTTTCTCCCACACACTTCCTTGACATACCTTGAAGGGATACTATTTATCCTTCATCACGAAATACTGTTTGTCCTGTGCCTAAATAATGTCGACTACTTTCAATATTCATGTACACACAAACACGTAGATGCAAAGAAAATATATACGAATACATATTAGATAATAATTGCTCTTGTAAGAATGTACACTATAAAAATATCAACAACAAAAAATAAAGAAAAACCAAACCAGAAAGAGTAAAAGTAGAAGAAGATAAACAAGAGAAGAAATTTACAATCGGAGAGCATAAAGTGAAAATGGCGAAAGCGTACATCTTGAAAATGGCCATGGAATCATACCTTCCTGATACGAGCCCATAGATTCTGGTGGAAAGAATAAAAAAAAAAAATAGAAAAATGTCACGCAGTGATCACACATAAAAAGGAATTCTTTTACTATCGTCCTGTTACTGCCACCCATAAATCACTCACTCGGTTTTCGGTTTTAAGACTGTATACCCAGTCTTTTAGTAGATTTTATATTGGTGTGTTTCAGGAAAAGGAAGCAGTCAACCAGAAAAAAAGAGAAACGTGAAAAAAGTACAACAAAATAAAAAAAAAGAATAAGGGAAAATAACGAATAACTTACAATTGGATTTTAAAAAAAAAAATTAAAATGTTAAAAAATACAAAATGAAAAGATGAAAATAATAAAAGCAGAAAATGTGCACTGGCATTTCACCATTTCATTTTCTACGAATGAATAGCATGAAAAGTCAATGATATCCTTTTAGTATTACCAGTAGCGATAATATTACCAGCCACTATTGCTTAGTGTAGTAACCAGTAACCATCAGCACCACCACTAGTACCACTATGACTTTTCTCGGGATTAAAAGAAAAAAACGCCTGATTTTGTTTTACTTGTAATTGTGGTAAATTGTATTTATTTTAAATATTAAAAATAATTTTCTTTAAAAAAATTTGTTGTAAAGACATTTTTGGGATAATTTTATAGGTTTTATACCGCTAAGTGACCGCGTGGGGCGGATTTTACCTCTTTTTGTTTATTTTTTTGCTACAGGAAATATTTCCCATTTTTTTAGCTTACTCTTAATTGATTATTTTGTAGGCATCTCCTTTCAAAAAAATGTCTTCATCGCAACATTTAAAATTCTATTGAAAACTTTAGTACTGATCCTTAATTAAATTTAAAATACAGCAAAACCGCGCCGCGCGGTCAATCAAATTGTGAGATATTCTTCCAGACCGCGTTAAGCGAAACAATTTTTTTTCAGGGCAGATTAATTTGCGAGGTTTTGTTTTATGAACCGCATCCCATGTAAATTATTTTTTTAAGGTTTAATTAAATTGGGAAGCTATTTTTTATGAACCACGTTGAATGGAAAGTTTGATTTTCGCGGGTGAGAAAAATGTGATAAATTTTTATGAACTGCGTCCAGCATAAATTTTTTGTTTAGGGTTTGATTAAATGGTAAGGTTTTCTTAACCGCATTCTGCGTAAATTGTTTGTTGTGGCTGATTAAATTGTGTGATTTTTTTATGAACCGCGTCCCGCGTAACGATTTTCTTTTCCGTCTGACTGAATTCTGAAGTTTCTTAAGAAACTGCTTCGAGCGAAAAGTTTTTTTTATATTTTTATGAATCGCGTCCTGCATAAAAAATGTTTTTCTCGCCTGATTAAATTGGGAGGCTTTTTAAGGAACCGCTTCGAGCGAAAAAAATGTTTTTATGTTTTTATGAACCGTGTCCTTTGTACAAATTTTCTTTCTTCCCTGATTGAATTTTAAGGTTTTTAAAGGAACCTCCTCCCGCGTAAAGATTTTTTTTGGTTGTTTTTAAGACCTCCCGCGTAAAGAAAGTTTTTTTTCGCAATTGATTATATTGTGATATTTTTTTTATGAACCGCCTCTCACGTCAAGATTTTATTTTTCGTCTGACTGAATTTTGAGATTTTTTAAGGAACCCCTTCGAGCAAAATGTTTTTTTAAAACCGCGTCCCGCCTAAAGATTTTTTTTCTCGGCTTATTAAATTCTAAGGTTTCTAAGGAACTGGTTCGAGCTAAATATTTTTTTTTTTATGTTTTTTTATGAACCGCGTCCCACTTAAAGATTTGTTTTCTCGGCTTATTAAATTCTGAGGTTTTTAAGGAACTGGTTCGAGCGAAATATTTTTTTTTTTGATGTTTTTTATGAACCGCGTCCCGCGTAAGGATTTTTTTTCTGGGCTTATTAAATTCTGAGGTTTTTAAGCAACTGGTTCGAGCGAAATATTTTTTTTTGGATGTTTTTTTATGAACCGCGTCCCACGTAAAGATTTGTTTTCTCGGCTTATTAAATTCTAAGGTTTTTAAGGAACTGGTTCGAGCGAAATATTTTTTTTGGGATGTTTTTTATGAACCGCGTCCCGCATAAAGATTTTTTTTCTCGGCTTATTAAATTCTAAGGTTTTTAAGGAACTGGTTCGAGCGAAATATTTTTTTTTTGATGTTTTTTTATGAACCGCGTCCCGCGTAAAGATTTGTTTTCTCGGCTTATTAAATTCTGAGGTTTTTAAGGAGCTGCTTCGAGCGAAATATTTTTTTTTTGGATGTTTTTTATGAACCGCGTCCCGCGTAAGGATTTTTTTCTCGGCTTATTAAATTCTGAGGTTTTTAAGCAACTGGTTCGAGCGAAATATTTTTTTTTTTATGTTTTTTATGAACCGCGTCCCGCGTAAAGATTTTTTTTCTCGGCTTATTAAATTCTGAGGTTTTTTAAGGAGCTGCTTCGAGCGATATTTTTTTTTTGATGTTTTTTATGAACCGCGTCCCGCGTAAAGATTTTTTTCTCGGCTTATTAAATTCTGAGGTTTTTAAGGAACTGGTTCGAGCGAAATATTTTTTTTTTTATGTTTTTTATGAACAGCGTCCGGCGTAAAGATTTTTTTCTCGGCTTATTAAATTCTGAGGTTTTTAAGGAGCCGCTTCGAGCGAAAAGTTTTTTTCTTTGCCATTTTTATGCGGTCAATGATATTTGAATCGTTTTTTTTTTTTTTTGAATAAAATATATTTGAAGACATTTTAATAGACCGCATATCGTGTATTTTTTTTAAATTAGAAATTTTTGACAATTGAAACACTAATACTCTAATAATAAAAAAATCAGTACCATAATTTGAGCCCTTAATTCGAATAACGTTATAATGAGCCTTCCGTTTAAAATTTTAATAAACGCTATAGCCTTTTTTTTTAATCCATTCATTTCTAAATAATAGAAAACAGAAAATTTCGCCAATCTTCTTTAGGTTCCTTGAGAGAGTTCTACCAATAATAGTGATCAACAAAATGCTGGGGTCACTTCAATGGCCGACATGTCATCATCAATGATGAATTTCTACTCACACGTTAAAATGAAGACGGCCATTTATGCAATAGCAGCAATAAATGATGGTCAATGTTGTTGGATTATAGTCGAAAAAAAAAATTCCAATGCCGCCATCGCTATTTTGTCATCATCACTAGTACTAGTATTATAGACACCGCCATCGCCATAGCCATCACCATAGCCATCGCCATTATTGTCGCTATCGTTTTACTGATTGCGCTTCTGCCATTATACGCTTCTGCCAAGAACGCGTCAAATGCTGGCAAAGATGAGGTCAGGCTAGAAGGAATTGAATTGAATTTAATTCTTGTCCTCCTCTTTCGCACTCGTCAAACTTCCTTTTGGAATTATTCAGTCATAACACAGTCGTTCTCTTTCGTTCACTCATCACTCTCGACAAAAACCGTACATAGTATGAGGCTGACTGTATACATAATCTAATGATTTATATTTAGGTCGAGCTATTCATTACGTTTCATAATGAGTGATTTATGCGCGGCCAGAAATGCCTGCTTAAGTCCCTTTTTTTGTATGCTCATTGCTCTGACATTGTTATGCTTAAGTACATGACTGCGTATGTGTTCGTTTATGTTTTGTTAACGTGCGTATGCTCATTTATATATTAGCCATTTAACAATACACTACCAACTCATACAGCCAGTCGATGATGATATTTGCCTTCACACTACAATATCTTTCACTAAATAAATGCTGGTTTTTTTTTTTGGTTGCTTTCGAAAGGGCACACACTTTCTCACCATACCCTTTGCTCAGTGTCAAATCTGCCCTCCTAGACTACCCTTCTGCTATTCACCATCGAATAAGCTATACACAGACTCGATTATTCCTATGCGTTTTTGGTTTATACTTCTTACAGTATTTAGTTTAGCAGTTTTTTTCTCTTCCCCTCTTCTCCTTCTTTCTTATCACATTTCACCCGATGGCCCCTCTTTTCTCTTTAAAAAAAAAAAAAAACCAAGAACAAAATACAAAACGCACAGTAGGGTTTGGACACATTTTTCAAATGTACATAATTTCTGTTTAATTTCACATTTCACACGAATACAAATAAAAACACCCTTCCAACTGTATCTACAGCCATATATCCATCTATACATGCATAGACCTAGTTATATATATGCATGTGTATAGAGAGGAGAGCCAAGTTCGACTTTTTGAATGATTCTTTTTGAACAAGAAGAAATGTTCGCCTTTAATTTGATCGATTGAACGGTGGCCATAGTTGTTGAAGAGAATCATTATTTTTTCTAATAAATTTTTTTTTTATTTCTCTTAAGGAATTATTTTTTTTTAATTTTAATAAGTTTGTATGTATTTGTTGAAAAAAAAAAATTATTATTATTCTTTGTTATCATGAATAATAAATAGTTTTAAAAGTTTCATTTTTATAGTAAATTAAATTTTTTTTACATTTTTTTAATAGATTTTTTCTTTAAAATCACAAAAAAAATGTTCGAAATTGTTAAAGTCTTGGAAAAAATAAGGGTTAAAAATTTTGAAAACCGTTCACATTAATAAGGATAAGAAATAAAGAAGTTTATTTATTTTATGAAATTTTCAAAAGTATTAAAAATAGAATATATTTTGTAAGCAAATAAAAATGAAATGATTTTTTTTTCTTTGGAAAACTTGATGGATCAAATTTTTTTAATCTGTTTTCAAATTAATTTTATTAAAAAAGAAATTAAAAAATCAAAAAAGAAACCAAAAAATTTTTGGAGGTCCAAATTTTAGTACATTTGCGATTATAGCCTTAAAAAAATTACAATAATTAACTTTACCTCAATCATATTAATTGAATGAACATAACCTCAAAAGGAAAATAATCTCACAATTTACATAACCTCAAATTAAAATTTTTTTTTTTATTTTTTTTTTCTTCCAAAATATTGTAGTTTTAAGAGTTGTTTTTTTTTGTAAATTAAAATTGCTATGCATTTTAGGAATTGATTTTTTTATTTAAATTCAATAAAAAATAAGGTTCCAAATTTTTAAAACGTTGGTAATTTTTTTTTAATTTTTAAAAATATTAAAAGAAAAAAAAATTAATTTTTTTAAATATGAGAAAATATTGAATACAGACTATTTTCTGTAACCAAATCAAAATTTAGGAATTTTTTTCGGGATACTTGCTATCTCAATTGCGTTAAGTTTATTCTTAAAATTTCAATTGCGTTAAGTTTATTCTTAAAATATTCTCTTTTCTTCAGTGATTTGCGTTCATAAGAAAAAAAAACTATTGTAAATTTTTGGTAGTCCAAATATTAGTACTTTTGCGACTATAGCATTTGAAAAACTAGAATAATTAACATAACCCCAACTAAAACAATTAAATGTACATAACCTCAATATTTCTTTTTCTTTTCTTTAAATAATATTACTAAGAGTATTTTTATAATGAATTAAAATTACTATACTTTTTGTCAATAGATTTTTTCCTCAAAAACAAAGCAAACAATTTTAAAAATATATTGTATGTCAATTAAATGTACATAACCTCAATATTTCGTTTTTTTTCTTCTTTAAATAATATTACTAAGAGTATTTTTATAATGAATTAAAATTACTAGACTTTTTGTAAATAGATTTTCTCCTCAAAAACAAAGCAAAAAATTTTAAAAATATATTGTATGTTAAAATTTTGTGTTTTTAAATTTAAATTTATTTTATTTAGTTTTATTAATATTCGAAAAAAAATATTAATTCGTAAGGACATAATTTTATGTTTTTTTGGGGGGGGGGGGATGTATTTTTTAATCTTGAAAATTTTCTAAATCGGAAACCGAAGCACTAAAAATAACCTTAAAAAATTACAAACATTTACATAACCTCAACATTACTCAACTAATCACAATTGAATGTACATAACCTTAAATTATATTTTGTTTTTCTTAATAATACTTTCAAAAGCATTTTTCTCGCATATTTAATTGGCTAGACTTTTTCGGATTGTTTTTTTTCCACAAAAACATTTTTTAAAAAAAACAAACAAATTTCAGAACTTTAACAAAAAGGAAAAACCAAAAAATCGGGATTTTGGCAATTTTATTTTATGGCAAAAAAAGTATTTTTTTGTTGGCATATAAAATTTTTTTCTCTATAAAATAATTTGTTTGTTTTTGAGAATTTTAAAGTCTTGAACTTTTTGGGAATTTTATTGTTAATTTTTTAAAATAAATTTT
This sequence comes from Atherix ibis, assembly GCA_958298945.1. Classification (NCBI taxonomy): domain Eukaryota; kingdom Metazoa; phylum Arthropoda; class Insecta; order Diptera; family Athericidae; genus Atherix; species Atherix ibis. The sequence continues at coordinate 8,971,009 of OY282609.1, forward strand.
TTGAGGTTAAAATTTTAAGAATTAATAAAATTTTTAAGTCAAAAAAAATTTGGGGATTTTCATATTTAAAACTGTAAAATTTATAAAAAATGCAAAAAATAAAAATTTCGAATTTTATTATTTTAATACCGGAAAACGTTTAAATAATAAGTTTTTTTCATGATCTTAACTTCAAATTGGATTTATTTTGGCTCTAAATTAGTATAAAAAAAATATTTTTTTTTTTTGCAAATCTAAAAATGTTAAGTGTAAATTTGAAATTATATAAAATTTTCATATTTTTTACAAGTTTTTCATATTGAAAACTCTAAAATGCATCTGTTTTGCCTATAAATTATTATAGATGCACAAACCTTGAGTAAGAATTAAAAATAGCAAAATTTTTTTAGCAATTACATCTTAAGGCTATCTTTACTTAAATCGAATAAAGTTAAATATGTAAAATAATTTTCGTGAAGAAGGGTTCATATCAAAGGCGGCAGCAATAATTAACAATTTTCATCACTATTACATTTTATTTCAGTCATTCTATTACTAAGAAAAATAGATTATAAGAAATAAAATCAATAAATGGAATTTCCGTTAGACTAATGGCCTCCCAAATTAATTTATGTCCAAATAACATGCATACGAACAGCAGTGATGGATGCCGGCAGTCACTTTGGTGAAGCCATTTTGATAAAAGCAAAAACCAGCGCGACCATGACGCACAACCTAATAAATCTGTGATTCGTCAATAGTAGTCAAGTACGAGTTTTCCATTTCACAGACTTCCTTTTTTTCTCTCGGAAACCATCCACTCAAAACTTCTACAAAAAGTAAAAAATGATGATCATCTTATACTATGCAATTCTCAAAGACGTAAAAATGAAAAATAAAAAAATAAAAACACTATACAAGATAATAACATAGAAAAACGCTTAATAGCTGAAAGTGTTCGGCATCCTTGATCTAATCTTAAAATGAACTGAAGGACCAACCGGCAATAAGCAATGAACAACGAACAAAACCACTTCAGAATTCTGATAATATAATTAACCAATTTCCACAAGCAATAAATCTAATTCTGATTATCGACAAAAAATTTATTCAAATACAAAAGAAAGTCGATTTAGTTTGTCTTCTTCTTTAATGGAGAAACTAAAAAAAAAAAAACGATAGAGAAATGCAGGCTTTCTTCAAGAAGTCTTAATTTGAGAATTATTAAAGGGAGGGAGAGAAAAAAACCCAAACATTCCGTCATGGAAAAAAAAGAGAAATTTTGAAATCGAACAAAAAAAATTCTAGAAAAAAAGGCTAAATGGAAATGAGAAAAGCGAAGAGTGTGGACAAATTCAAAGGACATTTTCATGCAAGCAGGTAGGATAATAGAAAGACATTACAGCAGGACAACAATCAGCGGCGACATCTTGTGCATGATAATAATAGCAGCCGCATTAGTAATAATTCCTCATTTCTAATCGTACACGCATACTAACTATAAAAAGCCATCCATCCATCCATTTAGTGTGTTCGTCCTTACAACTAATCACATGTGCTGCTATGCGATAGAAGAACGACATATGACAATAGGGAAAATAACAATTCTACTGAGCCAGGCAAAGGATGCACTCTTATCTAATTATGCAATAAAAGCCAGTCTACCATGAGCCTATCCATCTAACCAAGCATCCATCCATTTGATTAAAATTAGTACTGAGACAATACTAAACACTACGACATCTTGGAATCGAATAAGAAAAACCAACTCTACAACTAAGGAAAGTAGCAATAAAAAATAATAAGAAAAAAAAACTTCATAAGAACAATCCAAAACTGAAAAAAAAATACAGGAGTATATCCTCTCCTGTCAGGCATAGGCAAAAGACCATAGAACAGAACGAGATAAGCGCATAAGAAGCCATCACCAATGTGTGTCGTTGAATTTCTTTTTGCTGTGCTTATCTCGATTTGATTGTCACTCATCCGCCATCTCGCTTTTCAAACAAACCCAAACCTGCCCTTAAAATGAACATGTACACAATCATATAACACGTTCAAGTATAGAAATACACACAACCACTGTGACGAATGACGTCTCAAAAACCCAACCCCTGTTGCGACACGAACTCGTCAAAATGATGTTTGGTGCAAGAAAAACGAACCCAGACCAAGGAGGAACTCAAACCAAGTACAAAAAAAAAACCAACAAGGGTAGAAACATCTAAAGGAGAGGGCAGGAAAAACAAGTAAAATAATAACAAAAGCTGGTCTAGTCCTCCCTGATTGAGTGAGTAAATTTTTCTAAGGACGACTACGACGAGTATGTCCTGTTTTTGCTTTGAATTTTGACGATTTCTAAACGAAACTCGACTCGACTCTTCTCGATTTGATTCGATTGAACAGCATCCGATGCTGTCAGGATTCTTCGCCTTCTGCTATGAGGACAACGTGCTTAGTATCTATGTCAGCTTTGTGTGTGTATTTGTGCTCGCAAGGACTAGTCCCAATCCGAAACAGAAGAAAGTTTTTGTTGTTTGTGAACATCCGAGAGGACGACACATGATAATCGTTGAACTTGTGTTCGTGCAAAGAGGGTCGACCTAAACCAACACGTAAGACTCAATGCAAAGTCTGCATGTCCTTAGAATGAAGGGTTGTCTAGTTGACTTGACGTACTGAATGAGGAAAAAACCATCATTCTAGATGGATGGCATCAAAATTGTATGGCAAATGAGAAACATGAAAAATATCCTCATTCAAAAAGGGCAGAAATGGAACCAAGTTGACTGCCGTTTGCCCTTGCAAAACACTTCGCATCTCTGTATTGGTATATTTGTGTTTGCTTGTGTGTGTGTGTGCATACAAGTTCTGCTAAAATTTGTCACCTCTGAGGGTGTAGTGAATGCCGTCGTCATGTAGATACGTAAACATTGCTACTCTCTGTTGTGTGGCACTTCATCTTCGACAAAATTTCTCGTCCTTACCAGCAATACCATAGTCCCTTCGACTTGAGTGAGTCGCTCTCTGAATCCGGATAGCTAACAGTCTCTGTGATGGGATGTGACGTTCTAGTGACGGCTCCCATGTGCGGCAAATTATCAAAGAGGGTGCGCACTTATCAGAGCAGAGTGGGGAATTCATACCAAAATGAGGAGGAATTTTTTCCAACCAAAAAAAATTAAAGATAAACAAAAAAATGGAGGCATCGTTTTGATGGTGTACAATTTTTTTCCCTCTTTTTCTATACAAACGCAAAATAATTTTGCATAATAATATTGTAGGCAGGCACAATCCAATCCATCCAATTGTTTATTAGAAAATGAATATTTCCAAGTAAAAATCATAAGTTGATCCTGAAAGGAATTTTTTTTTTTGTATTGACGAAGGATATTCATGAAAATTCAAATCTTTCCGTATTTAGCGATAAGTTTTTTTTTCCACCTTTTTTGGGCATTTTCCTCCTCGCACAAGATTTCTTTTTTTTTCTATTATCCTTTTTGCTATATTTTCGATAAATATTTTCTTCATAATTTTGATATTGTGCAAAATCCTTCTATTTTTCTGATTATAGACACATTATCATCTGTAAAAATCTGCAAGTTGCTATTTTATGCACCAAGGACCTCCTGTGAAGTGGGGTATTTCTTACGTGGGCCTTGTTTTGGGAATGTTTCGCCATTTCTGACTGAGCTTTTAACTCATCCCCCTATGCAAGTGCAAATGCCATACCTCCACTATAATTCTTACTTTCTCTACACATCCTTACCACACCTCCCTGGGCTTTACCGCCACATCCCTTAAACGATCTTCTACGGACTACATAATATTTATTACGATTGCAAGTGAACGTGTATTTGTGCAATTGTACTATGAGGGCTGTTATCTGTGTTTGAAAAGAAAACCCAGCAAAGTGAAATTGGTAGAATGCAGGCGAACTGCTCAAAAATAATTTTTTGACAGATTTATAGCCATCGGCCTGTCTTAACTTTGAATTATGTCTCGAAATAGACGAAATATTCTATTCTCGCTGGTTGGTTCTTTGTGTTCTTGTCGACGTTGTCGTTCTCATCGGTGGCCACAGTTCGTATCTGCTGCTGTTGTCGTCTTCGTCTTTGTCGTCGTCATCGTCACCGGAATCGTAGCCTCCTTTATTGTTATCGTCATTGTGATTTTCATCATCGTACTTTTGACTAAAAACCATTTACCACCACCAAGGACCAAGGACAGGCTATCTCCCCATTCGTATTCTTTGCTTTCTTTTGAATTTCATTTATTCCAAAAACACCCAACTTTCAAATGTGAATCTGTACTGGTATTTTGTAGCTAAAGCGTTTCGACACCATCACACCATCATCGTCAATATTGTCATAGTCATAGTCATCGAATTTGGCGTTATTGTAGTCGTCCACCTTATTACCGTGCTGGCGTTTATCCAATTCACCCATTAACTGGTAGCTTCCGTAGTGTCTTTTCGATCCAACATTGATTGTCAAGGATTCATAATCGGTAAAAATACAGACAATTGGTATACACAAAATTTTGGAATGGGTATGGGTACTTGTAGATTGATGGGGTGAATTTAAGGGGATATTGAATGGAGCACGTCATTCCATCTCATTTCATATTTTCCATCCACTGCAGGTGTACTACACAAATACGCCCACGATTATAACGCCTTTTACTTTTAATAGGATGAACCTACAGCGTTCATTATGTCAAATAAATATAATTTTTTTTTCCATTTTCATCTGTCATTTATCTCTTTTTCTCACCTCCACTTCTTCTCGTACCCTGAAAATTTCTCCCCTAGTCTGCTGCTGATCTACCAAAGAAATTTCGTTAGCGTCGATTTGAATTTCTTCTTATTCTCTTTTCTAAGAGAATCGTTCATATTATTTTATGCTTATTTTTATTCACACCCCCTTTCCCCCCTTCAACGTTTTCCACCCTTCCCATCACCTTTCCTCCGATTTTCATCCCAATAATTCGACAACACAACAGCAGACGTTTTACGAACAGCCCATTTTCTATAATTTATTTTTTGGATCATCATCTTTCTTCGCCATTTCTTCATTTCGCGTATCCTTCCCGCCTTACCCTAGGCATCCCCTTTATTAACCAAAATAACCCTCTCTGTCATATTTGTATATCTATAAAGTATAATATTTCAATCTAATTCTTATCTTGTGCACAGTTTGTTTATGTAAATCAAAATAATGCTGACATGTACGCGCTGCAAAATCTTTTATTTCGATTCATCCCCTTCAGCGCTTATTTCTCTACTCACACATAATGTCGCCAATTTTATAGAAGATGAAAAATTTCCTAATTACATACAGAGTAGTGAGTAGTCGAATACAAAAACTGAAAATTATAACTTTCTATTTATGAAGTATTTGTGGGGAAATAATTGCGTCTATGTACAAACACACACACATCCTCTTATATCGTCGAAATACCTACCCTGTTTTGTATAGAGAGTATGTACATAAGCTAGTCAGGATTCATTGATGAGATTATAGTACAAAAGAGAGAAAGGGATTCTGTGTACCCTATCCATAAGAGAGTATTTAATGTATAGACGAATATTAATGCGCTTTCATATGCAGAACAAAGCAAGAAAGCTACCCCATCCAGAGTTTTTTTCGTCTTCTTTCGTTATTTGGCAAAAACAAGTAAAAAAAACTATTGCCATCCATTGGGACCAATAATGGAAATGCTTTGAGTTTTTCTTAATTATGAATTATGGTTTTTGAAGTATTTTATATGCAATAAAAAAAAACCACTTTAATTCTTCTATAAAATTTTCTTTAACGATTTATAGTTCTTTTTTTTTTTGGTTGACAAAAAAATAACTTCCAAATTATAACAACACAAAAATAACTTTTAAATTTTCCTAATACAATTTTCTTTATATTTTTGAGAAATAGTTTTTAAGGAAAAAAATCAGGAAAATACATTTTTAAAAATATTGAAATTTTTTTTTAACTTTCTGGGATTGGTCACGGTATTCATGTGGCATTCAACTGAAGATTAACCATATTTTTAATAAATTCCACTTAACGAAAAATATCTTTTTAAATAGAACACCTTTCATTATGAAGCTCCTCGACCAGACAATTCCTTTCCCAAGTCCTCTATTTGATTTTCTTCGATCAAATATGCTTCATAAAATATAACAATTTATGAGAACGGTGACTTTACATGCAAACAAATCAACAAATAATATTCTTATAGTCAAATTGAAATGATTTTCAAACAAAATCCTTAATGTTATTTTCAATAAAAAATTATTTTGTTAGTCTTTATATCCAAAAAAAAAGAAATAAAAAAAATCATCATAATAACGAATATCCTTTTTTATTAAACTGGTCGCGATCGATTCAATTTGGGGAACAAAAACAAACAAAAAAATTACAAAAATTTATACCAAGAATTTATGAAAATAAAAACATATTTAATTAGGTTTATTATAATAAGATCCTTAAAATAAAATGATGAACGAATCCTTGACATTGGCTGATGATGTTATGAACCAATTAAATTACTGACAATAATAATCGGACACTCTCCAAACTGGACCTAGGCATACAACCTAGGCATTGAGAAACACTGCTAAAAAACTCCGTTAAAAGCTTTGAGAAAAGCTGGTTTTTCAAAACTTCTTTAAAAAATTGTAAAACCAAAAATTAGTGGACTTAAATTTTGTCTTAAATATTCATTAAATTCGAAATGAGGATTTCTCTCAAACAAAATTTTTACAAAAAATAAATAAACCAAAAAAATTATTAATTAATAATATTTTCCAATAAAAAATTCCTTAAACCTAAAAAAATCCTTTCAAAATTTTGAGAAACGGTGTTATTAGTAAAAGATTCTTCAAAAATTTCATTACAAAAAAATAAATCGATTCGAAACGTGCATTTTTACCAAAGAAATTTTTTACGCAAATTTGTTTTTTTTATGATTTTTTTACATTTTATAATGAAACCAAAAAAATTATTTTCTAAAGTTGCAGAAACACTGGAATTTGTAAAAGCTTTTTAAAAAAATGTTATTACTGGAAATAATTAACTTAATTTTTTTATTAAATTACCAAATTTGGATTTATTTTCCACATTTGCTTTTTGAGTATATTTTCCAATAAAAAATTCCTCAAACCTAAAAAAATCCTTTCAAAATTTTGAGAAACGGTGTTATTAGTAAAAGATTCTTCAAAAATTTCATTACAAAAAAATAAATCAATTCGAAACGTGCATTTTTACCAAAGAAAATTTTTACACAAATTTGTTTTTTAAGATTTTTTTACATTTTTTAATAAAATCAACAAAAAAAATTTTTAAAGTTACAGAAACACTGGAATTTGTAAATGCTTTTTAATAAAATTTTATTACGGAAAATAATGAACTTAATTTTTTTACATTATTAAATTACCAAATTTGGATTTATTTTCCACATTTGCTTTTTGGGTATATTTTCCAATAAAAAAAATTCTCAAACCTAAAAAAATCCTTTCAAAAGTTTGAGAAACGGTGTTATTTGTAAAAGATTCTTTAAAAATTTCATTACAAAAAAATAAATCGATTCGAAATGTGGATTTTTCCCGAAGAAAATTTTACGCAAATTTGTTTTTTAAGATCACTTTACATTTTATAAAAAAAAAAAGAAAAAAATTAAACTAAAAGGAATTATTTTTGGAAGTTGCAGAAACACAGGCATTTGTAAAATCTTTTTACTAAAAAAATTTTTTTTAATAAACTAGCAAATTTGCACTTTTCTCAAATAAAATTTGTACCAAAATTTAAAAAAAAATTTCTTTACGAAACACAGTAGTTTTTTTTTAAACATAACCTTAAACACTTTAACGAAAAATTCGCGGAGTTCAAAATTAGGCAGCATAAAAATTTCGTAATTATTGTATTTCTAAATATTATACATCTTAAATCATCTTTTAACAGTTCTTTGCATATTTTTTTGTAAAAAAGAAAATATTATTAAAATAAGGAAAATGATTTGGGATATTTGAGAAACATTTTACCAATAAAACTAATCAAATTATTTTATTTTTCTAAAGTCCACTATTGAGTAGGACCAGTACTTGCCAAATATTTTCATAAATCAAAAACGGACCACTTTTGATTTTTTTTTCCCAAGTTTATATTTTAACCAAACTTATATCTCTTTCAAGTTAGTAGATTTTTTTAAAGGTTTTTTTTTGTAGACTTTTTTTTAAAGAAAAAAAGTACTTGTTAAAAAAAATATTTTCTGAGAGTCATAAGAAGCTCTGCGATATTTTAAAAGCAACGTTTTAAATTTTTTTGGTGCCCAATTATCAACTGGGTAAAAAAATTTAATAAACACTTCTTTTAAAGAAAAAGGTAAAAATATTTCCCCCATAATATTAACTACTTTAAATAATCAACAATGAACTAATAATAATTCTTTATTCAAAAGACATAAAGACATTTCGTTAGAGTAGTAAAAACAAAATTAATAACATTGCCTTCTTCATCATAAATATATTTTTATGAGTTAATTATTTATTACGAATATAAAATTCTTCAAAATACTAATGTAGAAAAATCTAATAAAATTCAAGTAATAATAATAATGAAAACAAAAATTTTTTTCATTTTTTTCTATTTAAAAATTAAGAAAATATATCAGCAGCAACAATTGAATTTATTGCCAATTTTGTGGTGAATTTAACAAGAAAGGGTCAATTGGCAATAATGACAATAACAACAAAATAAAATTAAAAAAATAAAAAATAAAGAAAACAGACAATGTGGGGAATATGTTTTTGGAATAAATATCAAATTAGTCATCAAATTCGATGTTCAATGAGTTATGACAGTTTCGGGGGGGCCCATTTCGGAATAAATTCGGACATAAAAATGAGCAAATAAAAAGTTGATGTTGGTTTAAAGAGAAATCGAAAATTAATTCATAAATATTAAGAGAGAAATATTACTCACGCATACGAGAACATTTTATTCAAACTTTCTCAAATATGCGCGAATACATAGTATTAAGCAAAAAAAAATTGTGTGCTTATAAATGGTCATCCAATTTGTAGTTTGGAAAGTAAAGTAAAATCCTGGAAACTTAAAATTTAGATTTTAATTTAATTTTTATTTAATTATATTACTTGCACCTTGCCATTCTACAAAATATATAATAATATAATTTGAAAATGTAATTGCCACCAGACTTCTTTTAGGACTCAATTATTTTAAGGTAATTTTTGATGCACCATTTACTTGAAGGTATTTGGTTTTTCTGTCTTTTTAGCACCTTTACTTGAAGGTATTTGGTTTTTCTGTCTTCTAACGTTTGAAAATTAACTACGCAAATATATTGTGTCCCAAATTGCATGCAAGATTTGAATTTTGCGCCATTTGTACGATAAAGTGTTGCCAACGCTGACAGCTGACAGTTCTGAGTTATTCAAAATGGCGCGCTTCACGACAGAACAACGGGTTTTCATTTCTTGAGCAATATTTTAAAAATAATGAAGTTTTGTCAGTAACACTTCGCAATTTTCTTCCAAACTATGTTCGGCAAAGTAAGAGTCCAGGTATATCAATTCGGCACCGTGGTCATGAATTGGACATTTTGAGAAGCTCTTGACAGTAAGAACTGAATCCTATTGACCACGCACAGCGAATGGAGTTCGTCGAATCGATTATAGAACAACAACAATTTTTCGAACAAAATCATTTTCAGCGCTGAGGCTCATTTCCATCTTGATGGCTTGTTTAATAGAGAAAATTGTCGCATTTGGGGTTCAGAAAATCTGCACGGAATTGTTGAGAAATAAATGCATCCACAACGTGTTACTGGTGCGGATTTTGCGGTAGAGGCATCATCAGACCATTGTTCTTCGAAAATGCAGCTGCTCAGGCAATAACAGTTAATGGTGATCGCTATCACGACATGATACTCCAGTTTTTTGTGCCCAAATTGCAAGTTAAGGATGTGGTTTCAACAAAATGGTCCCACATGCCATACAGTCCGAGAAACAATTCAATGGTTAACCTATATTTTCTACCAAAATTACTTATTGCGTTAATTTTGAGACATCCTATATGACCTTTTACGGCGTTTTACAATAACAACAAATCGAATAACGTCAAATTGCACGATTTTTGACGCCAATTGACCTCAAATAATTTTCCAAATTATACCACATCCTGGAAACTTTTCGTGCAAAAATGCTAAAACTTGTCATGTGATGTTGCTTGTGGCGCCATTTTTTGTTAAAACCACATGTGTTCCCGATTAAATGGTTCAAGTTCAAGCTAAAAAAAGGTCGGTTATCACGCGGTCATAGCGAGCAGAATTGAGGGTAACAATTTTTCCTTCTTCATTTTCAAAGGAAAACGGGCTATTGACATCCATAGTCACCTATGGGTTTTCAGAGCCCCATATATATGATTATTTTGCTGACTGTACTGTGTAAGATTGTGGAGTGCCAAAGAGAGGTTTTTGGCGAAAGACCAGGGTGAGAAGGAACCACTCAAATCTCTCCCATCAACGTTGGACAGCCGGATTCACCCCCTTTTCATTTAATTGGTCTCCTTTTTGCTCTCTTAAATTATTTAAATATATTTTCCAATTTTTTTTTATATTTTCGACATATTTATATCCTCTTTCTCTATTGCTATTCCCTCTCTTTTGTTAGAATTATTTTTTTTTGTTTTTTTTTTGAGTAATTTTTTTTCCTTTTTTTAATTTTTTCTTCGTTCTTTTCTCTTTTACTTTTCCTTGTGTTTTTTTCACTAGTTAAATTTTTTTTAAATTTTTTCTTTCAATAATTTTGCAATATTTTCCAAAATTTTCTGTATTTTTTTCGACCTTCCCTTTTTACCTGAATAGTTTTTTTTGTTTGTTTTTTTTTTGAATTTTGTTAGTACTGTTCACAATTTTTTCTAGTTTTCCCTTTTCTCCTATTATGGTGGTTGTGAGAATACAAATCAACAAACAATTCAATGCATCTCCCCCCCCCCCCTCTTTCTCCCACACTATCTACGCATAAAACTAGCGGCAACCTTGCCTAGCAGTCACTATTAGCCAATCTCGTTTAGAACTGTTCAATCCAAATTTTAATACATTCCTCTTCCTTTCCAATACCCAAAAATTCAGTCAATTTTTTTTATACCATAAAAATGGGGAGATTACCGAGACTTTTAGGTACACCTTCACACGACGCACCAATATTTTCGGTTGTGCGACTCGTTCTAAGACCAATTTTCATTCTTCCAGATTTTTTTTTATAATAATCAAATATTATTGAAAATTGTAAAGCACAATAATATATTTGCTGCGTGTACTCTCAATGATTGTTAGATGTTAAGTGACAGAATGACAATTACCCAAAAATGACATTAAATTAAATCTGTGAATTTACCTTTAGACCAGTGAGACTTTGAGAATATTAGCTTCAAAGTCAGAGCTACGAAGTATATGTATCTATAAAAATGAACATCGCAAGAGAGAGTATCGGATATTAGTTTGGATAGAATGTTTTTATTAAAAAAGATACACACACTATACCATTAATGCTGGACGACATATGATACTGCTGCCGCTTCTAAAACAAGCCATAAAAAACCATTCAAACGTATTAAGATGTACATTTAGATACAAGATATACTGCACAGTATCTAATCGGAGTGTAATTGGGCTTTTCAAAACGTTTCTCTTCGGGGTTTTTTTTCCCTTCACATCCGAACATGGAAGTGTAGTAAAAGAAGAAGAAAAATGATTACGAAAAATACGAATAGAAATTCTATTAAAAGAAGAAAGAACAGAGAGAAGAAAAAAAACTAGAAGCAAACATTATCAAAAGACAAGAAATCTGGTTTTACACTCAATTTTAATACGGCTATGATTGGAGACTTTTAAAGAGTCGTCCTCTTACTTACCAAGTTCCATTATTGCTACTTCGAATAGGACTGTTTTCTATCAAATTGTCTCCAGTTAATATCTACAACTTGTTGGTCATTTGGTGTTTTTGTCGATTTGCTTTATCAAATACTTATGGTATTCTCGAATATCGAGTCTTTAATTGTTATTTGAGACTGGCTAATGGTTGTAAATACTTTTTGTAGGTGAACAATATTATTAGTAAAAGATCCTTTAAATTAATTTTTGAATTTAATTTGTTCGTAAATTATTTCTTGAAACGACCTCGTTGGCTTTTCATTGCACAGACAATAAGTCTAATATCTATACTCGCCCGTTTAAGTCTAATTTATAATTTTTCTTCTTGTTCCAAGAAATTTTTTTTAAATAATTTTATAGTCAAGATTTTTACAGTAAATTTATAATAAATGACGAAACCAATTTTTTTAATGTACAAAATAGCCGTTTCTGGGGATGTTCAAATCCAAAGGCACTTTAGGAACGACTGTGTGGTGCCTAAACCATGGGCCAGAGGTGCCATTTAACCGAAAGTGTCATTGGCTGAAAAGTGTATTGGTTCGCATTTCAATGAGGATACTGCTAGCAATACTGTTACCGTATCTGCAGAGACGTACAGAGAGAAGCTACAAAAAAATTTATCCGTGAACTGAACCAATTGGGGTTGTCGCCACATCACACATTGCACGCTCTACAATGGAAATTCTGCGATTATATTCCCTGACCGAATTATCTCAAAATTCCTCATAATCTTGCTCCCCAAATTTAACCAGTTCCGATTTCTTCCTTTATTGTCTTTAAGTGAACAACAAAATATTAAATTATTTTGCAAAAAAAAGTTTCAATTCAAAATTATTTGAAAAAAAATGTTGTGAACTTATCAGAAGACTTATTTGTGCAAATATTTTTCTTATTACTATTTAGAAAGATTTTCTTTAATATTTTGGCTAAGTAAAAAATGTACGGAAATATTAATGAAAAATCATCTCGATTTGAGGGGTTTTGAAGGGAAGTTAAAGTGGTTTTTGTACCCAAGGCCGAGAAATGCTCCACGTTTCTGCAAAAATCCTTCAGACCTATCAGCCTTACATCATTCCTACTTAAAGCTATGGAAAAGGGGACTGGTCTGCAAATCAGCACGGAGACTGGTCTACAAATCAGAAAAAAATGTTTCTTGGTAACGAAATAGAAAAAAAAACGTTTCTTTTTAACGAAAAAAAATTATGAGCGTTCCTAAATGATGGCCCTAACCCAGGGGGATTTGATAACACCTCCTATGTGTCAATAGAGAGCGCTGCTCTATGCAATGGAGTTGAAGTTCCCACGATTAGCTGGGTTTGGGCCATCCTCTTTAGTCGCAATATCACAGCTAAAATGGGAAATGATTCAGTGACTGTTAGAACCGTTAAGGGTTGTCCACAAGGTGGGGTACTATCACACCTACTGTGGTCACTTGTCTTTGATAACCTTGTAGTCAAATAATCTGAGCTAGCTTTGAACGTCATGATCATAAGGGGAAAATATGAAAAAACAATTTTGGGCCTTAAACCTATTGCACACTTGTTGCCATGAGGCAGAGCTCAATATAAGTCCTCACAAAATGGTCTTAGTTCCCGTCACTAAGAAGCAAAAGCCAAGATGAATGTAACTAAACCTGAGTTCTCTACTGCGATCAAATATCTATGGGTTATTCGGGACCAAAAATTGACCTTGAACTCACACTTTACTAGTGTTACTTATAGAGCAACTAGAGCCACTTGCGCTTGTCATAGACGCTTCAGTAAAATCTGGTGTCTACAACTAAAAACAAGATGGTGGTCATATCTGACATCCCCTACGCTGCTCTTGTTTGTTGGCCTAAGACTGAACAACGAACTGCCCAAGCAACCCTTCAAAAAGTTCAACTTTTACAGATGCCCTAAGAACATGCCCCATGACAGCTCTTGAAGCTCTTTAGACCCGCTGCCTTTGCATCTGCATACTAAAAAGGAAGCGGCTAAATGGGCTCTCCGGTTAGGACATTCCAAACTTAAATATAGGCGACCTGTTTGGACATCTTAAGATTTTAAAAAAATTTCAGGTAGCCAACTATCTCCCGGATACAATGGCCAGGAAACCCAACTTAAACCAGTCCTTCAAAGTAGTTCTAACGGAGCGCTTAACTTGGAAAGATGGGGGCCATCAATACAAGAAGCGACCCTCGTCTTTTACACAAACGGTTCTAAAACGGATGTGGGTATTGGAGCAGGCCTAGTCGCGCCTTATTATCTTCTATCTAAGGCCCTTTGCAAATCCCCCTCCATTTTTCAGGCACAAATACATACCATAGAGCTTTATGCTAGAGAGGGTATTAGAAGGAACCTACGTAACGCAAAGTTCTACATCATCTCAGACATTTAAGCTATCCAAATGGCCTCCTTGGGTCTATTATAGAGTCCTGGGAACGAGAGGTTAAAAGTTTATACTGGAATAATTCGCCGGAGCATGAATCACCGTCTTTTCTAAAAAAAAAAGAAGCGCGGCAGAGGTCCTAAAATTCAACAAACCAAATCTAAGGCGCTAGAAGCCTCAATATTACGATAACCTGATTTATGAGTTAGGGCTACAAAAGACCTTATTGGTCGCAGTAGTTTTGAGACTATGTGCCCCTTGCTACTCACCTTAAATTATTAAGAGGTCTCAGTTTATTTTCTTTAAGCAATTTTTCTTCTTCGCTAATTTTCTTATGTAAAAAAAAGTCAAACAAAAACAAATTTCGATAGAATAAAAATATTTAAACGAAAAAACAATATTCTTTTCTTTTAATACTGTTTAATGTCAATAACGAATTCCAAAGTCCATGCGAACAGCATTTTTTATGTTAAAAGAAAAAAACAATTTTCCTGCCAAAAATCCAGCATAAAATACTAGCCAAAAACTTGCTTATTTACTTTGAACGATTTATTATTTAAAAGTATTTCTTTTTTATTTATTTCAATGGGATTTTTTTTTTATAATTCGAAGTTAATTCAAATACTTTTAATTACCTTTTTTTTCTTAAAGCCAAAAATTATCTACAATCCGAATTAGTAAAGATAGAAAATTCCAATTCGATTAGATTCGCCGCAAACTAAAGAGCAGATTAGTTTTTTTCGCCGTGCGCAACTAACAATTAGAATAAGTCCCGCCCACATTGTACATGATTCTTTCGACTGACGGACTGGAAGTTTTCTCATTTCAGCTGTTATCCGAGTATCAAATGAGCGCACCTAATATGGACACTCATTTTACGGATATTTGATTTGGACACTCATCAAGACGGATGTGTTAATGTGTTCAGATTTTTATGATTTTTTTCCTTTGCGCAATAAAAAGAAAAACTTTAAATAAAATTCCTGTTATTTTATTTTAAAAAAAAACAATTGTTAAATTTATTTAAATCGAATTTTTATTGACCACATCACTTATACTATATACTCTGCTATAAAATAAGTCAATGCCAGACGGGCTAATATAATTAAAGTGGACACATCTGATGAAAGAAGATATTCCCGCGCTGATATTTTCTTCCCTCGTCAAATGCACATTTTCTTATTGTACAATTTTTAGTTTTTTTTTATTGCAAAACATATGAATCTATAGAACTGACCATATTTCTATACTTTGTCAATCTAACAATTTATTTTTCTTTACTGTTCGTTCAGTTTTGTTATGTCTTCAAGAATTTTTATTCACATAAATTTATTTATCTCACCACCACCACCCCCGTACCAGCGTCAGACTATTTCCTTTTGGAATATTTATTAGTTTTCTTATTTTTCTTTTCAAATTTTTTTAAATAATATGCTTTCGACATTAAGATTTATCCATTTCTATAAAGTGTATCAAATCAAAAGTATACACACACATACAATTATTTATTGTTTATATGAGATGTCATTTTATCGTCTGGCTACTTGTGCATTTGACAAATTGTAAAATATTTCTTCAATTAAGAAACGAAAAGAACTTAGCTTTGGATGCAATTGTAAAAGAGTTTTCTTAGGAAAAATAAAATCAAAAAATATGAAACTGCAAATAAGAAATTTTTATTTCAGTGCGATGCGGAGGAAAGATTTTCTTTTATTTCCTTCTATAAATTTCAAAATAATAACACATACATGAGATTATTTGAGAAAAAAATAATTCGAAATTCTTGTTTCTTTTGCAAAAGTTGTAATCTTTTTTTCATTCGTTAGTAGACAATTTTTTAGAAAAATTATGTTAAAAGTAATTTTTTTTTTAAAATAAAAATAAGAAAATATTTGTTAACATTTAATATAATTAAAATGCAAAAATATTCACAGGTAGTATAGAGGAATTATTGTACTTATAAAATAAAAATAAATCAGCTCCGATAATTACACACTCACCTTAAGGCATTCGATAGCGTACCATACTTGGGTATCATATTCAAACTCATAAAAATGAAATTCCCAAAATATCTGGTTCATCTAATAATCAGTTTTCTAGCTTTCAGAAAAGATAGACTGAAATGTGGAGACGTATACTCACGGTTCTTCGAGGTATTGTCAGGCATATCCCAAGGCTCATTAATTGGTCCTAAGTTATATAAGCTTTACATTGCAGATATATATAAGGTTAAATTAAACGGAAATACTCATATGGTATTATACGCCGACGATGCCCTGGTTTACAGTGCATCAATGCGACCAAAAGTAGCACTGGAAGCTATGAAAGTAGCTGTCAATAAACTGACAGAATACCTTAGATTAAAGAAGAACTGGATAGGCCTCTACACAAAAATTCTGTAGGAATTTTGTTGCAATACATTCGTAGAACGCACACACATGCAATACAACAGAAACGGCGTAAATCATTGGGGGCTAATTTTAAACTTCAATATGCGATTGAAGCGGTTTGTTTAAAAACATTTTTCATATGTGATATCATTTATGCGTAAAGAAGCAGATTTTTTAATATTGCGGGTCTTGTTGTTTGATGGAATTAGTTTTGTAAATATGCAATTAAACACAGTATTTTTTTTTTTAAATATTTATTTATTTATTATGTATTTTCATTTTATTTAGTTCACTATATATTATTTATTAAAACAAGTGGGGAAGAGTATTTAAAATATGAATTGTAAGTTATTTGATTATATGAAAGCAATTATGTGCACAATAAGATGTTAATCGTATACAATATCTAAGAAAATGTTTTAAAACTAAATTACAAAATGAAAAATTTAATGTACTTAAAAACTTTATAACTAATATTTTTAAAAAATTAAAAAAATATTATTTAGTAAATGCATTATAATGTGGTATAATAGAGCAAGCAAAACAAATTTATTTAAATAATAAGCTTACCGAAGAATAAACTTTATTTATTATAACACAATGTAAACAGCAATGGAAAATAGACAGAAAAATTCGGTCCCTTAAACTTTCTTACACACACTTTATATACACCGGTACTGTACTATTTTATGGTAAACATTGAACTGTCAACATCGGATTCACAAATGACAAAGCTATCCCTTAAGTCTCTCCATTCATGGAGAATTAAAGTTTTCAAACTCTCCGCAAGTCTACAAAATTGAGGCGCTTTATATTTGAATGATATTTACGAAATGAATAATAAACCTAAAATAAAATTCCATTTCATATCATAAGTTTGTACAAAAAATAAAAATTGTCAATTGTTGTGTTTAAATTGTATTTTTGTTTCCAATAACTGAATTAAAATGAATATAAATTATGGTTTTGCGATTCAATAAATTTGTATTACGACAACTAGATGGCAGTGGGTGTCATGTCTACATAAAAAAAATTTAAACAAAGCTATTCCAAGCGGCGAGAAATGGCAACAACGGGATAGCAAAAGCGGGAATTCCGACACAAAATTGCGTATACATATACGGTCAGGGCCTATCCAGGTATTCTTTAATCTAAGCAGAATACTATAAGGAATGGGGTCTTCAAGTAAACATTCCAAAGTCAGAGTGCTTGTGCATCACGAAGAAGAAATTCGTAGACTGTGGGTCTGGGGATAATAGTGACCCGTTAATGAGGCGCGTAGAGAATCTTAGGTATCTAGGCTTGAATCTCAACAAGAACCTCAAATTCAACTCCTTCGTCAGGGATGAAATTAAAAAAGCCAACGGCATATTTTGCAGGCTTCTGAGAATGTATCGCTCAGAAATCCTACACAAGGACGTCAAACTTATTATATATAAACAATTTATAAAAGCGTACCTATGCTACGGCTTCCCCATCTGGTCATCTATTTCTCCAACGGTAGCAACTGAACTGCACAGGTTGGAAAGGAAGATCTTACGAAAAGCCACAGGGCTCGGAAGATCTACATATACATATAAAAAAGTTTGTTTCTAATAACAGGTTATAGCGGAAGGCAGGCGTTTCCCAATTAATAGAATGGCAAATGGGTGAAGTCATTAGCTCATCATCAAAACAGGGAAGTAAGGCAGCTGACGGAAGACAACTTACTGGAGACCTTGAGGAACTCCAAGTACCTGCCACCATTACTACTAGTGAAGGACACAGAAGTAGCTCTGAAGATGTACAAGAAGGATCCAAAGGGACAACATCGAGGGTAGCAGCTACATCACACGAGGGCCGAAGCACCGAAGGATATCAAGAGGCCCTCGTGTGATGCACAGACGCCCTAACTTCTATTTCTCCTGCATGACACTTGAACTTCGTTTTATAAAGTTGTGTGGAAAATCGTGTCATGTTGTCCTTCTTGGCTTTTGCAATTTTCAACCAATGAAGTGTTTTTCACGCGGAACCTTTTTACAAGTGATAGGCTTGTAAAAAAATTGTCTGTGATAATATTTCGTCCACAACCTAAATATGGCTCAGTGACTTTATATACAACAAACTCGCTCAAGGAAATATTTGATCCGCCGGCTTCATTCTTGCCCAAATAGGGAAAAGCATTTAGAAGATACTTGTTTCTAACATCCGCAGCTAACCAGAATATGATGCCAAATTTATTTGGTTTATTCGGCATGTATTGAGTAAATGGGCACCTGTTTTTAATTGAGAAGAATTTCTCATACTCTTGAAATCAAGGAAAATTTGTGTGTTTTTAATCGTTCATTTTTCTTATCAAAACGTATAAATCGAAGTATTTCTCTGAACTTATCTCTACACATTGTTCGGGAAAAAAAAGAAGGTCCCCACTTCTTAGACCATAAATAAGAACACTTCAAATTTCTTGTCTCATAAGGTCCTCTAGCGTACAAAATTTCTACAAAGACCCATAAATGCGATTTTGTTACTGTTCATTTTTTTTTTTAAATTTTACGAGCTTCGAGTTCAGTGCATGATTTTATATATTCCATTATAAAAAAAACACACTAATTGTTAAGGAAATTCAAATGTTTTTTATTTAATGTGAAGTACAATTGATACAATTAAGTTCTGGATAAAACGTCATTCAAATGGCCTCCACGACTACTTTTGAAGGAACGAATTCGATGAACCCAATTTTCGAGCACTTTTTCCACTAAATCAAGTCGTATGTCATGAATAGCACGTTAAATATTGACTTCTAAAGCTTGAAGAGAGTCTGGTTTATTGCTAAAGACCAATGACTTCAAATAAGCCCACAAAAAATAGTCTAATGGTGTTTAATCACAACTTCTTCGAGGCCATTCAATGTCACAATTTCTTGAAATAATCGAATCTCCAAACTTTTCTCGCAATAATTCGGTTGTTGCACGTGCTGTGTGGCACGTAGCCCCGTCTTGTTGGAACCAGATGTTGTCAAGATTGATCTTCTTCCAATTTCGGCCATAAAAAGTTGGTTATCATCGATCTATACCGCTCTCCTTTGGCAGTAACAGTGTTACCAGCTTCATTTCGAAAGAAGTTGATTCCACCAGACCAAAAACCACACCAAACTGTCAATTTAGTTGAATGTAATGGGTGTTCATAAGTAAATTGTGGATTTTCTTCGCACCAGAATTGACAGTTTTGTTTATTTACCGCACCACTCAGATGAAAGTGAGCCTCATCGGAGAAGATAATTTTCTTTAAAAAATCTTTATTGTTTTCAAGTTGTTCCAAGACAAAACAGCAAATTCACGACGTTTACGGTGGTCCAATGGCTTCAGTTCTTGAGTGATAACAATTTTATATGGATGCAAGCCCAAATCCTTTCTCAAAATCCGCCAGGTTATGGTTTAAGATAGTCCCAATTCTTGAGGACGTCTTGGAATCGATAAATTGCGGTCTTCAGCAACACTTGCCTAAACGGCAGCAATATTTTCATTACTTCGAGCGGTTCTTTGTCTTATTGGCACTTGAACATTATGTTAAGAAAATGTACGCTCGAAATTTGTAACAATTCGACGAATAGCAAGAACAGTTGGACGATTATTACGACCATAAAATGGTAAAAGCGCACGAAAAATTGCAATTGGAGAACGATTATTTTGATAATAAAATTGAATAATTTGTAAACGTTGTTTTTGCGTATATCTCTCCATGATAAAATTGTAAATATTACTGAATACAATGAAGAAGAAAAAAACAGATCATGACATATTACAAATGGTCGAAACGTCACTTAAAAATCATATCACTCTTATTGGAAAAGCCTATACTTTCGTCGATTATCAAATTAAAAAACACTCTTTACAGTACCAAGTAAAATATTTCTTTTGGTATAGGAAGTTGGCCCTGAGACCTTAGAAATATTTAATGAATCAATTTTACTCAAAGCCATCAAAATAGGTATAGTACATATGGATTTTTGGAACAACTAAGGAGTGTGGAGGGGAAGGAATTACTATTAATATACATTTTATAAATCTTTTAAAAACCAACATATGTTTTTAAAAAAATTATTTAAATTTTTCTATATATATAGTAATAAAATTGTGAATGAGTCAAATTAATAAATATTTTATTAAAATATATGAATTTCATTAATTAAAAAAAGAAATAAAAAAACTATTTTAAAAATGATATTCTTGAAAATGATATAAAACAATTTCGTTGAGATTTTTGTGATTTTTATTTGCCATGGATTAGTTTCTGTTTTTTTGCTATAGTTTTGACTTCGTTCCACGTTCTTCCACTACTGGCAATAATGCTTAGTATAGTCCTTTTTCAGGCTTTTTTTGGCAATCCTCATTTACGACTATTCTACAGATTCTACACAGTGTGTCCTGAACTTTATTTTTTTTTGTCTTCATTTAATTCATGTGGAACAAAACCCGCACAGACCTTTCTTTTACCCAAATCTTCAGTTAAAATTCTCCAAATAGTTTTTTTACTCGTATTTAATTCCTCAGCCAACATTCTCGTAGTAAAATTAGCATCGATACCAATGATTTCACGGACTTTTTCCACCAATTCAGCACGGTTACTAGCTTCTGGACGACCTGGCCTTAGGTCGTCATTTAAATCCTTACGACCATTTTTAAATCACCATAAACTTTTCCTATCATTTTCGTAAGTTTCTGCGAATTTTTTTCAAGTTTAACACAAAATTTTATATTTGCTCTTTGTTCCATTTCTGTTTCGTAAAATTAGCACACTTTACAGCCATTTAACTTTCACATCTGTCATCAGATTTACATGAATTTAGGATGAATGTATCTTTTTAATGCTGCAAATTTTCAATAGATGGCGCTGCATGTTGTATTATTTAAATATAAAGTTCGGTTATAAAAATCTAAGACAAGCCAAAACACGTGCAAGCAAAGCAGCTATCAAAAATTAATTGAATATTCAAAATGGCCGAACTTGTCGGCATAAGTGAGAGACATGAGTACCAACATAACGCCACAAAAAATTGAAAATCGAATATACCGTACATAACCGCGGAAATTCAGAATTCGCGATAATTTTTGAACAGACCTCCTAATCCGGACTTTTTCGCCACATAATTTGTACGTAAGCCCCTTTATTTATAAAAAAAAGTATTGTTCGAACATTTACTATCCGGCGGGGATTGTTTTCCTTCATTTACGATAATTTCTTTTTCCTTTTTTGGGTGAACTTATTTTTTTATAGAAATTTTTTTAAACAAACAAAAAGTGCTAAATTATAAGAAAAAGTGTTCTTCTCACATTTACTATCCGCCCAAAATTGGATTTAAATATAAAGTTCGGTTATTTTTGGGACATACTTCCAATGCTTATCTGCATACTTTATCGGGATTTTTTTTGAGCTTATGGCCAATCTATCTCAATTTTCTTCATTTCATTTCAACTGAGATAGGTTATACATTTTCTTCGGTAATTTTAGTAAGGCTATCGAAGATAACGATTGGTAAAGTTTTGGATTTGATTTCTCAGATTTTCATAAAATAACCGATTTGATTTTGGAATTGTAAAATTCGTATTTTTGTACAAGTGAATAGAATTGCTGAGCTCAAAGAATGTCTTCCGTTGCTCCTTCGTCTATAGTGACAACAATACCAAGATATTCAAAATCAATCTTTATTGCCATAGTTTTTTATGAAATGAAACTTTTCAAAGTAATTTTAATTACCATGGAACGTTTTAAAGAAAGTTTAAAAAGTATGATTTAAAAAAAAAGGTTCCAAAGTTAACTTACAAATCATTCAAAAATGTTAACCACCTTCCTTTTTTTATTAAATAAAACTGTTGCAACTATTTATAATTAAGAGCTTTTGACTAACAATTAATATTATAAAAAGTGTATCTTTTTTCTGGCAAAAATCTTGCCATCATCAATGCAATTTTTATACTAAAAATAATATTAATAGTAATAAACACAAATACTCGTCCAGATTTAGAAAAATAAGAATAATAATAATAAGAAGAAAAAGAATAAGAAAAAAACAGAAAAAAAATTAAGAAATATTTAAGTAATAGTATCGATAAATGAATTGCCATTCCAACCAGTTGTGGTCATCTTAATCAACGTCGTCATTATCATCATGGTTTCTGTCTGTAAATTGCCGAAGCAGCATCAAAAG
The DNA here is from genome assembly GCA_958298945.1 of Atherix ibis. Classification (NCBI taxonomy): domain Eukaryota; kingdom Metazoa; phylum Arthropoda; class Insecta; order Diptera; family Athericidae; genus Atherix; species Atherix ibis. The sequence goes on from OY282609.1 coordinate 8,993,884, forward strand.
GATCATCTTTGGCAGCTGCAATACTGAAATATTCCGTACTCGAACAACTCCACATGATGGCTATAGTCGTTTAGGGAGTGTATTTATGAGTATGTGTCGTTGCATTGATTGGAAGTCTCAATGCTGGAAGCTTTACCATTTCACTGGTGGATGGACAATTAAACTCTGGCATAGAGGACGGACATTGAGATTTTTTTTTGTTCCATTTTGTGACTGGTCCAAATTGGCAGGAACAGCATTGTTACTGCTCTTATACTAATAGCCACATTAATATACGATATTTTACATCAAATACTGATGATATTCGATCGTACGGACAGTAAGTAGCTATGGAATAGTGTACGATGGACAGCAGTTACCATCAGCCTCTGATATGGTAAGAATGAATTTGTTCAATAAAACGAGACCAGTTGACATTTTTGCATTCGTATTTCTATCAACAATCTATTTCACCGACCCTTTAATTTTAGCCTACCCGCAATTCTTCCTACCCCACACTTATACATTCCCATAATCGTTGCAGTTTTTCGATGGATCTCTTTTTTTTCAAGAATTCACCCACCACCATTTTTTTTTTTTTTTTTTGAAAAGAGAAAAAGGAAAAAAAACCAAACTCTTAATCGTCGGTTCTTTAGAATCTTGTATACACAACTTATACGAGCAATAATTTTTGATGATTGTTGTCCATCCACTTGGACAACATCATGAATGAGACGTTGATCTTTTAGTAACTATAAGAAAATTTCTAACTACAAGAAAAAAATAAACAAAAAATTCACTGATAACAACATACGCTGAGAATTTTGTTCAGATATATTAAAAGTAAATACTTTCGGGGATAAAACTTATAAGTCCAAAATGGCCAAATAAATTGTACCAACAAAAAAAAAAAAAAACGAGACAAAAATGCATAAATTGTCAATAAAAAGCATATCACATCGAGTTGAGGGAATGTTTTTTTTTTGCGAATGATTCTTGTGGCGATTCGTTAAGGATAATGTACACAATGAAAAACAACGATATTCTTTAAGAAGAAAAATTCACTCTTCGAAAATGCACAGTAAATTTTACTACAGATTTTATTTTTAAAAAAAAAATATTGCCATAAATATTAAGCGAATGTCATGTCAAAAGAAATAATTTCGATATTTTATAGAAGAAATTCTTAAGTAATGAAAGGTATTCGAAGACCAAGTAAAGAAAAATTTATTAAATTACTTTAAGAAAAATATTAATACTATACGAAAAAATACTAACAAGATTTTATACAAATTATTTTATTACTTTTTTTGAATCGATTGTGTTTACGATAATTAAAAAGGAAAAATTCTCCATCATTTTGATTTTATGTCGGCAAATACCCATTTTGTGTTTCGAAAAGTAGAGTTATGTCATTTGACAGATGTCAAAAAAATATGCCATTCAAGTAAAATTTATTTAGACTTAGATTTATCATTACAGATTATAGATAGTTTAACTACCGTTAAATGCGATAAAGTTATACAAACTTATTACAAAATATATATTATTTTATATCCATCAACCGAGAAATGAACCTCATCACTTACAAAATTTTATGGCTCTGATGGGACTCATTTATCACTCAAATGAGGCTCTGAAAACCTTAACATTATTTATTGTTAATATATCCATTAAGTAACAAATAAGCTTCTACAATATTTTGTGGCTCTAATGGGGCTCATTTCTCTATCATACGAGGCTATGAAAACGGATATATTATTTATTATTAATACAATATATCCATCGAGTCAGAAATGAGCCTTATTGTTTCCACAATTTTGAGGTTCTGATGGGGTTCATTTATTCCTCATATGAGACTTTGAAAACCTATATATTATTTATTATTAATATATCCATCGAGTGAGAAATGAGCCTCATCGTTTAGACAATTTTGTGGCTCTAATGGGGTTAATTTCTCCCACATACAAGGTTATGAAAACCTTTATATTATATATTATTAATAAAATATATCTATCAAGCGATAAATGAGCCTTATTGTTTACAAAATTTTGTGGCTCTGAGGGGCTCATTTCTCTCACAATTAAGGCACTGAAAACCTATATATTATTTATTATTAATATATCAATTAAGTGACAAATGAGCTTCATCGTTTACAAAATTTTGTGGCTCTAATGGGGCTCATTTCTTTATCATAGGAAGCTTTAAAAATCTATATATAATTTCATATTAATATACCGATCGAGTGAAAAATGAGGCTCATAATTTGTAAAATTTTGTGGCTCTGATGGGGCTCATTTTTCCCACATACGAGGCTACGAAAACCTTTATATTATATATTATTAATCGATACAATATATCTATCAAGCGATAAATGAGCCTCATTGTTTGCAAAATTGTGTGGCTCTGATGAGGCTCATTTGTCTCACATATAAGGCACTGAAAACCTATATACTATTTATTATTAATATACACATCGAGTGAGAAATCCGCTTTATCGTTTGCAAAATTTTGTGGCACTGATGGGGATCATTTTATGATATGTGCTGTTTTCAGAGCAAAATTACCCTATATGAGGCTTTCAAAACCCACAAATAACTGTAGCAAAGTCTATAAGTAACTGTACACTTACCGAAAATATAATTCTCCAAAAGTAATTTTTCTATTCTCGGAACTATATTGAAGAAAGGCACTTCGAAAAGTTCACAAAATTATACACGTTCACGCACTACTTCTAATAACAATTTACTAGATTTTACAATAATTCTCATAATAGTAATTAAGTATAAATAATTAATTATTGATTTTCAATAAAATTTAATCAAAAATTATAAAAAATTGTCGATTGATTTCCTTTACAAATAATCAAGCGAATTAAAACTGCTTGTCTTAGAAACTGACGATACCGGCAATACCGGTGCAACTAGGTACACTGAAACACTGACCCCCCCTTTCCCAAATTAGAATGAAAATAAGCCAAACAAATTGTTACTCTTCATTTCCAATTTTGGAAACTATCCTGTAAGAATAAGACAGAGTTAGGCAGTGGAGATCTTCCATTTAGGCAAATGCCCATACTCCTATGATGCATGTAATAATTCTAGTTTCGATGACACAGTGACTCATAGCGGCTTCCAAGACCTCTCAAATCATTTTAATTATTTGTGCTCAACTTTTGTCATATTAAGGCTCAATTTTTTGAGAAATTTTTTTTGTCAGTTTCAGTGTTTAAAAAGTTTTTTATTTTATTTTGGAAAAAAAACCTTCAATTTAAAAATAAATTAAACCACAAAATTAAACCAAAAATTTTTAAATTTTAAATAAAGTATTTTCCATTCCATGGTTTGGAAAGTATAGCCTTTTATGCATTGTCTAATCGGTTCTGGAACAACAAGCCTTGGATGCTGATTCCTTAAGCAATGGGGCTTATTTTTCTATCGATGAAAATGTCAATAAGCAAAATTGCCATCAATGAGGCTTGGAATACCCACAAGTGACTGTTTAAAAGCCCTTGTGTCAACAAAAATTTACTGTCTGGTGTTCATTTTGCCTAAAGAAGGGACTTTATATAATTTTATCAAAATTTTATCAAAAAATGAATAAAATCAGAGACTATCTGTAATTTTACCAAAACAACACCACAAGTCACGTTCGATGAATTTTTATTTTATTACCCGAAAAGTCATTTAAAAAAATTACAAATTTTATAGCATCATTGAATTGATAAGCTCCCAGGACGTATAATTTCCAAGATTTGATTAATTTTCAAGTCAATTGGCGTCCAGTATCTTACGATTTAACGTCATTGGCCTTTTTTTGTGTAAAACTATGCAAAATATTACATTTGACATTGAGAATATTCCAATTTACTTTTTTCGGGTGCTTCATGAAATGAGTATAAAAAACAAAATAGACCGACTTAATATCTGCGATGCGTTGCCAAAGCGCAATGAAATCGAACCATTTCTGTAGCGAATCATAACTAGCGATGAAAATTTGATAAAATATGAGATTATCGTTCTAAAGAGATTATGGAATAAGAGAGATTGATGGCCAATAAGGTTATGCTGTGTATATGGTGGGGCTGAAAGAGAATCATTCATTGTTAACGTGGTACTGTACTGTGAGCAACTTGCGAGTGAAAACGGTCAGAATTGATCAATGACAACGCTCGACAACACACATCTTTGATGACTTACCAAAAAATTCAGCGAGCTTAACTGGAAAGTTTTTATGCATCCACCATAAAGCCTCTCAACCTACCACTTATTTCGATCCCAGCAGAACTCTTTTAATGGAACCAAGTTTTTCAACCATAAACTACAGAAGTACTCTACAGATGGAATCATGACTCTGCCCGAAAAATGTCCAAACATTATCAATATTAATGGAGAATATTTGATTTGAATAAATTAATTTTAACACTTTGATTTAAGCATCTCTATTTTACTCAAAAAATGCCACGAACTTTTTCGACTGACCAATAAAAAAAAATGCGATCCTAAAAAGCCATAATTATAATTCTTTTTGGAAAAATGACATTTTCTGACAATGCCCATAATTCAAAAGCTTCTCTTAAATGGAGTCAAATAATTTCTTTTTTTAGTAATAATTAAGATTATACAAAAACGAATGGTGTCATTAATTAAATTGAAGGGGAAAAAAACAACTTTTCGAGTAGATGAGTCAGAAAATTTTAAATTTTCCAAAAATTGCCAAAAATCTTAGAAAAATTTGCACAATTTACCGCTGTCCCCTTTTTCCACCCAAAACCCCTTTATTCCCAAATAATCTCCGTTTAAAAATGAATATTCTCAACAAAAAAATGGAGAAGAAAATATGCGATTTTTTCCTATTTGCGCAAATTAGTTACTTTTTTTTCCTCTATAAAAACTAACCTCAAATGCAAATAACTACCAATAGGGGCAAATAAAAATTAAATTATTAAAAATATAAAATTAGAGACCGAATATAAAAAATAGAAGAAGAAATACTGCCCCAAAATGATATTTATTATTAATGTGATTGGTTTCCTTCGTATTTTACTCAATGATAATTTGTTGGATGTCTTCTTGTGCAACCTTTTTGATGATGGAATTTTCAACATATTCTCACAGCTTGGCCGGGATTGGTGTGCATTTTCAAATTGGTTCGTTTAAAAATTTAATAAAATAAAAAACAATATATAACTACAAATGGATTCGAAATGGACAGATGTATTATGTGTCCCCCCCGTCCCCCCCTCAACCGCACATACTTCCACAAAACTATGATGAACTCACCGCGAATAATATTAGTTAGTTAGTTAGTTAGTCAGTCACCTGACTTTAAGCCTACAATTAATTATTGACGTTCGATTATTTATTGCTCTTAATCTGGCACTCATTTTAAATAGGAAGAATTTTCTTTTTTCTTTTTTTTCTTTGGTTCTGCGGCTGAGGGAAGCAGGTGTGCGATTAGGGGAACGTAAATAAAATGTCCAACATTTTTCTATGGTTTTTGATTCTTTTCGAAATAAATTAACTCCAATTTTATTCAGAAAAACCTCGTCTTCTGTTTGTCGGTGAGTAAATTTGTGTTGTCGTTTGATGCTGTTCGCCATTCAATTCAAATTTCAATTTCATTAAAATGTCTGCGGCTATTTTTCATTCAATTTTTTTCTCCTTATTTAACACAAAAAATTATTGTATAAAAAATCTTAAATCTAAAGGGAAAAAAAACTTTAATAAAAATCTATTCTCATATTTTTGTTTGTTTCTTTTTTTTTTTTGGTTTTTTGGGTTTTTGTTGAATCATTTCAATTTGTCGGCTTCGATAACTTTGAATTTATTTCAATTCATATAGGAAAAAAAAACTTCAAATATTATCGGGGAAAAAAAGCTTAACTTCTGAAGGGCATCAATCAGTGATGAATGTCTTCCTTTTTGACTAATACTGATTTATGTTTTATTATTAATAACTAGAAAAATGATAGAAAAACATCAGACGAACATGAAAAATAATGGAAGCAGTTTTTTTTCCAAAGCCATTTTAATGATTTATTTTGTTTTCAAATTTTTTGTCGTTTCTTCGAAAATAAATTATTTTCTTGCTACTCGATCGTAGAAAGCTGCAAAAGCTCAAACAATAATTTTAGTTGACCGAAAGTAAATAAAAATTTTTAATAAAAATTGAAATGCAGCAAAAATTTTCTATTAAACGAATTTTTTTTTTGAGTATAAGTTAAAAACTAAAAATATTGACCGCATTCACCCCTTGAAGAAGTATAGACTTGTCTCAACCAAAAAATCTTATTTCATATTTAAAAAAAAAAAAAAAAAAAAATTGATTTTTTTATTGTTAAAAAATTTTTGAATAAAAATATCTTTTCGAAAATGTTCAATAAAAAAATTGAAAAAAACTTTAAAGAAAATAGAAAATAAATTTTAATTTTCCCAAAGTTAATATATTTTTGTTTTTAGTTTAAGGCATTTGAAAATTTAATTGTAGAAAAAATTTAAACCTGAACGAAGTTTCTCATCCAAATTAGATTGTTTTTATTAATATTTTTAAAAAAATTCTATAAAATGTTGGTTATTTAAGAAAATTGCAAAAATATTTTTTTAAAAAAATTATAATTATCATCATTGACGGGGTAACAAATACGAATCTGGTCTAAGGCTGTGCGGCACAACCCCAGCATGACTCAGCGCTCGGCTAACACTATCGCTGTATCGTAACCGAGGTCTGGCTTATCTTCTGGGACCATAAATAACGCCGCTGAAAACTTTACTGCCCAGAAACCTATACAATCGCAACCTGTCTGCATCCTCACGTTGTGGTCTATAGATCCTTCGGAGGATCCTTCTCTCGCGTGCGGCTACGAATTTTTAATGAACACCTAAGTTTTCGAAAAATACATGAAGACTGGTAACACTGAGATTGATTATAGCCACAACAGTAAAAAAGGTGCAGATTAGCCCCATTCTCATATAGGGGTCCATAGATTCTTCAGGCGATATACCTATCGAATGCGGCTGTAACTCTTTGCTAAGAACCCAAGTTTCTGAAATAATACATACATACTGGCAACACTAATCTCCTTGTCAGTAGTAGCTTCGATTTTATGATTAGAATTTTGGACCAAATAAATTAATATAGATTGACTAAAATGGGGTCTTCTGGCTACCAGAAAACGTACCAGCGGAGGACTTCATTCACCATGTTGTTATTGGCTGCAACCTTTGACCCTAGAAATCAAAACCATTTGCAGGCCTGCCGGTTTAATACTCCAGTTTTCTAGTTTGACAGTCTCAGCATATCTGTAGTATTCTGGCTAACGTCTTAAATTAATTACGATCTATCTAAGGCCCTTGGTTAATCCCCATCCATTTTTCAGGCATGCCATAGAACTTTGTGCTATATAAAGTATCAGAAGGAACCTACGTAACGCAAAGATCTACATCATCTCTGATAGCCAACCTGCATTGAAAGATAATTTGGAATATTCTGACGGTCCTAAATCAACTGGCTAGATATAAAAAAGTAACTTCGTTATGTGTGCTAGGTCATGAGGCTATTGAGGGTAATGAACTAGCAGACAAACTTGCCAATAGGGGGGCGAGTACTCCCTTCATTGGACCAGAACCCTTATGTAGCTGTCTAAACGGCCACCTGGTGCCCATTATATAGTCCTGGAAACGCTGGATTAAAACCTCACACTGGGGTAATTCCCCGGGTATGAATCACTCTAAAAAATTCATCGCCTTTTCTAAAAAAAAGGGCGGCAGAGGTCCTAAAACTCAACAAACCATTGTCTGCCAACTTTCCTTCGGCATCTTGGTTTGGGATTCCCTGATCCCTTCGAGATTTCCCGGCTACCAACCAATATGATATTGAGGTTCACAAAAAGCCTCACTATTACTATTATCTGAGTTAGGGTTATTCACCACAAAAGATCTTTTTTGTCGAAGTGGTTTTGAGACTATGTGCCCCTTGCTATCCTCCTTGTATTATTATTATTATTATTATTAATTAACGGGAGAGTCTAAATTATCTTTTGGGACCATAAATAATGCCACTATAGGCGTTTCGGGTAAGATCTTCGTTATCCATATCCCAAGCCACCACAGACTCTTCAGTTTGATTATAGCCAAAACTATGCAGTCACGGCAGCGCTTTATGAGCTCATTTCGAATTCGGCTATCAAATTGTAATTTTTTAATTGTGGATCTTAGCTTCTAAAGAATACAGAAGGACTAGCAGGTATAATGAACTGGCCACTATTAGCTAAAATTTAAGGGTCAGCATTTTTTACCACAAAAATTTAAATTGACTAATGTAGGCTCCGCTATCCACTTCCTGCAATCCTTAGCCTCAGGTAGAAAAAGGATTTAACTCCTCTGAAGCTATAGTTCATTATATTTTTTGTTTTTTTTTTTGTAAGGTCCCTAAGACATGTGCCAGGGAAACTGGATGCACGATAAATTAAAAGAATTGAAATTTTGTTAAACTTTGTGGAGTAGATTAGTTTGTTTGAGAAAGTTAAATAGAGGACTTGGATATTGGAATTGTTGGATTAAGGAGCTCCACAATAGAAAGAATCTATTGACAAAAAAGCTCATTGTCCAGTGTAATAATCTACGTTAGGCTGTAGATGTTAAGTGCCATTTTTTGAGTAGCCAAAGTCAATTAGGGATTACTGTGGTCGTGTGCTCAGTGACTGTGGCATCCCTGATCAAGAGTAGGGGGTATCACCAAGTTTATATAACTATTCTTGGAATAGATTCCTGTAGAGAAATTTATCCGTGTTCGCTTTTCTGAATCTGTTTAGTGACGTAGACACTCTCATACTCTGCTCCCAACCACGGTTTGTTGAATATGGTTTGATGCACCTAACGCTTATTGGTCTTGTGTTATCATCAAATTACCATCAACAAATTATATTTTTCCATAGAGGAATTTGTTATATTTCTTTTTATTTAAATTATCGAAAGATAATTTTTTTTGTTTGATAAAAATCTAAAAGTTTTAAGTAAAATTTGATTTATTTAAAAAATTTTAAAAAAAATTGTTTTCTTTTAATAATAAAAAAAAAGAAATTTTTCTCAAGATTTCTTCAATTTAAAAACAAAAATTTATTCACAAATCTGTGTATTTTTTCTTAAAGTGATTGTAGATAAATTTTTGAAGAATGAAAATTTACAAAGAATAAGAAAACGTACAAAAAGAAATAAACAATTTTTTTTTTAACTAAGAAATTACGACAATGTAAATTTCAATTTTTTTTTACAAATTTTTATTATTTCTTAATTTTTTTTTCTTTTTTTTTTCGTACTCTGAATTTTCTAGAGCAATTATTGTCTAGAAAGGAAGAAGAAAAAAAGAAGAAGCAGATATATTGTAGTATAGAAGAAATGAATGGAAATAAAGTGAAAAGACCGAAGAAAGTTGTTCACTTCAATTGGCAATCAAGTAAATTTTTCAAAATTAAAAGCATGAAATAAAGAAGAATTAATACCATTTCAGGGACTAGAATTGGTGGGTGAATACTCTTAAGGCCAGTGAATAATACGCATATAGCCAGTAGAAGGAAAATTCCTAATTTCATTCTTTCGTATTCGTAGGTAACGGACGACAATAATTCAACAAAATAAGTGTCCATTTTAAGAGAATGAATTAAGAAAATTAAACAATCCTCCACTTTTCGGAGAATGGTTGTAGGCAACGGCAGCATTAGGAGGCCCCCTTTTGTAGTTTAGTTAGTCACGTATACAAGCGTAGAAGAAAACAAACAACAAAACTCTATAAGATAGAGGATAATTTTTTGGGGAATATTTGTAAATCATTCCTTCTGCTTCCATTCCTTAACGCGAAAATACTTCAAACAGGATTAAGATGACATCCTGTTAACCTGATGTGAACCACCAAACTCCTACTCTGCCTTTACACCTGTAAATACTCATAAATTTCTAAATATGGTCCTTTTTTGGCAGAATTGTACAAGTACACCAATAGACATCCCAGCAAAATGTATTAAATTTTAAGTGAACGACTATAGATACAAATGCCTAAATTAAATACCAAACTAAGTAAATAAATAAATGAATGAATGGCTGAATGGCTGAATGGCTGAATGGCTGAATGAATGAATCAAGCTAAAAGTAAATTTCTACATAAATAAATATGGCATCATTTAGATTCTGTAGTTATCGCTCCTCAACGAATTCCTTACGTCTACGTACGACTACTGACTATCAACGGTCGGTGAAAATGCGAATAGTGTCTGCTATGGAATATGAAAATAAATCGTTGGGTTTGTGTGTGCGTTTCGTAGATTTTTTTCACGTATTTTTTCGGGGGTTTTTTTTTTGCTTGGTACAAGAAAATGTTGATATACTAACAAAAACACATTCAGTCAGAACCGTTTACAATTTGCCATTTACCATTTCAACATCGATTTAGATCTCGGCTGGTGTACTCGTACTGTAGCATCGGGAGCACACATAAAATGTTATTCCCTATCAAGGATGTAAATGAAAATGAATAAATGAAAGGAAATCGCAAAAGGAAAAGGAATTTTTGCTACCGAAGAAATCGTATTGTACTTAAAGGATCCTGTCGACAGCACTGACTAAATAAAGAAATATTAGCCGACAATTTTCCAAAGAACCGACGACTGCCTCTTAATCCCCTTCGGTAATTCTAGAGAGTATTCCGATTCCCATACGTATTTAGGGGTTAATTTTTCTGATTTTTGACCATAGGGAAAAAAATTTACATCAAAACTAGTTGATTTAATATTTAATAAATAAAAAAAATTAATTAGAAAAAAATATATTATGTTGGATTGTTTTTCTAATTTTTTTAGAAATTTTTTTGGGGTAAAAAATATGTTACTTTTACCGACAAAATAAAAAAAAAGATTCTAAGCAAATGGTAAATATGAAAAAGATACTTTTTTTTTAAATAATAAACATATTTTATCTTTTTTAAAAAATTATTTTTTAAAATAAGTTCAGCCAAATATAGTAAATGTGAGAAGCACACTTTTTCTTGTAATTTATCACATGTTGTATGTTGAAAAAATTTATTTTTAAAAAAATTAGTGCAGCTATAAAAAAAAATATTTTAAAGAAGAAAAATACCATTTTAGGCATGTAGTAAAAGTTAGGAGAACACTTTTCTATTGTCTCTTTTTAAAAAATATTGACAAAAAAAATAAGTGCACCCAAAAAAAAGATCCTAAATGCAAGAAAAAATATTCTAAGCCGGATAGTAAATGTGAGAAGAATACTTTTTTTGAAAATAAACACATTTTGCCCCTTTAAAAAAATTATTTTTAAAAATAATTTCAGCCAAAAAATTAAAAAATTATCTTAAGTGAAGAAAACCAATTTTAGACAGAAAGTAAATGTGAAAAGAACACTTTTTCTTGTAATTTATCACATGTTGTGTATTTAAAAAAATTAGTGCACCCATAAAAAAAAAAATTATTGGAGAGAAGAAAAATACCATTTTAGGCAGGTAGTAAAAGTTAGAAAAACACTTTTCTGTTGTATCTTTTAAAAAATATTGACAAAAAAAATAAGTGCACTCAAAAAAAGATCTTAAATGCAAGAAAAAATAATCTAAGCCGGATTGTAAATGTGAAAAGGATACTTTTTGAAAATAAACACATTTTGCCCGTTTGAAAAAAATATGTCAGCCAAAAAATTAAAAAATTACTTTAAATAAAGAAAAACAATTTTAGCAAATATTGTAGTAAAAGTAAGAAAAGCACTTTTCTGTAAACTAGTGGCTGTTATCTCTTTTTAAAAAAAATTATAAAGAAATTAGTACACTTAAAAATAGAAAAATTGAATATAAAATAAAGAAAAATAATGCTGGGAGAATAGTAAATGTTAAAAGAACACTTTTTTGAAAATTAGCACTTTTAGTTTGTTTAAAAATATTTCAATAAAAAAAAGTGCCCCAAAAAAGACAAAAAAAATGATCCTACAAGGTGTATAAGCTTAAATCCGCTGTTTAGTCATAGATGGTGTGAGTAAGCGAATTAAGCTGCCATGGGCACGTCATACTTTTTTTTATGAGTTTGACATATGTAAACATTAATCAGTGCACATTGTCAGCAATTTTGTACAACAACATACATTTTTCCTTTGGTAATCATGTCTAGTTTTGTGCCAGAAAAAGAGCATATGCGAGAAGTTCTGCTTTTCTGCTTCAATTTGAAGAAGTCGGCTGCCGAATCGCATCGAATGCTTATGGAGGCCTATGGTGACAGTGCTTTATCGGAAACAATATGCCGAGATTGGTTTCGTCGGTTCAAAGACGTCAATTTTTACTTGTGGGACAAGAAGCGTGAAAATCGGCCTAGGAAGGTTGAGGACCATCAATTGCAGGCTCTTTTGGGCGAAGACGATACCCAATCGCAAAAAATGGTCGTGGAGCAATTGGGTATTACTCAACGAGCCATTTCCAAACGTCTGTGTGCCATGGCGAAGATTGAAAAGATCGGAAAATGGATGCCGCATGAATTGAACGATAGGCAGATGGAGCGACGCCAATACACATGCGAAATCTTGCTCACTAGACAGAAAAGAAAGTCGTTTCTGCATCGGATTGTGATAGGCGATGAAAATTGGATATATTTCGCAAATCCTAAACGGAAGAAATCGCTCACGTCAAAAATGGTCCGAAACTACTTGGCGGCAATCAACTGGAAGGTGCTACCCCATCCCACTTATGCACCAGACCTGGACCATTCTGACTACCATCTGTTTTCGTCGATGGGTTACGCGCTCGCTGAGAAGCACTTCGATTCTTACGAAGACGTCCGAAAGAGAAAATTTTTTTGACGTGGTATCCACAAATTGCCCGAGAAATGGGAAAAATGTGTAGCTAGCGAGGGCAAGTACTTTGAGTAAATTTGCTTTTGCTTTCTATGAAAAAAACATATTTTTTTTTTGACTAAAAAACAGCGGATTTAAGCTTATACATCTGGTAAATGAAGGAAAACAATCTCTGTCGGATAGTAAATGTTAGAACGATACTTTTTTTATAAATAAGCACATTTTGTCTTTTTTAAGAAATGATTTTTTTTTTTTAAAAAGTGCACCCAACATATTTTAAAAAAAGATCGTAAATGAAGAAAAATAATTTTTGGAGGATTTGAAAAAAAAGCCAGTGCACCAAAAAAAGGTAACAAAAATTATGATATGTTATCTGTTTTTGGCTCAAACTCAGTCTTTTAATGAATACATTTTTTGGTAAATTTAGTAAAAACATTAAAAAAGGATTTAATTTATAATAGTATGATTTCGATTTGAATTAATTTTAAGATGAAATTTCCTGCAAAGTTTCAAATACTAATTTAAGATTAAATATTAAAAAATAATTAAACAATTCGATTTTTCAGAATTGATCAAAAGCAAATACGATTTGGAAAAATTAAAGTTAAATAAAAATAAAAATTTTTAATCATAGCTACCTATGATTAAAAAAAGATCTTACGAAAAATAATCAAAAATACTCAAACGTCTACGAATAAAGAAAAATATAAACAAAATTTGTGTTCCTCTCCTATGTGTATATAGTAGCAAAGAGTATTTTAAATAAGATTCTAAACAATAGAAGTAAGAAAAGTTAAAACATTAAAACAGAAATTACTCTTCGAAATTAGATTTATGCATAATAACAAGGAGAACATCTCAAAACACAATAGAACGAATCTGAGGAGTGTGTATGTAAGAATTTACGTCTGTTCATAGTGCAGCTAATTAGAAGTTAAAGTTTCCATTTACGTCGGAATTGTTCCATAGAATGAATAGAGAGTTCGAAGACGATTTTGCTTTGTAAAGAAAGAATTTGAATACGACTCTGATTTGATGTGATTCCATCGTTGCCAACCGTACGTACGATAGATCCTCGGCTAGCAAAAATTGTCTTCTGTCGTGATTGCAATAGTATTTGTCGGTCAAGTCATCTCTTGTATTCTTATCCTTCTAACGAGACCCTTTTTATGAATACTATTTCCTATAAGCAAATGTTACAATTGTTTGAGTATTGGTGGAAGGGGAGAGAGGAACGACAGGATGAGAAAAAAGTTAGAGAAGGGATGGTGTAAAAGATAATAGGGAAAAAGTTTACAAAATGACTAAAAAACCGATTGACGGATAAAAATCGAAATCTTCAAATGCCCACGGGACATGAACGAGAGCTAAAAGATATTCCACCAAACGATGCGATGGATTGACATGGGTTGCCTTAACGGTATTTTTTAGATGCCCGGCATTGACATGCTTTTTCTTGTATTCGTTGACGATATACAATTCCGTTTAGCTGTGTGCGTGACAATCTCCATCATTAGTTCCACCCCTTGATAGATGCCTTAGAAGGTGAGAAGGTGAAAGGGGGGTTGGGGGATTTTTTGAGTGAGAATAGAAAATATTTCCTTGCCGTATCTCTCAATAGTGCCAACTCAAATGACAGTTAGCTGGTTGGATATTCCTGCTTCGAAGAAGACGTTTTTGCTTTGCTCACCACAAATACACCGACGCCTTCGAAAATGTGTACGCATGTGAATTGTTCGAAGTGTATTTGTAATCCAGAGTGTTGCGATATAGACAATATTGGATTATTCGTTGTACGGTAAAGATGCTCCAGACCACCCCACTCCACAACACATACCCCCTCCCCCGCTCTCGCCCCTGCCACCCATCAACGTAAACATAGTGTTATGATGTTGCTGTGTTATTAAACTTCTGCCGGCTGTCAGTCGCTCAAACGAAAGCACAACCATCTCGAGCCAAGTTAAAGATACTGACAAGAGGGTTGATAAAGGACACATCCCCCTATGCACTAGGAGTGGTAAATGAGGGTAAAAAGACTCGAATCGGAAAGGATGGTAATCGAAGGATTCTATTCGATGGGATGCAGTGTCTGATTCAGGCACTAACTTGACGTGTTAGCATCACCTTGCCAGCTCTGTGTATAATGTTGGATTTTTGCATCCTATCGGAGGAAGTAGCGCAGTGGATAAAATCAAATGAAACAAGGAAGAATACTTGATTTTTGTTGTTGGCACTGTAAACACTGAGCGAAGAAAAAGGACGAGAACAAGATAAGAGTAAACGTTAAGGTGCGTAATAGCGTACGTCGCCAACTCAGCTGGCGCATCCGCCGCCATCGATTAGACATAACGTGTCAAGTTGGAAGGATCCTTTTTCGTCCTTCGTTTGTGCTTTTTCTACTCTATCCGTACAGCATCATCTATCTATCCGCATTCGTTCGTTTGCTGTTCTGTCATTCGTTTCATTTGGACTCTTATCGGTAGCGCTGTGTTTTCTTTTTGATTTAACCACCTTGCTCTAAGCTAGCTGCTACCAACCAAATAAGGTGTCATAAGAAACAAAATACCCCCAATCGGATGGGGGGGGGGTGAGTTGGGTTGAGAGAAAAATTATATGTAGCTATCTGCTAAATGCTTGAAGTGAACAACACCGGATGACGGTTTATTTATTTATCTTTTGGCATTTTTCGTTGTTGTTTTCTCTTATTTTTGGTTAGTTATACTTTTTGTTTTTGAGTTTTGTTATCATCGTCATTGTGACGAGGTATTGTATATTTTGCAGCTATACAACAGAAGAATAAGAAAATGATGGCGCAGATCAAGAGCAAAGCGTTCCTGAATCCCATTTTTAAATAGAACCAGAAGCCGGGCTTCTTTTGGTTGTTTGTACCAAACATTCACTCGCCTTATACTTTTATTCGTTTGTATTGTTCGTGGATATATTTCAATGCTGACACTGATGTTAAGGCTGATGCTGATGCTATACGGCAGCTAAGGGTGCCCAAACCGCCACCCAAAAACGAGACGCGACAGGGCTGATTATACTGTGGCCGAAGAGGAAGGAAGAGCGCACAGAACTCAAGTTGATTTACTGCAAACGAGCCCCATCGGAAAATGCTATCGTGTCGGACGATTCACTCTCTTTCTATTTTATTATTATCACTATTTATTTTGTGTATTTTATTTTTTAATACTTTGTCTTCGGAGTTTTCTTTAACGAAGGAATGGCAACGGTATGCAATGTGGTTGGGGTTTGGTGGTGGTTGCAATTTCTAATATAGGGTGTTATGTGCTTTTGCCAGATCAGGTATTTTCCCTTATTTTTGCATATGATTTTTTTCTAAAACGTTGTCGCAATCTTAGCAATATATATATATTTTTTTTTGTCTAAAGATAAGTTTTTAAATATATTTTTTCACCAACAACAAAAAAAAAGAAAACTTTTTAGGGTACTTCATTTTTATTTTATTTAATTGTGGTTTAGTTAAAAGGTAAAAGTTATTTTATGACAAGATAAATTAAAATGAGTCGCGTTTTTAAATTAAGAGCTATTATTTGGGACATTTTTCTTCTATTTTTTTTTAAATCCTTATGATTAAGAAATATTCAATGTACAATAGTTAGTTATGATTTTTCTAGATAAATTGAGTAATTTCCAGCCTTTTAAAGGTGTCCAATTTGAGAAACTGCAGGTTTTGTGTTAAGAAAAAAATTTTCCGCATTTTTAAAGGGTTTTTTATGTTTTTTTTTTAAAAGACTTCTTTTCTTATTGCTCATTTTTAAAACTGTTGAAAATACAGAAAAATGCACTCGAATACAAAACTGTCCAAGTAACTACAAACTACAATTTAAAAATTAGAATTTTAATGTTCAAATAAAAATTGTTTGCCTTTCGTGAAATAGTGGAATTTGTTGTTCAAAAAGGTGAAATTTTTTCTAGTCGAATTTTGATCAAAATGGCAAAATTTTATTGAAAAAAAAATCCCTTAATTATGAGTTTTGAATGTGAATTGAATATTCTTCAAACTCTTATTGAAAAGGTCAAGTTTATTTATTATTCTATGTACACTCTACCTGCGTTTGTCCTAAGAAGCACCTAAGCCTAATGGCCATAGCGCACCTCCCCCCCCCCCTTGCCCCCCTTGCCCCACTAACTACTTCTTTCAATCCACCCATTCTCACGATTAATCTAAGCATATGTGTGGATTAGAATAGGATAAATCAATGGAACTTATTGGAAAGTATGCGAAACATTTCAAAGCCCTCACTTCAGACTGTGCCCTAGCTACATGCGTCACATTTAAAATCCACAGCAAGCTCGAAGCCTACGCAAAAAGTTAGGACCTATTCTTAAAATTTATTTTTTTAAATAAGTGTACCAAAAATTTTAAAAGAAATTATCTTAAATAAAGAAAATCACTTTTAGGCGAATAGTAAATGTTAGAAGGACACTTTTTTTTTATTTTAAATATACCAAATACTAGTTTTTGCATGTAGCAAAAATTTAAACACTTTTCTGTTGTCTCTTTTAAAAAAATTAGAGCACCAAGAAAAAAGATCTTAAATGCAAGAAGAAAAAAATCTAAGCCGAATAGTAAATGTGAGAAGGATACTTTTTTTGAAAATAAGCGCTTTTTTTCCAATTACTCAGACTGTGCTCTAGCTGGCTCCTTCAAATTTAAAAACCCACAGCCACCTTGAAGACTACGCCAATAGTCAGGGAGATAATATCTTATCGGTCCGCCGAAGAATAGAGGGCCCCTAACCCCGAGTTCTTATTTAAAATAGATTACCCTGAATTTCGAGAGATCTTCTTTTCGTTTTTACATAGGAACGCCTACCAGAATTTTAAGGTTCACACCTCTAAAGCACAATTAGGCCATTTTCATGTTGAGTACTGTTAGTACGATTCCGGACGCTTTTTTTCGGCTCCCATCATAGAAGCGCGTTCCTAGGGGAGTGGAGGAAATGAGGACAAAGATATCGTACGTCAGCTAAACTAGCTACTTTAATGACATTGAAAGTGTTTGTTGACAGCGTCAGAGTAGGAATCTTCCACAAAAACATGTGGGCCATAAAAAATCACGTCGGAGGCCGCTAGTTTGACGCACGTTTGCTCCTCGTCATATTGGAAAGATAATACTGCAAAGATACGCACTTTAAAGCAAGATAAAGGGAATTTTATAGTTTGGGTATGCTTTGATAGACTTTCAATAAAGAAAAAGGTCCCTAGATGCATTTTGTCCTTACGGCTAAAAAAAAAAATTATAAAAAAATGCCTCATTTTGAAAAATGGGCTAATAAATATATTCAAAAATAATTTTTTTAAGTCAATTTGTAAAAAATAACATGTAAATCTATTTTTCAGTAATTTTGCCAACCAAAAATTTACCAGAAGAAAGAAAAATAGACCTACACAATTATTTTAATATATTGTAACATAAATCGGATAACCCCTTTTTACAAACCAAATTATACAAAAAAAAACTAATTAATGTCTTACTAACACAAAAACAACAATCAATAAAATCTTCACTATAATTTGTGATTGTTAATTTGATGCTTTCTAAAAGCTGTATCGTATTTTGTTTTTGGTTTTCAGTTTTTTATTCTTTATATTAATTTGAATTTCCATAAAGTAAAATAAAATGTTTTCTAATAACCCATAACGTTGTTTTTTTTTTCGATTAGACATTTCATCATCAAAACGACATAGAAATGATTTCTTGAAATAGTCTTAAATTTTTATTAGTATTTATTAGTTACGTTCTCTTCTTTTTATTGTTTTTTAAATAATTTCAACAAAAAAAATTTAAATAATTCTTCAAAAGAAAATTATGAAAAAAAATCAACAAAAAAAATATCTCGAAAATAACAATAAATCGTAGACGTTTATAAGAAATTTTTTTAAAAACTCATATGTTTATAAACATTTTATTCTTTTTTAAAATGTTTATAAACATTTTATTATTTTTGAGTATGTTTATAAACATTTTGTTCTTTTGGAATATGCTTATAAACATTTTATGAATATCTTTATAAACATGTGAATTCACTCCTGTTTGATGGATTCCCGGTCACGTTAGTATCCTCGGCAATTAGCGGGCTGGTCAGCTAGTGAGGAGTCGCTTCACCGTACTGTTTTCCTTCTTAAATTCCCAACTTACCGTATCTACTAACCAAATGACATTAAACACCTTCAGCCATGCGTAGACAAATAGACTGATCCGAAGAAGGACGATTTCTTTCCACATATTGGCCTAACGTCGGAAAAGCAGTCTACTCAACAACCATTCCAAAGCTCTGGGCAAGAAAACTTCTGAGAATTCGGATTGGTCATGCTTTCCTCTTCGGTAACCAACCTCATCCTTTAATCATTTAATGACATTAAGTGAATGTCATTTAATCCAGAGTTTATTTTTGAATAGTACTTCTATTATGGAGCTCCTAGACTTGACAACTCCTTTCCCAAGTCCTCTCTTTAATTTTCTGAAGGAAAATTTAACCACTTCTAATTGCTCCCTCTAACTAACTATTTATCAGTTTCATTAGAAAAACTGGCAATGCTAACCGACACATAACATGAAGTTACCAAACGGCCTCATGGTTGTGGCGCTACATAATGGTCTATGGTTCTTATCTCAGAAACCTTGCAACAAACAAATAAAACAAATTATTTATTGCACCAAATTATTTATTGTTAGGAAAGTTTTCTGTGACAAGAGTCATAGGCAATTATGTAGCGCCACAAGCATGAGACCGTTTGGTGACTTTATATCCAAAAAAAAAACGAGGGCTCAGAAAAGAAATGATTTTGGTTCTAGAAACTCCTCAATAGAAGGAGTCCCACTTAACAAACAATTTTATTTAAAGTTAGATTCACTTAAAATGTGGCAAATGATGAGTTGAATGTTTCACGGAAAGCGTAAAGGAAGACGGGTTTTCAAAGAGCAAATCATGAGGAAGTACGGTGTGGTTAATCTAAATTTTGAGATGTTTTCTAACCTAAGCAAATAGTTTTTGGGAACAAAAGGTCAGAGATTGTTGTTTGTAAGGTCACTTTGACATGTGCCAGGGGACACTTTATAGCGCTATGATCATGAGGCCATTTGACGATTACATAATACGAAACGTCAGAGATTTTAATTGTCATTTGACTAATAGTAACGGTAAATTTGGAATTATAGTGGATAAAAGATTGGGGACAGCATCCTGCACCAGCTAATCGGATCACTATATTCTCATATATACCCAATGCAATTAAATATTTTAGATGTTCGCCAACCAATATCGAATATAGGTGAGAATCAAGTCAAATGATTTGAAGATATAAGACCATCGCTCAAAATTGTTATATTACAGTCTAATATTATCTACAGTTTTCCATGAAAATAAGAAATTTGTTACACCGAGAATTTTACACTGGAATTTATAACATTCCATGCTAGCAAGCTGGATGATATCAGAAAAGATGTTGGGTACTCGGCGACAATCCTCCGATTTTAGGGACAGTTTTCTGTCAATGGACGGATTAGTGTTTGAGATAACCACAACTCCTCTCCCAGTACCGCTTTCCAGTACGTGTGCAAAAAGACCTTTTAGATATTAATAGAAATATTCAACAAAAAAACTTCATACCAAATTAATAGGTTTATTATTGCATTGAACTGAAAATGTTCGAAAGAATTTCATTTTACAGAATGTGAAGCAGTACAAAAATTTTACCCAACAAACACAACTGAATTTACCATCAAGTCAACATTAAAAAAATTGTACCACTGTGCGTAGGCTAAATTGACTAAATCAATAAAGTTCGATTTATGTTCTTATGTTCATAATTTCATTTAGACAGTCGCGTATGTATCCTTTAACTTTTCTGAAAATTGTTCATCATCTATTTCCATTAAACTCGCCTCTCCCCACAACCCTTCTTTTCAAAAAAATCCCATTCTATTCCAGTTCGATTTAAAGTATTCCCATTATTTGAAAATCGATAAACAACATTCTTGTATAATATATAATTTTAGTTAAATTATGTTAAATATTGTATTCGGATTGATTTTATTACCAAATGAACGAACAAGGAAATCACTCATAAATGAGATGAGAGAATAATAAACGCCTTATAATAAAATCAATCCATGGGCGGGAATACTACCAATGAAAAAATGAACACCAAACATATAAAAACCGAAATCAGAAACCACATTATTTTGGCCATCATCACAAATACAATATTGACTCTGGGAGAGCGCACATCGCCATCAGTTTATATGGAATATAACGAATTTAAGACCCATAATCTGGTTGTTGTTTGTTCATTCATTTTACAGCTCATATTATCGTGTGTAGTTCATCTATTCATTCGGTCGATGTTGTTCCATTCACTGAAGTAGCTGTGCTGTCGCGCGGTCGATTTTCGGTTGGCGTTTCGATTTCACCGTTTATGGCCATCATCTCCGCCTGCAGTCCATCAGATTCTCTATCGACTGAACCGACACTCACTGTAACCAGCCAAGAGGGAATCGTCCATAAAATGCTGGAGTGTACACAATGACAGTCGTAATTTCTGACATTTACGAAGTATCAATCAGCAAAAAGTGTTGGAATCGTAAAGTTTTTACTTTTATGAGGCATTTAACGGGGTGTTTTATGCTTCCATAATATGCGCCACTTATCCGATTGTATACAATCCCGACCAACGACTATGCATCATATCCACGTACAGTAGATCTGTCCATATCGGAGCTTCTCATAAGCCCATGGAACTTGAAGAAGTGTTTTTTGGCCAGAAGACACAAGAAATGATGATTGCACGCTTCAAGACTAACCAACAAAATCACATATCGGCACGCGTTCAGGTTAAAATTCCGCAGAAAATTTCTGTGTGGCAATTCCAAAACTTTTGAATCAGCAGAAATTCGAAAGGGGGGCGGATACTTGTTTGTTAACATTAGTCGTTAATTTCTATTTTAATGTATTTATTTATATTTTATCTTTTATAGTCTGTGTTTAATTGGTAAATTGCTAAAATTACGTATTAACAAATAATCACCCTACTTCCACCGGAAAAAAAAACTTCAAAATTAATAGGCCAATTTTTTCGTATAACAAAAGTTTTTCGATTTTAAAAATAGTTTTTTTTTTAAAAAAACGGTGATAAAAGCAATTTTATATTTCTTTTTAATATTCTAAAAACTTTGGGATTATATGCCCTCTGTAGGGTCTCTATTCTGTAGTCTTTGCAAGAGAGAATTTTTTTTTAGTTTGTGGAGCACTTGGTCTGGGTTCAAATTTTAAATCACTCAAATTACAACTCCATTAAAACTCGACCTTGGATAAGACTTTAGTCTGGATAATATGGCGGATATTTTCGGAGTTCATTTTTGAAATCTCTCAAATTGGAACTCCATTAAAACTCGACTGCGGATAAGACTTTGGTCTGGATAATATGTTGGATATTCCCGCAGTTCATATTTGAAATCTCTCAAATTGGAACTCCATTAAAACTCGACCACGGATGGAACTTTAGTCTGGATAATATGTTCGATATTCCCGGAGTTCATATTTCAAAACTCTCAAATAGGAACTCCATTAAAACTCGACCGCGGATGGGACTTTTGTCTGGATAATATGTTGGATATTCCCGGAGTTCATATTTAAAATCACTCAAATTACAACTCCATTAAAACTCGACCCCGAACGGGACTTTGGTCTGGATAATATGTTGGATATTCCCGGAGTTCATATTTGAAATTTCTCAAATTGGAACTCCATTAAAACTCAACCCCGAATGGGACTTTGGTCTGGATAATATGTTGGATATTCCCGGAGTTCATATTTGAAATTTCTCAGATTGGAACTCCATTAAAACTCGACCGCGGATAAGACTTTGATCTGGATAATATGTTGGATATTCCCGGAGTTCATTTTTGAAATCTCTCAAATTGGAACTCCATTAAAAACTCGACTGCGGATAAGACTTTGGTCTGGATAATATGGCTGATATTCCCGAAGTTCATATTTGAAATCGCTCAAATTGAAACTCCATTAAAACTCGACTGCGGATAAGACTTTGGTCTGGATAATATGTTGGATATTTTCGGAGTTCATATTTGAAATCTCTCAAATTGGAAATCCATTAAAACTTCTTGTTGAACATTTATTAAATATGGCGCCAAATTTTTTCATATCGACTTCTTTTAATAATATTCCAAAAACCGATCCATTTATGGTACGTTCCTTCTCAGCTATTTCTAGGGACCTTCTCTCTATTATCGCTCACAACGCCGAATGAAAAACTTTTTTGATGGTCTTGGGAGTTGCCACCGTATGTGGATATCTTTCACGTACGTCATCTTCAAAACTTGTACGTCTACACCTCTCAAGTAGAAACGATGCCTCCACCGAGGCGTTGTTCACTTTTCGCAGTAGTAGCGCTGGAAGGCTTCAACTGGAATTGCTTTTGGCTCTTCGGTTGCACTCCTTTTAGTTATTACCAATAAAACCCAAATGACATCTTTTCAAGTATTTTTTGATCTTGGGGAACATAAGTAAGAGAATAGGGGGCTAGGGGGCGCCACTTGCTTCCCTTTTTCTTTACAGAAACTCGTTTTTTTAAAACCAACTGTCACATTGTTTGATCAGACGATAAGAACCCTTTTTTTGAGCATTTCAGGGACTCAATCATGAGGTTCAATGTTAGTTGAAGGTCTGACCTCACAAGAGCCCTCTCTTGTTGTACATTTTCAGATCAAGAAGCAGCCTTCAAAAATGCCTTAAATCCAATGCACTTAATAAGTTAATTTTTCATGATGCACTAAAAAAAAAACCACAATTTCACTTACCATGCTCTTTAGAGTCGGGTAGATACCAGACGAGGTTTGAACTTGTATTGCACGTCTACCAAACTGCTTTTCTGCCACGCCCCGTTAATTATAGTGCCCACTTTTTTATGGCTGAAAGTGAAGGTCGACGCTTCTCATAAACGCTTATTTAGTAAAAGAACTTACAAAAAGGAACCGTCTATAGCTAGCATTACTCAAAGTATCTTCATCTAAAACTAGATTAAAAGTAGTCTCAAAATTAATTTTTTTAAGAATCAGGAAGTTTACTTAATATTCTATGTTCTACAAAATTATCACCTAGATTGAAATTTTGCGTCGAAAACTGTTGGTTAGTTTTCAGTTCGAATCCAGTTAGTGACATTGCCCGGGTGCGTTTTTAGTTAGAAAATACTTTAATCTTTTACATATTTAATAAACAATAAAAAATAATTTAATCTTTTACGCCAGTGATTTTCTTTTCAATAAAAATTTTTGATAGAAAAAAAAAGGCTTCAGCAAAAAAAAATTGTTCAAATTTTTCTAAAAAATCTTTCCGCTAACCGTCAAGTTTTGCAGTAATTTAATTTTGTTTTTTTTTGGTAATTTTATTGAGCTTTAAATATATTTTCAGATTGATTGAAATGATATCGAAATAATTGTAAAAGTACAATATAAAATGTTGGAAGATGATTTGGACGATGCACATTTGTGCATAAAGTGCAGTGCGACAATAGTTGGTTTGGATAATTACGTTCAACATCGGAAAAATAGTTGCGGTGTCAAAAGTGTGAATCCAATTAGTCGAGACATTGTTCACGTTGATCATGACCATCAGTATGGGACGTTTGATTTTGTGGGGCCAAGTAATTACCACAAGGCAACTGAAGAAGTTGACAAAGCTAGTAAATCACTGACAGAAGCCTATGAGCTACCGTATGACCTTGGCGCGGATGTTTTCTTTTCATCATTGGAATTACAAAGCAGCTCTAAACGTGGTATGACAAATGTGCCAACCAGTACTGGGCTAGAACCTGTGGCAAGTGGAAGTGCCAGTACGGCCCCTGTTAGCGGAAGCGGTGGGAAAACGTCTTTAAATCGAGTGCTTACACGAAAGGCCATGGCCACAATCATATCGAACCAAGAACATGACGACGATTGGATCGAGCCGACAAACAACTCAGAGAATCTAATGAAGGCGGTGCGCGATATCAGTGGCAACAAGAAGTGCGAATCCATGTTCAAGATGATCACGTTCAACCACGACTCGCCTGAACCGACAGAGGATGAAGACGACGAAGAGGATGACTTTACAACATTACCTAGCACCCATACGGGTGGAAGGTGGAAGTCAGAAAATCAACCGTTGCGAAGTGCATCGCCATCATGGAGTGAACGACATCACTGGGATATTGTTGTGGATCCTAATGAGGAGAATCGCAGTAAATCGGTACACGAAAATGATGAGGACGATCAAGACTTCCATCCGCCACCATGTCATACGAAGGGCAAATGGATTCCTGGATCGAAAATAAAATTAGACTACAAGGAAGAAGTTGAAATAGAAAAAATATTCACAGATCAATTCTGGTGTAACACATGCAATCGAAAATTGGCAACAAAATTACTATTTGAACGGCATATCAAATCGAAGCTTCATATTAAAAGATCGAAGCCTGAACAAGAACTTGAGCTTGTATCGAGGCAGCTGAGAACAGAACGCACCTCTGGACGGATAAGAAAGCCATCTCTACTATTCAAGGAGAGCAGCTTATCCGTTTCGAAATCGCCATCGAAAATTAAACAGCGACACCGTCACAAATACTTTACGAAATGTGACGTCTGCAAAACTCGCATCTCTAAACGACTGCTCGGGAAGCACCTTATTTCGCACTACCACTGTCGTCGGTTGATAATGGACCCGGCAACCTCTTCGCATAACATGATCCTTGAGAATATGGACAAAATCGTCCATCAATCGCCATACCAATGCCAACCATGCCATTTTTACACCAACACCGAACACGATTTCATGTTGCATTGGAACTCAACGATGCACACTGATATCATCGAGGGCGATGGCATATTCTGGTGCAGCTTCTGTAAATTCGAATGCGAAGACAATAATCAGATGCGCCGCCACCTGTCCGACGCAGAGCACAAAGAGGTGGTGTTGGCAATCAACCGATCCGTTCCAATTATAATTCGGAAACGGCGCATTATATCCTGTAGCAAATGCAACAAGATATTCCGATACAACATTGAGTTACGGAACCATGCTATCTACTGTACATCGGAGCCGGTTGGTACCGCCTCCAATGATTACCAATCCAAGTTCAAATGTGATGTGTGTGGACTGATATTGAAATCGCGACTGGCATTACAGAAGCACGACCTCATCAGACACAAGAGACGAAAGTATTTCTGTTCGGCATGCAAAATTAATTTCGAAACACCCGAACTTGCGAAGCGGCATCGCAACACTACCGAACACAAAATTGC
This sequence comes from Atherix ibis, assembly GCA_958298945.1. Taxonomy (NCBI): domain Eukaryota; kingdom Metazoa; phylum Arthropoda; class Insecta; order Diptera; family Athericidae; genus Atherix; species Atherix ibis. The sequence goes on from OY282609.1 coordinate 9,020,020, forward strand.
AGCATCGAATCCCAAAAATGCGAAGAATTTATCGAAACCATGCAAGATTTGTGGCGTCATCGTTAAGAATCTGATTCAGATGAAGGCACATTTGCAACAGAACCATCCCGAGGAGAAGCACACGTAACCGAACCAATCAAATATTTATGGTCGCAATTGATTATTGAAAAAAAATTCACACACTTTTCAGATGTTCATACTGTGGGAAGGCGTTCGTTCTACCCCAAGAAGTTGGCCGACATGTACGCGATAGAACGTGCCGGCAATCCCAACCACGAGTACGCTCGCCAATAGCGTTAGATCGTGTCTGTGACGCGTCCATGACCCCTAAATCAACAAGTACTGCACAGCCCTTCCTCCTTGACAAGAACGACACTTCGGATCAAGCGTTTGTATTCGAAAAGAATAACACTGAGGATATAAGCTTACTTGACATTTCAAAAGGAAAAATGCCCTTGGAAAGCCAGAGCCTAGAGCACCATTCAACCCTTGTCGCAACGCCTATTAAAATAGAGCCAACTCATACCAAAGACAGTGTAACATCATCAAGTAATTCCCATACGAAGGCACATTCAGTACCTGTATCACCTCCACTATCGCCAAAAAGGGAAGGCAGTATACATCTTGCGTCGACAACGGATCCCGCCGTTATCCACGCAGTGGTCGAAGAAAACCCAGTCAACGTTGACATCTCACACGAAGATACCATCGCGAAACTGTGGGAGTGCCAACAATGCGAATTCAAGTAAGTAGTGGCCTGCAAACATGGCCAATTTTTAAGTTCATTAATTCGCAACATTTCCAATATCTGAACTATCCCTGAACGGCCTGAATGAGTATATTTTCAATTAAAATACTAAACATTTCGAAAATCTTAGGACACATCTTTGGGCTGAGTTTCTCTTCCATGAAATCTTACACAACGCAGACACATCGAGCAGTCGTGCCAAACTCGCCTGCTCCGTTTGTGGTAAAATTTTTCGTAAACATTCCCTGCGTTGCCATCTTCGTCAGCATACAAACGAAAAGTTGTTCGCTTGTAAACTTTGTCCAATGCGATTCTCCAGAAAACAGAATCTGAAGACGCACGAGATGAATTTACATCAGCCAAAGTCCACCAAATTCGAGTCACTTCATCAGTGCGACACCTGCCCAAAGACATTCCGAACAAGGTAAGTGACTATCAAAGAAAATGACCATCAGTTACACTGATCCATTCGCTATTCGATTCGATCGATCGGTGAACTAAAAAAGATTTTTTAATAATTTTTTTTTATAAAAAAGAAGCGAAAAGTAAGGAAAATTTAAGGAAAAAAAAACCTCAACGAATTTTCGACAAAAGATATTTAAGATTATAATATTTTTAATCAAAATTTCAGAAAACATTTATATAAAGTTCATGAATTAAACTTTTTGATAAGTAAGCTTTAGTCAAAATGTTCAGCCGAATATTTGGCTCATGAACTTTAGTGCCGAATGCGAGCATTTATGTTTTCAAATTAAAAATGTTTATTTAAGAAAACATTAATCGGGCAACTAGATTAATACAATTTAATAATTACTTACTGAGTGTTTATCGAGTCGCCGCCCTATCGCATGAACTCTAATTTCTAGGCTCACTTTGATCTTATTTGATCTCCAATACTCAGGCAATTTTTATATTAAGCATTTTCGATAAAAATCTTTAGTAAATATATTCAGTAAAAACTTCAGGAAAAATCGACAGTTAAAATCTGCAGTAAAATTTTTGAGTACGAATATTCAGTAAAAATTTTGAGTACGAATATTCAGTAAAAATTTTGAGTACGAATATTCAGTAAAAATTTTCAGTAAAAATTTTCAGTACGAATTTTTAGTAAAAATTTTCAGTAAAAATCTGCAGTAAAAATCTACAGTAAAAATCTACAGTAAAAATTTTGAGAACGAATTTTTAGTAAAAATTTTGAGTACGAATTTTCAGTACAAAGTTTCAGTAAAAATTTTCATTAAAAATCTTCAGTAAAAATTTGTAGTAAAAATTTTCATTAAAAATTTTCAGTAAAAATTTTCGGTATAAATTTTCAGTATAAAATTTCAGTGAAAATCTTCAGTAAAAATCTTCAGTAAAAATTTTCATTAAAAATTTTCAGTAAAAATTTTCATTAAAAATTTTCAGTAAAAATTTTCATTAAAAATTTTCAGTAAAAATTTTCAGTAAAAATTTTCAGTAAAAATTTTCAGTAAAAATTTTCAGTAAAAATTTTCAGTAAAAATTTTCAGTAAAAATTTTCAGTAAAAATTTTCAGTAAAAATTTTCAGTAAAAATTTTCAGTAAAAAGTTTCAGTAAAAGTTTTCAGTAAAAATTTTCAGTAAAAATTCTCAGTAAAAATTTTCAGTAAAAATTTTCAGTAAAAATTTTTAGTAAAAATTTTCAGTAAAAATCTGCAGTAAAAATCTTCATTAAAAATCTTCAGTAAAAATTTGTAGTAAAAATTTTCAGTACGAATTTTTAGTAAAAATTTTCAGTAAAAATTTTCAGTAAAAATTTTCAGTAAAAATTTTCAGTAAAATTTTCAGTAAAAATTTTCAGTAAAAATTTTCAGTAAAAATTTTCAGTAAAAATTTTCAGTAAAAATTTTCAGTAAAAATTTTCAGTAAAAATTTTCAGTAAAAATTTTCAGTAAAAATTTTCAGTAAAAATTTTCAGTAAAAATTTTCAGTAAAAATTTTCAGTAAAAATTTTCAGTAAAAATTTTCAGTAAAAATTTTCAGTAAAAATTTTCAGTAAAAATTTTCAGTAAAAATTTTCAGTAAAAATTTTCAGTAAAAATTTTTAGTAAAAATGTTCAGTAAAAATCTTCATTAAAAATCTTCAGTAAAAATTTGTAGTAAAAATTTTTAGTACGAATTTTTAGTAAAAATTTTCAGTAAAAATTTTCAGTAAAAATTTTCAGTAAAAATTTTCAGTAAAAATTTTCAGTAAAAATTTTCAGTAAAAATTTTCAGTAAAAATTTTCAGTAAAAATTTTCAGTAAAAATTTTCAGTACGAATTTTTAGTAAAAATTTTCAGTAAAAATCTGCAGTAAAAATCTACAGTAAAAATTTTGAGAACGAATTTTCAGTACAAAGTTTCAGCAAAAATCTTCATTAAAAATCTTCAGTAAAAATTTGTAGTAAAAATTTTGACTACGAATTTTTAGTAAAAATTTTCAGTAAAAATTTTCAGTAAAAATTTTCAGTGAAAATCTTCAGTAAAAATCTTCAGTAAAAATTTTCATTAAAAATCTTCACTAAAAACCTTCAGCAAAAATCTGCAGTAAAACTTTTGACTACGAGTTTTCAGTAAAAATTTTCAGTAAAAATCTTCACTAAAAATTATCAGTAAAATCTTCAGTAAAAACTTCTGTCAAATTTTTCAGTAAAAATCTGCAGTAAATACCTTCAAAAAATCTTCAGTAAAAATCCGCAGTACAAATTCTCATTAAAAATTTTCAATAAAAATCCGCAGTAAAAATCGTCAGTAAAAATCGGCAGTAAAAATCGTCAGTAAAAATCGTCAGAAAAATCTTCACTAAAAATCTTCACTAAAAATCTTCAGTAAAAATTTTTGCTTAAAATCTTCAGTAAAAATTGTCCGTACAAATTTTCCGTAAAAATGTTCTGTAAAAATTTTCCGTAAACATGTTCTTTAAAAATTTTCTGTGAACATTTTCCGTAATAATTTTCCGTACAAATTTTCCGTGCAAATGATTTAGTAGAAATTTTGTGCAGTAATTTTAAGCGGAAATTTTGAGAACAAATTTTTATTTGTGATAATTTTCTTTCAAACAATCTGAAAACTCTTCTCCTTTTGAACGTTATTATTTGCGTACTAAAATTTCTGTTGTAGAGTTTGCAGAATTTGCATTGTTTCCTTTTTATAGTGACTATTGGCAATTTGAGAGAATACTGGACATTTTCGTAATAAAATAATTTTGTTGAAAATTTCATTTTAAAATATTTGAGTTTGTCCTAATTTCTTGGATTTTATTATATGGAAACTGAATGCGGCAATGTTTTTCCATGTATTTAAAATCATCGAAAGTGGGCGATAATAGGGGAATGAGGTGAAAACATTTGGAATGAAAATTCTTCTTTAATTACATTTCACTGCAATAAACATGCTTTTTGGCATAGTCTAGGTTTTACACGAACACATATGGAAACGGTACAAGAGTCCTCCGCCACTTCGGATTCTGTTCATTATCGCTAGGAATAGCACCACTCTTCTGCCTATACGCCCTTTTAATTGTCCATTCTTGAAAATCTAAATCGGTGTCCATTTTCCTTGGTGATATTTTGTTTCTGCCCACCATAATAACGTCATGCCGTCATGTATGTATCCACATCGGACAGAGGTTAAATATGCAGAAAAATGTTAAAATACAAAATAAAGAAGATCAAGGGAAGGAGGTGTTAATGAAGAACGTAAAACCCGGCCATTCCCTATACAGAGTTCAGAGGTTAGGCCAATCTCCACGGCAGAAAAATAGCCCAGCAAAGTAGAGTATAATAACGACCGAAAAAGGCAGTGCTCGGACACTATTTGAGGGCTACAAGAAAACCGACGGAAAATAAATAAAATTAGAACAATGTGCCATACGCTCTTGGTAAAATGGCAAACACCCTGGATGACCTGTCTCATTTTCGAGTCAATCGAGACTATAAATGTTCTGGAGTTTGGCTTCAGGCTAACTGGGGGGTGATTTCTTCAATTTTCTCGCCCCTAACACTGCTTGAAGGTTTATGTTCGAAGTAGCCAGCCAACCTTCTCCGAACGAATTTCAAACAAATGGAAAAGGGTTGATGTGCTATTTTTTGTGTACCACAAAAACACAAAAACGATATATGCGCTGACCAATTTTAACAATATCTGAGCTCACAAATTTCATGCAGCACCTTTAGCTGAGCAGCTACCATCATAAGGGTAGGCGCATACTTTGCAAATCGTCCAAATTTTACCATTTACACTTGTCCTCTTCGAGGAAAAATCTTTGGATTTTTCCACCCTCCCACAAAAATTCCTTAATGTCGATTCTCCCCTTAATTCCATTGGGGTTAGAATAACAGATTTGCATTTTATGTACTTTGAGTAAATTTATTTTTTATTTTCTCTGCCCTTCCTTAGGAAGAAGGTCCGTTCCGGTTTTGGTCAATTTTGGCCATTTTCATTTATTCTTATTGTGGGCACTTTCGAATTAGACAAATTTTATCCGAACTTCAATTTTATAAGTGGTGATACATTCGGATACAAATGGCAGGTCACTAACAGTCATAATGATTTTAAGGTGTTTTTTTAAGGGTAGTTCAGTTTTGTGATTATCTAAAAGTAAAAGTAAAAAATAGGAGAAGATAAGTAAAATCGAATGGTTAATAGTTCTCAGTTCTGATGAATTCAGGGAGCAGTTTTTTCAAGGGATTGGGAAGCGCGGGAGGAGTGAATATTTTTTCACCAAAGATTAAAAAAAGATTTGGTTTTTAGGTTAGTTTGAAAACCGCCAGAAACTTTATGGAACTTCCCTTTGTTTTGTGGAACGTATTTCTAGATTTTTTTTGGGATTAAAAAAAAATTTTATAAAAACTAAATTAGAATAAAGACAAAAAAATTAAATTTTTTTTAAAAAGTTTATATTTTCATCAAGAATTAGTAGAAAATTATTTCTAAAAAAAATTATTAAATTTACAATAATTTGATTATTATACCGAGTCGAAGGAATTTGAATGGTCAAAAATTTGCAATAATTTGATTATCATACCGAGTCGAAGGAATTTGAATAGAAAAACAACAAAAAACCAATTTGGAAATGTAGCCAAACTCGACGTTAGCAACTGGAAGTGTCTCTTCTTATACAATATCTTTCGGACCAAGTTTGTTCGGATCTCCACACTTGAACTCTTAGATTGGAGAAGTGCGATTGTAAGTGATTTTTTCCTTCTGGGATTTCTCTAGCCGAGTAGATTCTTTTTGGAACGATTTAACATTTAACAATTTGTAGCTCATGGACAGCAACAACAACAATAACAACAGCAACAGGTCTCGCACTATGGTAGATCCGCAATAGACTCACATTTGGTAATCGGTTCCTGCTCTGAATTTTCCGTACAAGGTGCGAAAAATAATTAAAAAAAAGGAATTTTCCTTAGCAAGCAACAAACAAACATGAAATTTTTGGATTTTTTAATTTTCCTTTTTGGAATTTTTTCAATTTTATTTTATTATTAGTGCAGGAGACACTTTTGCGATGTTGTTGTTTTACGAAAAGTCCCAAAAGAATGCAAGAGAAAATTTGTTCGAATTCAATATTGCCTGTTGTTTTCATGGCGGAAACTACTTGTTCAACACTTTGACTGCATGTTTTCTGCTACGAACAACCTTGACATTGACCAAAACAGGAAAATTTCACGAAGAAACCGCATTCGGCACAGAATGTACTGCTATGACATGCGAAATACGCACAATAATATACGATTTTTATTGTACAAAAATCGCACAATAATATACAGCAGTCAGTAATGTGCTTAGTTAACTACAAAATAGGCTAAAAAATTAAAGGGGGGGGGGGGGTGTAGCTGTGTAATGAATAAAATTTTGTGAAAGCATGTCCCCTCAGTCCATTTTGATAGAATTCGACAAAGAATCACGACTGAAATGTTGTTTCCGACAAAAGAAAATTTCTTGTAAACACTCTGCAAATGGAACTGCAAACATTCCACTTTGTCGTCTTTATAGTCATAGATTTCGATAGGAATTTTCTTTTGTGCGACTTGCTTAACGAAAAGAAGTCAAAGTTCAAGCGGCTAAAAAGCTGAACAAACTATACAATCGATGACCGAACGACCCCTCTTCAAATCATAAATACGAAAATAGATCACTTCAGGTCGAACTGACGGTATTCTAATCTTCTCTGAATGAATGAACGAACGATTGAATGGATGAATACCTTTCGATATATCGATGGATCGAAATTCTAAGAAAATCTGCCGCATCATTCAGGCCAAATACAAATCAAAAATTTGTTTTCATGATAAAATGGCACACCGGAAGACATCCTTCTAGCAAAAGTCATTTAAACTTGAATGATATCCTCTTATCAATGGAGAAGGACAAGAAAAAGAAACGAAACAGAAGAGATAAAAGCTAAAGGACAGGAATAAAGGACAAAGGATCAGGGATGTAGATAGTGCAAAAGGTAAGGACACGCTAAAGATGATTTCTCGTTGTACTAACTTATCCTTTAGTGGATGGATTTTATAAAATGTTCAATTCGAACCGCTCGTATAGACAGAAGGTGAATGGTTGCATTATTGGGGCCACTTTCTGAATGATGACATGAACAATTTACCGAACAGAAAGCAAATCGAAGTTGTCCATTTTCGGAAATGTTATGAATAGAACTGCGTGTAAACTTGTGGGCGATGATAATCCAGATCATCTTAAGGCTTTTGATTATTTATTATTACAAGAAATTGAAAAAAATATTCAAAGTTTTGTAGGATTACATAGTTTCGGGTAAACCTCTTAAGGAGAGCATGTGAAAATAGTAGAAAATTGAAATTTCAGTGAAAATTTGCCCGGTAAATTTTGAGTACAAATTTTGAGTAGAAAATTTGTGCAGAAATAATTTTTTGTAAAAGTTTTCAGTCAAAAAGATTTTCAGTTAAAATTTATTGGCAGTAAAAATTATTATCAGTAAAAATATTGTCAGTAAAAATAATGTTCAGTAAAAATAATTGTCAGTAAAAATTGTTCGTAAAAATTATTTCGAGAAAAAATTGTCAGTAAAAGTTTTCAGTAAAAATAAATCAGTAAAATTATTTGCAGTAAAAATAATTCACATTAAAATTTGTCAGTAAAAGGGATTTTCAGTACAAATTTTAGTTAAAAATTATTGTCAGTTCGAATTATTACCAGTTAAAATTATTGTTAGTGAAAATAATTGTCAGTAAAAATTATATTTTGTAAAAATGATTGTCTGTAAAAATTATTGTCAGTAAAAATAATTCCCAGTAAAAATTGTTGTCAGTAAAAATTGTCCGTAAACATTATTTTGAGAAAAAATTGTCAGTAAAAATTACCAGCAAAAGTATTCAGTAAAAATTATTTCAGTAAAAATAAATCAGTAAAATTATTTTCAGTAAAAATAATTCACATTAAAAATTGTCAGTAAAAGGGATTTTCAGTTCAAATTATAGTTAAAAATTATTGCCAGTTAAAATTATTGTCAGTGAAAATAATTGTCAGTAAAAAATTATTTTGAGAAAAAATTGTCAGTAAAAATTGCCAGGAAAAGTTTTCAGTAAAAATAAATCAGTAAAATTATTTTCAGTAAAAATAATTCACATTAAAATTTGTCAGTAAAAGGGATTTTCAGTACAAATTTTAGTTAAAAATTATTGTTAGTGAAAATAATTGTCAGTAAAAATTATATTTTGTAAAAATTATTGTGTGTAAAAATTATTGTTAGTAAAAATAATTCCCAGTAAAAATTGTTGTCAGTAAAAATTGTCCGTAAACATTATTTTGAGAAAAAATTGTTAGTAAAAATTGCCAGTAAAAGTATTCAGTAAAATTATTTCAGTAAAAATAAATCAGTAAAATTATTGTCAGTACAAATTACGTGTATAGTTAAAAATTATTGTCAGTTCGAATTATTGCCAGTTAAAATTATTGTTAGTGAAAATAACTGCCAGTAAAAATAATTCTTAGTAAAAATTATTGTCAGTGATTATAATTCAGTAAAATTATTTGCAGTACAAATATTGTTCACAGTAAAAATTGTCAGTAAAAGTTGTGAGTAAAAATAATTGTCAGTAAAAATTTTTCTCAGTAAAAATTATTGCCAGTGAAAATAATTATCAGTAAAAATAATTCTCAGTTAAAATAATGGTCAATTAAAATTATTGTCAATGAAAATAATTATCATTACAAATTATTTTCGCTAAAAATTATTTTCAGTTTAAATTATTGCCAGTTCAAATTATTGCCAGTTCAAATTATTTTCAGTAAAAATTGTCAGTAAAAATAGTAATCAGTAAAAATATTGTTCAGTAAAAATAATTTTCAGTAAAAATAACTTTAAGTAAAAATTATGGTCAGTAAAAATTATTGTCAGTGAAATTAATTGTCTGATAAAAATATTGCCATTAAAAATTATATTCTGCAAAAATTCGTGTCAGTAAAAATTATTTTCAGTTAAAATTATTGTCAGTTAAATCTATTTTCAGTAAAAATTATTGGCAGTTCAAATTATTGTCTGTAAAAATTATTTTCAGATAAAATTGCCAGCAAAAATTGTCAGTAAATTAATTTGAGCAATAATTGTCAGTAAAACTATTGTTCAATAAAAATAATTTTCAGTAAAAACTATTTTAATTAAAAATTATTGTCAGCAAAAATTTTGAATAAAATTTATTTTCAGTAAAAATTCTTTTCAGTAAAAATAATTTGCAGGAAATATCATTTTCACTAAAAATAATTTCAAGTAAAAATTATTGTCAGTAAAAATTATTTTCAGTTAAAAATTATTTTCAGTAAAAACTATTTTAATTAAAAATTATTGTCAGTAAACATTTTGAATAAAATTTATTTTCAATAAAAATAATTCAGTGAAAATGTTCAGTAAAAATTGTCCGCAAAAATTATTTCAGTAAAAATTGCTGTCAGGAAAATTAATTTTTAGTAAAAATAATTTTCAGTAAACATTTCTGTCAGTAAAAATAATTTGCAGGAAAAATCATTTTCACTAAAAATAATTTCAAGTAAAAATTATTGTCAGTAAAAAATTATTTTCCATAAAAGTAATTTTCAGTAAAAATTATATTCGGTAAAAATAATTGTCGGCAAAAAAAATTTTCAGCAAAAAGAATTTCTTTAAAAAAATACTCAGTAAAAATAATATTCAATAAAATTTATTTCAGTAAAAATTTTAGTTCAAATTTTCGGTGAAAATCGTTGATAAAAATTTTCCGTAAGAATTTACGGCGAAAATTTCAAGTTTGCGTCACTTCAAAACTGATAACAACGCATTCCAACGCCAGCAATTTTCAAATCCAATTCGCGCGAACTGCATTACCATAGTTGCTAATAGAATAATTTCAAAATTCCCAACGCACTCTGGTTTTGGTCTATGATAAATTATGGAACGTTCACAAGTTAGTAAGTGCTTATATCTCCGTGCTAGTGCGTCCTAGTCGCAAGTGGAATTTTTCGTCATTCGATGTTTTTCGTGCGTCGCTTGGATTTGGTCGCTGCTCACTAAGCCTTGGAATAATTTCATTTTAAAATTTCGAAAATGATATCAAAAATTGCCATTTAAATTCAACAATTTTAAAAATGAGTTACTAAAAATATTTTTTTTTTTCGAATAGTAGAAAATGATTATTGGATGGAAAATAAAATTTATTTGGTCTGCGAATCTTACTCCATAAAATAGTTTTTTTTTCTTGTTAACATCAAATCGTAAAAGTACAAAGGAAATAATGTGAAAAAGGGCTAGTCCATAGATGGTGCTTCTCCAGTCCCTCAGTGTTCGGGTATATCGAAAACGGTGGTGGACATAATGTGACCAGAGAAATTTACACTTTATTTGAGAAGACGAACATAAGAGAAAATGTTCAGTTACAGTTTTGGTGCAGGGGAGAACGAGGAGCTTATGTCACCTTCCCTGCTGCAGTCAACAAACCGAACCTTCGTAAGCTGTGATGGTGAACAACATTTTAAATGGTGAATTAGAGATCCATAAACTGGTTCGGTGTAATTGTCCTGGCATGTCTATGGTCATCCGACACAGAACACCGAACACTGTTGAAGTAGACCGCAGAACAGAAGCTGAGCAATTTCGGTGACCACAACTGAAGCTTGAAGAGGCGTACAAGAGGACAACTACGAGTACGTGGCCAATAGTTTTTCGTCTCCATAATATTGGGCAGCGTTTCTTACGAATACTTATGGACTGTCCACTATGGAATCTGAAATTTTGTTCTAATACAGAACTGACTAAGGTCACTAGCGAAAAATGGTCAAAATTAGCAAAAATAAAAATAAAAAAGAAGAAAAAACGAATTTTACAATCAAAATGGAAAAAAATACTAAAAGAAATTACGAATAACTCTGCACATAAAATTACGAGCTGTCCCTGCGATAAGTTTTCTTGTTCAACGGAGCTCTAACGTGGAAAGGAAAGAAGTTAAAGGGTATCCTTTCTCTCCTAGTCAATGTCATTATGAGTGACATCAGCCGGCAAACAATAAACGTGGCACTTAAAGACGATGATTGCCGTTAAGGGTTGAAGTGTTATTGGACAATTATTCTTAGTGGTTGGTTGGTTGATATTTGAATTTAGCAATTTTGCCGACTTTTGAAACTTCCCAACTGACAACTGGTAACTGCCAACTCTTAAATGTGACAACATTTAAATGCCCAGCTTCAAGTGCAGACATTCCAAAAGTTTTTTCTTTTGTTTTTCTACACCGAATAGGCTTGCAAGTCTCCGTCTCTGTGGGCTTTTATCTTATCTTCTTCGACAGTTATTTTTTCTTTGCCAAATCATTTGAAAATCCTCCTTATTTCTAAAGTTTATTTTATTTTTCTTTCTAAACATTTATTTTGGTATTTTCTTTGGGTGACCAAGAATAATAATAAGAGTAACAATAATATGAATAAAAGCTGAGGAAGATATAGAAATAAAATGATTTTTATTCACTCAAAAGGATATTTTTCAGATGAAAATTTTAATTATTGTTAATACGATGGTTGGGGCATTTGTGTGTGGATTGCTTAGTTGGATGTGCATTGGAAAAATAATTAAATCGAAATGGAAATGATAATACGATGGATCAATAAAAGGTCAAGAATAAGACCACAAAACTTTCTAAATTTCAATAAGAATTTTACGCACGAACTTTTGTAACAATTATTCTAGGTTAGTTGTGGATGTGGATGGTTGAACGACTAGGAAATTTCGTATGTCCAACAAGTGATATTTTAATAACGAGCAAAATTGTCGGTTTGTTTATTTTAATAAAATTTCTTATTGTCATCGTTGAAGTTTGTTTAATATTTCGATATGAAAATACGGAAAATTTATGATAACGACATTGTGTTTTTGGCATTTAATTTGCAGAGGGAAAAATTTCTGTAAGCAGAGTGGAAATTTTTAGCTGAAATCTTGGGTGGAAATTTCGAGTAAAAATTTTGTGTGAAAAATTGAAGTAGAAATTTTGAGTCGAAATTTTAGGTGGAAATTTTCAGTAGAAATTTTGCATAAAAATTTGGTGTGGAAATTTTCAGTAAAAATTTTGAATGGAAATTTTGACTGGAAATATTGAGTAGAAATTTTCATTAGAAATAATCAGTAGAAATCTTGGTTGGAAATTGTGGGTAGAATTTTTGATTGAAAATTTTAGGTAGAAATTTTGAATAGAAATTTGGCATGGAAATTTTCAGTAAAAATTTTGAATGGAAATTTTGAGTGGAAGTGTTGAGTAGAAATTTGGAGAAGAGATTATCAGTAAAAAGGTTGGGTGGAAATTGTGAGTAGAATTTTCAGTGAAAATTTGTAGTAGAAATTTTGGGTACAAATTTTGATAGGAATTTTTTGGGTAGAAAATTTGAGTAGAAATAATTTTGAGTAGAAATTTTCAGTAGTAATTTTGAGTAGAAATTTTCAGTAGAAATTTTGGGTGAAAATATTGAGTAGAAATTTTGGGTGAAAATTTTGAGTAGACATTTTGGGTGGAAATTTTGAGTAAAAATTTTGAGTGGAAATTTTTTATAAAAATTTTAAGTAGAAATTTTGAGTAGAAATTTTTAGTAAACATTTTGAGTGGACATTTGGGTAGAAATTTTGCGCAGTAATTTTCAGTGGAAATTTTGAGCGGAAATTTAGAGAAGAGATTGTCAGTAGAAATGTAAAATTTTCAGTGAAAATTTGTATTAGAAATTTTGGGTATAAAATTTTAGCTAGAATTCTAATTTTGGCTAGAAATTTTGAATGGAAATATTGCGTGGAAATTTTCATTAGAAATTTTTAGTAGTAATTTTAGTTAGAAATTTTGAGTGGAAATTTTGGGTGAAAAAATTGGAGTAGAAATTTTAAGTGGAAATTTTCAGTAGAAATTTTGGGTGGTAATTTTGAGTAGAAATTTTGAATGAAAATTTTGCGTGGAAATTTTCATTAGAAATTTTGAGTGGAAATTTTAGGTGGAAAAATTTGAGTAGAAATTTTGAGTGGAAATTTTCAGTAGAAAATTTTGAGCAGAAATTTTGAGCGGAAATTTTGAGTGGAAATTTTAGGTGGAAATGTTGGGTAGTAATTTTGAGTGGAAAGTTCCAGTAAAAATTTGAGCGGCAATTTTCAGTGAAAATTTTGGGTAGAAATTTTGAGTGAAAATTTTAGGTAGAAATTTTGAATGGAAATTTTGCGTGGAAATTTTCATAAGAAATTTTCAGTAGAAATTTTGAGTGGAAATTTTGAGTAAAAATGTTAAGTGGACATTTTGGGTAGAAATTTTTAGTAGAAATATTTACTGTAAATTTTAAGTAGAAATTTTGAGTAGTATTTTTGAGTGAAGAAATTTTGAGCAGAAATTTTTAAAAGAAAAGTTGAGCACAGAAATTTGAACGGAATTGTTAGTAAACATTTTTAGTAGAAATTTAGTGTAAAAATGTTCAGCATAAAATTTTCTTAAAAATTTACAGTAAAAACTTTCGTCAAATATTTTTAGTTACTAAAAAAAATTTAAGGAAAGAGTACGCTGATGTGATAAAAATTCATAAATTTTATGAATACATCGATAAATTTGCAAACTCTAGAATCTCAAATGTTATCTGGAACATTTATTGCAATAAAATATCTTATCCATTAAAAAAATGTTCTTCCAAATTGTTGTTAAATCAAGCAATTACTAAAGGAGAGGGATTTAAATAGTCATTATTTACACGTAATGCAGTTTACCGAATCTCAAAAATACCGAATCAAAACTATCAATTTGAAATGAAAATAAAAACGACCATTTTGGCCATTTACACGTGTAATTTTGATCGTTTGTTCTGTGATGGGGCATCGAAATCGAACTGATATACGAAAAATATAGGAAATAATACGGAAAACGTTCTTTAAAGAATGAGGACTAGTAGAAATAAATAGAAAAACATCAAGGAGGGTTTATGTTCGATATTATTGTAGTCATAGAGTAGTTAGTCGGAAGAGAACGAAGAAAAAGAAATAATAGTGCTAGCGGCGGTGGTGACGCTGTGGTAGCGAAGGCAGTCATTGGTAGTTTAATGGCAAGAATTCAACGGCTAGAAAACCTCAATAGATGGACTGATAGACAGATAGATGTGCCATGCTGAAACTGGCAATATATCTCCATTAATGTACGAAGGTTGGACGACGGTTTGTTCGGTTAGAAAAACGTCTCTGCGCGACCAAACTATGCTACGAGTATGTACCTCCCGGTCGTGTGGGGTTGTGCAAAAATCTACAAATTTAGGACTTTGACTGAATGTGTGCGGGTGTATATTTTTCGAACTAGAAGAGTCAGCATTCCGTTTTATGGTGACAAAGGAGTCCTTCCTGTGCTCACCGCCGCTTTGAGATTCTGAACTCCAGTTTTCTCTGCATTATAGAAAATTCTACATATCGTCACCGTTTCTCACCCTCCTTTTTCGAGACCAGTCTCACTCCCCCACTACCCTTTTGCTCGGGATAGAATCTCAGTACATCTCCGAAGTATTTTATTTATGTTAGTGGTATGTATCCTCTCTAATCTCTGGGAGACCATCTTCAAACATTCATTCACAGCTTGAATAGCTGTAAAAACGGACGCAAATCACCGCTATCTGAAGGCGAGTTGCCATAAAGCACCACATCGAAGTGTCAACCGTCTACACTAAATTATCGTGACACATACTCGTACATGCCAGCCCACAACCTATCCACCAGCCAAACCGCCAAACCCCTTTATGGCAATATATTGTGTTCAGTTGTGTTCGTCTAAAAGCCTTAATGTGCTGTTCCAGTAGTTGTAATGGCAGCCAGCTAGATTACTCGTATGTCTATCGGAATGGAATGTTTTTAGGTCTGACATTGATTGCGACCATCTATAAGCATGTATATATCTATATAAGGATGTATGTATAAGCGCGCTCCACTCCTTGTTGTAATCTCATCCATAAACGAAACGACACCAAGGATAATGGTTTGGTTCGTTCTCATATATTTGAAGTATGAGGGAAAAAAAAACAACTTCTCGTTAGGACTGGATAATAATACTCGTATTATATATAATCTGGATAAGTTAGGAGACAAGGAATTTTAACTAAAAAATATTTCACCTTCAAATTGGACATCATTTTGAATGTGGAATTATTATAGATGTGATGTACGCCTGTGAATAAATCGTGGCCATATAAAAATCTTATAAAATTTACAAAAAAAAAAAAAAACGAAGAGAATTATTTGATAAAAATTTAAATATAGTACAAATATTAAATTTATTTATTTATAATTTCAAAAATATTCCATTTATTAAGTTTAAATAGGAAATTTTTATTTGTGTATATTTGAGTCATTTGGTGCATGAAAAAGCCATTAAAAAGGAACTTCCCCAGTAGACTCTATCCTTATTGAAGTGAAAGATAAAGTCTTACAGGGGTAATCCAAAATTTTACTGAAAATGAGAATTACCTCTGTAAGTCGTGCACTAACTTTATTAATAATAAATTTTACTCTCCTGATTATGCTCTTCATAATATTTTCCCATCTAGGATATATTTACAACTAGCTCAAAGAAATATTCATCATCCATTTCACTATTGATATCCTAATCCGAACGAGATCCATTCATTATTGTTCTTGATTACCAAATCACCATCCCACAACCAGGATCAACACACTGATTAGGAGCAGAGTTAAGGGTGTCTTAGCCACTTAGCATGTATAGTAAGCAAAGCATTAATTCATTTAGTTCTTAAAGTCTCAAATGCATTAATGACCATATAACATATGGCAATATGCATCGTAAAATCTAAAGTGAAATTTCTTTATTCAAAAGCTCTTCTCTCCTAAGAGACCTGTAGTTAATTGTGACCGCAATTGAGAATGCTAGTAAATTAGGACCGACCATCTCCTAAACCTCGAAGCTGTTCGTGGATCGTCTGATGATCTGATGTTTACAGACATATATTCACTGTTTGTTGCAGGGGTTTCTCGGTTATGTGGTCATCCTTAGCAACACGTGCAGGGAAGGCTTCTTCCACCATCTTATGCTCAATGAATCCCGAATAAATTGACAGCGAATGCCTGATAAATTGACAGGAAAGGCTCTCCACCGTCCTGTGCTCAACAAATCGTTAACATCATGTCATTCTTCACGCCTTTCAACAAGACGTTGAACTTAGCATTCGCCATATTTGAGATAAATTCCACTTAATCAAAAATTTCTTTTTTAATATGAGAAGCTCCTAGACCCAATCATCCCTTTTCCAAAACCGCTTTTTAACTTTCTTAAGTACTAGAATATGCTCTATAAAATTTATTAATTTATTTTTGGTCCCTTCAACTGACGCTCGACCAGTTTTATTAGGGTAGCTCATAACAACAATCTACAAGAATCATGAAGTCGCCAAGTGGCCCCATTGTCATGGCGCTTCACAATGGCCCCTGACTTTTGTCGCAGAGACCTTTCATGTAAACAAACACGTACACAATTTTTGGAAATAAATTAAAGTTTTTTTGTTGTTATTGTAAGGTCTCTGAGATAGAAGCCAGATGCTATTATGTAGCGCCATGAACATGAGGCCATTTGGCGACTTAATGTTACCAATCTTATTCTACATGCCATTCCTATGCATTCAACTCAGCATTTACCATATTTTAAATAAATGTCACTTTATCTTAAGTTTCTTTTTGAGCAGGACACCTTCGATTGTGGAGCTCCTAAACCAAATTATCCCTTTTACAAAACCGTTTTTCAACTTTTATAAATACTCAAATATGCTCTTTAAAACTTAAAGAGCATAACTGTTCTCTCCAACTGACGCTCGACAAGTTTTATTAGGAAAGCTGAGAAATGACAATCTACAAGAAACATTGGGTCGCCAAGTGGCCCCATAGTCATGGCGCTTCACAATTCCCTCTGGCTTTTGTCGCAGAGACCTTTCATGCACACAAACAAGTACACAATTTTTGGAAATAAATTAGAGTTTTTTTGTTGTTATTGTAAGGTCTCTGAGATAGGAGCCAGATGCTATTATGTAGCGCCATGAACATGAGGCCATTTGGCGACTTAATGTTACCAATCTTATTCTACATGCCATTCCTATGGCATTCAACTCAGCATTTACCATATTTTTAATAAATGTCACTTTATCTTAAATTTCTTTTTGAGCAGGACTCCTTCGATTGTTGAGCTCTTAAACCCAATCATCCCTTTAACAAGATAGCTTTTTAATTTTAAAAACTTTTTATTAACTTACCAAACTTAAGAAAGCCTAACTGTTCTCTCAAACTGATACTCGACCAGTTTTATTAGGAAAGCTGAGAAATGACAATCTACAAGAAACATGGGGTCGCTAAATGGTCTCATAGTTATGGCGCTACGCAATGGCATCTGGCTTTTACCACAGAGACCTTCCATGCAAACAAACAAATATAAAATTTTGTACAATCAATTATATTTTTTTTTATGTTATTACAAGGTCTCTGAAATATGAGCCAGATTCTATTATGTAGCGCCACGAACATGAGGCCATTTGGCTACGTAATACTATCAATCTGATTCTACATGCCATTCCTATGGTATTGAACTCAGTCGAATGAAAATGGTCGACAGTTAGTTGCAGGAATTAATGAGAAGTTTTTAAATTTTATGGTGGATATTTTTTACTTTTAACAAATTAAAGAACAAAGACTTGGAAAAGTATTTGTTAACTCTAGGATCTCCACAATGGAAGAAGTACTATTCAAAACGAAATTCTGGGTTAAGTGGTATTAGCTTAAAATTTGGAAATTTGTGAGTTGAACGGCATAAAAATGGCATGTAGAACGAGGTTGATTATCGAAGAGGGAATCATTGGTAAGTGTGGCATGTCGAATCCGAATTATGACAAATTTCTCTTGCCCAGAACTTTTAAATGATTGTTGAGTAGACTGGTTTGCTGAGGTTCGGGCAGAGTATAGACTTTCACCTTCGGACCAGTCTATTTCTCTACGCATGGCTAAAGGTCTTAAATGCCATTTGGTTAGTAGATGCGGCAATTTTTGAATTTCAGTGGGAACAGGATGGTTAAGATGATTAGCCTGCTCATTCCCCATAAGAATATTTATTTATTTAATCATATTGCAAACATATTGGCAACAAGAAAATTTTTACTATTAATTAATTTCTGGCAAATCTTTAACTTTAGATTTATCTTCAACGTTCGTTTGTCGAAAATGAATTTTTTTCTCCAACATTTCTTAAAAATTAATTTTTTTAAAAAGTTTTTTTTATTGTTAATTTATTTATGTAAAAATATCTATTATAATAATTAAAATTACTTTAAAAAAAATTTTCGATTTTCAATACTTTAGTCGAAATTAAGCTAAAAGTTTTCATTGGAATGTGTTTTTTTTTCAAAACATGAAAATTCGAAAATTTTGCACTTTTATTAAATATGCTTTTCTGAATTCTTTCAGTGAATATTTGTGCAATTCCAAATTAAGAATAGTTACAGTTTTGTTCTATTAATCCATTAAATGCATCTGAATTGCTGTTGAATGGAATTTCTTAAGTAGAATATCTTTTTGGTTATTATCATATGCAAATTTTCATAATTTGTAAGTTTTCATAAATAGAATTTTTTGAACATAAAATTATGAAAATTCCAAACATTTATAATTCAAAACAATTTCATATTAGAACGCAAATATGTACGCGGATGTCCTGGAATTACCGAGTCCGGTTACGAATTCAAAACTAGTCAGGACAGTTAACAGGATAAAAGTTTATTAAGAAAACCAAAGATACTTTATGCGAATTAATTACACTTAATAATAAGAAAAAATCTTTTCCATTTCGAAATAATAAGAAAATGCCACCAAAATATTAATTAGAAAAAATTGAAGTCACGAAAATTCCAAACGTAAAAATTCATTGAAATTTCGTATCTGCTGCTGGGATAATAAAAATTAATATATAATCAACGAGAGTGTATGCATTCGTGTTTTTATTAATAATTTACCTGACAAGATTGTGGTTACCTTCGAATTATCTTTTTGTGTAGGCAATTTTGTCTTTGTAAATATCAAATTCGAAAAGAAAGATTTTTGGCTAACAATTTCGATTTAATCAGAGTTTAATAAATGTTTTCAGTTAAAAAGGATAATGAACAGAGAGAGAGAGGGTCTACTCGTGGAAGGTTGCTCCTTTTTGATCTTTTACTGTGTGTGGTAGAATTAAAAGGTCCTTGCCAGCTAATTTTGGATTTAATCAAATTTTGCAATTACCACGTCAGATATTCTTATGCATTCGTAATTCTTACTTATTATTAGTAGTCCGATAATTGTTGCTGTCTTGAATTATAAAAGTTTTTTTTAAAACTAATGATATAGGAAGAAAATACTAATAACTATGGAAATTGATATATTCCATAGACCTTAAAAATATAGACTTTAAATACAAAATGGAGAGTTTATTGAATTTATGTATAGTTATCCAATTTGCAGTACGGAAATTAAACTTAAAAAAAAATAGACTTTTAATTCAAACTTTTAGAAAAAGTTTAATTTTATTTTATTTTTTCTATTTTGCCATTATATAAAAAAGTATAATATTGTTCAAATAACTGCCACGAGACTTCTTGCAGGATTCCATCCTTTTTAGGTAAATTTTTAATGATATTTTCGCACATTTCTTACTGTAAATCGGCTATTACTTGATGGATGTTAATTTTGATGAGCTGTTAAGTTTAAGCCAAACATGATCTTTTGTATGAGTTTACAAGAAAAAGACAAATGGCGTCAAGTCACACGATCGTGGAGACTAATTGACATGATCAAATTTCGAAATCACGTGCGCAATAAAGACAAAATTTGCCGGATTGTGTGGCTTGTGGCACTGTTTTTTTTTAAAACACACATGCTTTAGATTAAAGTCTTTAAGTATAGGTAAAAAAATGTACTTCATTTTACATATGGTAATAGCGCTCAGAATTAACGGTAACAGTCTCTTCTTCTTCATTTTCAAAGGAGAGACCGTTACCGTTCAGACCAAAATGCATAAGATACCGTTACTTTTTGCTGATAAAATAGCTTTTTAACAATTATTTTTAAATTTACAGAGCCTTTTTTATGGCAAATGTGCTCATTGATATATCGAGTTGCACTAGATGGCATTAGAAAGATAAAATTTCGTACTAAAAAAGCTTCTCATACAGTTTTGTGATTACTTTTTTTTTTTACTCAGTATTTTTTTAGCACGCGTCAAAGATGGACACCAACAAAGAGAAAATACGCCATATTTTACAGTTTTTCTTCGATAAAGGCGAAAACGCAAGCCAGGTAGCTGAAAATGTGAATAGTGTTTATGGTCCTGATACTGTAATAGCCAATCACGCGCAATTTTGATTTCGGCGATTCCGTTCCGGTAATTTTGATGTCAAAGATGCACCACGCTCTGGAAGGCCAATTATCGAAAATGTCGATAAAATAATGGAAATCGTCGAGTCCTACCGTCACGTAAGCACTGTTTCGATTGCCCAGGAGCTAAACATTGCACAAAAAACCGTTTGGAACCACTTAAATAAGGCTGGATACAAAAAGAAGCTCGATGTATGGGTGCCACACGAGTTATCGCAAAAAAACCTCATGGACCGAATTTCCATTTGCGAATCCCTGCTGAATCGCAACAATATCGATCCATTTCTGAAGCGGATGGTTACTGGTGATGAAAAGTGGGTCACTTACGACAACGTCAAGCGACAACGGTCGTGGTCAAATCGCGGTCACCCGGCGCCAACGGTGGTCAAGCCAGGATTGACAGCCAGGAAGGTTTTGCTGTGTGTTTGGTGGGACTGGCAGGGAATCATCTACTATGAGCTGCTCCCCTACGGCCGAACTCTTAATTCGGACCTATACTGTCAACAATTGGACCGTCTGAAAGAAACAATCGCCCAGAAGTGGCCAGCTTTGGCCAATAGGAGAGGAATTGTGTTCCATCAGGACCTTGGTTGGGATGTTCTTATATATCCAACTTATATACCACCAAGTAATTATGTTCTTATATATCCAACTTGGACCTGCCACCAAGTAATTACCACCTCTTCCTGTCTATGACGAATGACTTTGCAGGTGAAAAATTCGCCTCAAGAGAAGATTGTGAAAATCGACTGTCCCAGTTTTTTGCCAATAGGGGCGAGGGTTTCTATGAAAGAGGCATTATGAAATTACCTCCAAAATGGCAAAAAGTTATCGAACAAAACGGTGCATATTTGACCTAAATCGTATCATTCTATCTTTGCTAAATAAAACCTTCAATTTAATGCAAAAATAATGGATTTCCTTTTACTACAACTAATATTTAAATAATCTATAATAAAAATTTGCAAATTTCGACCCTAAAAAAATAATCTATAATAAAAAATTGGCAAATTTTGACCTTATATTTTTGACAGCTGTCAAATGGCAGATCAATACTTTCAAGAACACAAAATGGAGAACTCTTTTTTTAAGGGAAAAATAAATCGACCCTCAAAAAAAAAAATACTCACACATTTGGATTTAGTTTAAAAATAGGAAAAATACTCACACTTTTGGATCTATATCAAAAATAGGAGTTTTTTTTTTTGATTCTCATATATATTTATAGTATTTTATGTCAACAAAGGACATAATAAAAAAAAAGCAGTAACTATGTTAATCAACGGTGCACTTGAACGTGTTCGAAAAGTAGTTACCGGCAACGTGAACAAGCCAGTACAGTTACTGGTATACACCTCTTCACTTGATGGCAATTCCATGTTATTAGTTGTCTTACATTATTTCGCTGAGATAATATCCGGGAAAAGAGCAATATCGAACAGGTAAATTTTCATATTATTTGCACAGTTCCATGGTGTGTTAATCTGTGTTGGATCGAACTCCGGAGCCTTGCTGTCTTCAATCACTCAGAAAATGCCCACAGAAAAAATCAACGTCTCAGTAGATTTGTAGTTCCTTAAATAGAAAAACATCAGAATTACTGGTTGCATAATCATACAGAAATAAAGGCAGTTCAGTGAGTGAGACTGCAACTCCTCCGATTTGAATTCGGTAGTTTCCGATGAATTTTCTTATACTCTCACCCGGGAATATTCTTAGGTCCATCATCACAAATTGAATCGAGTAAATTTTTTGACTACTGCCATTATACGATACGAAATAAAAGAGGAAAATATGGAGCGTCCTTCTTAATCGTATATGATCACCAGTCTCCAAAGCAGTTCCATCCATCTAGACGGAGCAATAAGAGATGCCATGTTCTCATCCCTGCATATCCCAATGACAATTTTCGTGACTCCAGTTCCCGTACATTGAATGGCGTTTTGTCTGCAAGTAGATAACAGCGATTATTTTATATGAAGCGATGTGTGGACATACTCCGGAACCAAGCAATAGATTCTTGTCTGTATTGTGCAGTATTCCTTGGCAAGTGTGCATCCCTTAAGTGCATCTACCGTATCACGTCTCAAAAGCAATTTTGTAATGATACGAAGATCTGCATGGAGCTAAAAAGCTGTGATATGTGCCCATTTCGTTTTTGTTTGGATCACCTGGAACAGCAAAGAGGGTTTTGGGTGCACTGGCAAAAGTAATGGCATCCATGACGTCTGAAACATTCACGCCTCCCGAACGCTCAAACAGATTCAACCTAATAAAGAACAACTCCTGAAATCCAATCCAATAGAGCGTGTTCGCCTGAAGAGACCATGCCTATACCTCCTTCTTGGTGAACAGCCATTTAAGTGGCGCTCCTCAGTGTCTATCAAAATGTAATCGATACCATTGCAGGCACTCTCTAAGTCTATTGGTGCGACATGGTCGTGCCAAAGCACCTTGATTTGCACGCCACCCGATTCCGATAGTTCGGGTGGTAATTCACATTAATGGCCAGGATACAATCGGTTTACTCGCTTTCGATACCCATTATATGACACTGCTTTCCTGTCTGAGTACCTGCATACCCTCCCACGATGCGAGGGTGGATTTCTCATGTGTCACATCGCTTATTCTTGTCGTTGGTGCATCTCGGATGCCGTAAACAGGTGCAGATGTACAGCAACGAGATGAGTACACCGGAACGCTGCTATTGACTGTTTCGAAACTGCCATTGCAAAAGGACAAAAACTCATGGATTATCCTGCAGAGAAAATACTAGCGCACCTTGTCGGAAGATAAATGGCCAACTTCCTTCGTGAAGCCTCGTCGTACTAGCAACATTTCACGATAAGTACTCCTTAGGCTGCTGTTTTTATTTTTATTTATTCATTTCCCTATTTTTTTGTACATGTCGCCTATACTTAGACTATCAGGCAATACCAATCCATTCAAAAATTTCATTTTTCAACAATTTACCCTCACGAATGCTTAAAAAATAGAGAAAATTTCTGCTTCACTGATGTGCGAATCGTTCAAGAATCGATAAATTTTCCGTTCTTAAATTGATTCTTATTTTCAGGATTTTTCTTTATTCTTTTTTTTTCGTCTTTATGTTGCTATC
This sequence comes from Atherix ibis, assembly GCA_958298945.1. Taxonomy (NCBI): domain Eukaryota; kingdom Metazoa; phylum Arthropoda; class Insecta; order Diptera; family Athericidae; genus Atherix; species Atherix ibis. The sequence continues at coordinate 9,043,779 of OY282609.1, forward strand.
AAAATGTAGATTTTCCAAATTGTTCTTGTGGCAATTCATAAAAATTAATTAATTTCCGCTGAAAACTTCCACTCAAAATTTCTACTTTGAGTGGAAGCTTTCAGCGGAAATTAATTAATTTTTATGAAAATGAAATCATTTAAAATTTTGACGAACGATTTTTACCGACAATTTTTACTGACAACTTTTACTGACAATTTTTATCGACAATTTTTACCAACAATTTACCAAAAATTACTACTGAAAATTTCTATTGAAAATTTCTACCGACAATTTCTACCGAAAATTTTTATGGAAAATTTCTATCAAAAATTTTTACCGAAAGTTTGTACCGAAAATTTCTACCGACAATTTCTACCGAAAATTTTTGCCGAAAAAAAAAAATTTTACCGAAAATTTCTATCAAAAATTTTTACCGACAATTTTTACTGACAACTTTTACTGACAATTTTTACCCACAATTCTTACCAACAATTTTTACCAAAAATTGCTACCGAAAATTTCTATAAAAAATGTTTACCGAAAGTTTCTCCCGAAAATTTCTTTAGACAATTTTTACCGAAAATTTGTACCGAAAATTTCTACCGACAATTTCTACCGAAAATTTTTACCGACAATTTCTACTGAAAATTTTTATCGCAAATTTTTGACAATTTTCATCAACAATTTTTATCGAAAATTTCTATAAAACATTTTATCAAAAATTTCTACCAAAAGTTTTTTCTGAATATTTTTACTAAAAATTTTTAAATTTTTACTGAAAATTTTGCTTAACAATTTTTTCTGAATTTTTTTTTTCAAAGTTTTTTTTGGAAATTATTTTTAATGACAAAAACCAAACATAAAAGGGATAAACAAAAAACTTTTAAAAATATGCATAAAAGGACGATGAAAAGGCAGTATCATTGAACTGGTCAAGAAATATGAAAAAAAGAAGCAAATCGGAAAAGATTTGTGAATTAGCTCCTTGAAATATAGTCATTGAAGCAGGAGGAAGGCATTCAAGGGGACTAGGACAACAACAATTAATATCAGGCACGTCAGTCTGCATTATTTCAAATCCTTTTCCTTATTGTTGTTTGTCGGCCATAATTTCGACTTTTCTGCATTGCCCAAAGCCAAAGGACTACAATTTGAACTCGCAGAGGATTTCTTGGATTGGTCGCTTCCAATTTGCTATTTTTGCGCTGTTCAACTTTTACCTTTTCCACTATTCACATTTTGTATATTTCCACCTATTTTTCTGACTATTTATTAAAATTCATCCTTTTTTCATAAGACAAATGCAGGATGAAACATGTTTGAGAATATTTCCTGAAAAGAATGTCAGGTTCTTTTTTTTGTTATTTAAAATAATTTTTTTTTTATCAACGCAGACACGTAATTAAGAGCATTTTTAGTTTTTATTATAATTTTTCAATTAATTTTTTCCTGATGAAAATTTATAATATATTTTGTATAATCGATTCTTTTTTGTGAAGGTTCTTTTCGATATAATTTTGCGTGGGTGATCTAGGAAACTGAAAGCTGAGCTGCTATTTAATTTGAAAAATTCAGAAAATTCTTCAATTTCAATTTTTATCAAACCTATTCCTTACCTTTGCTTTGAGGACTTTTTTTTAAATTTTCATTAGTAATAAAAGTGAATATTTTGAAAACTGTTGACACAAATGAACAGAGGATGCGACTGGAGAAAGGATTTCTCTTTTTTTTATAGAGTCTTGTCAGAATTCAAAACAGATACGAGTGCAATTTCCACTTGAGAGCATATACAATAAATTCTAATAAAACTTGAAAATTATACGAAAAGCAAATAAACTAGAATATGAAAATTATCCCCTATCGTGTCCTTATTTATGAAACTTAACAGAGTCTTTATTATCGCCGAAAGCTGTCCTATTTCCATAAGGAAAAAACCAAAATTTCTATAGACTCAGCCCGTATCACATATGAACAAGAGCAACAACAAAAAATGATTCCTTTTATTGTGATTTTATATGTGGAATATTTTACACAAAATCCTAACGAATATTTACAAAAATAATGTACTCGTCCTTTCGTAATTAAAAGGAACCACATCGGTTGATTTTTTTTTGAAATTCGAGATAAAATTGAAGACAGTTTTGAACACATCCTTGCAAATTGTTGGACAAAAAAAATTGTAGCGTAATTTTTAAGCTGCAGTACGACTAATCATAAGATATGAAAGTATCCAGTAATGAGTTTGTAGCCTCAAGGATTCAACATATTACAGCTAAATAATATGTAAATTGTGTCATTTAACGAATAAATTAGCATTTATGGAGAATTTATCTTAATTACAATACAAAATAAAAAATTAGGGGATGATTGTAGTATAGCGCGAAATAAAAAAAATAATAATAAAAAAGAAAACACAACCAAGAGAATATAAATGCGGAGAAGGACATTTTAAGGTTTGTAACTTTATCGTGCAAATTTAGATATTTTAGTTCATTTTTTTAAATAATCTTTCCACAAGGCAAAATAAATAGAAATATTTCATTAAACTGTGCGCATTTGGAGTAAAAATTTTGAATAAAAAAGAAATTTTGAGAAATTTTGAGCATAAATTTTGAGTGGAAAGTTTATGTGGAAATTTTGAGAAGAAATTTTGAGCGGAAATTTTGAGTGGAAATTTTGTGCACAAATTTTCTACTGAAAATTGTTACTGAAAATTTTGAACAGAAATTTTGAGCAGAAATTTTGAGAAGAAATTTTAAGCAGTAATTGAGTGGAAATTTTGTGCACAAATTATCACTGGAAACCAAGCACAAAATTCAATATTTTAAAAAAGTAAAAATTTTCTGCAAAAATTTTCAGTAAAAATCTTCACTAAACATTTTCAGTAAAAATTTTCACTAAAAATCTGCAGTAAAAATCTGTAGTCAAAATTCTCAATAAAAATTTTCAATAAAAATCTTCAGTAAACATCTGCAATAAAAATTTGCAGTAAAAATTTTCCATAAAAATTTTCAGTAAAAATTTTCCATAAAAATTTTCCGTAAAAATTATCCCTAAAAATTGTCAGTAAAAATCTTTAGTAAAAATTTTCAGTAAAAATCCTCAGTAAAAATCTTCAATAAATTTGTTAAGTGAAAATCTTCAATAAAAATTTTCCATAAAAATTTTCCGTAAAAATTTTCCATAAAAATTTTCCGTAAAAATTTTCCATAAAAATTTTCCGTAAAAATTTTCCATAAAAATTTTCCGTAAAAATTTTCCATAAAAATTTTCCGTAAAAATTTTCCATAAAAATTTTCCGTAAAAATTTTCCATAAAAATTTTCCGTAAAAATTATCCCTAAAAATTGTCAGTAAAAATCTTTAGTAAAAATTTTTAGTAAAAATCGTCAGTAAAAATCTTCAGCAAAAATCTTCAGTAAAAATCTGCAGCAAAAATTTTCAGTAAAAAGTTTTAGTAAAAGTTTCTGTAAAAATCTGCAGTAAAAATCTTTAGTAAAAATGTTCAGTAAAAAGTTTCGGTAAAAATGTGCAGTAAAAATCTGTAGTAAAAATCTGCTGTAAAAATTTGCAGTAAAAATCTTCAGTAAAAATCTTTAGTGAAAACTTTCAGTAGAAAGTTTCAGTAAAAATCTGCAGGAAAAACCTTCAGTAAAAATTTTGGGAAAAATCTGCAGTAAAAACCTTCAGTAAAAATCTCAAGTAAAAATTTCCAGTAAAAATGTGCGTCAAACATTTTCTGTAAACATATTTCGTACAAATTTTCCGTTTGTACGTAAACATTTTTCGTACAAATGTTCGGTGAAAAACCTTCTGCCAAAATTTTCGGTCCAATTTACTGTCAAATTTTGCTGTAAAAAATTCCTCTGACAACATTTTCTGTCAATATTCCAGCAAAATTTCTTTAGAAAAAATAATCAATTTTTTTGTGTAATTATTTACTGACTTGTAGCCTCATATTTTTTTTGACATAGCATTTCGGCATATGCTGTAATAAAAGGAAAATATTTATTGTAATAGAATTATTGGTGGTTAATCTAAGACAATTTTCCATAGCAATTTTCTAATCGACGGGAAAGACAGGGAATATGTGAGTTTGAATTGATGAGAAAATTATTCTGAAACGTAAATAGAAACGAAAAATTTCTTATTTAGAGAAAACTGAAAAAAGAACCGAAATTTATGTAAAAATTCCAACAAATACAAACGTAGCCAAAAAGGAGTATTTCGTATTTGCATGTTTATGTTAAGCGATAAAAATAAATTGTGTTTGCTTAGAATGGAAATGCAGCAAATGTCAAATAGTAAAGAAGAAAAGATGACAGCAACGTCTCCATTTTGTTGATCCTTTTTCCAACTTGCTGTTGTAGTTGTGTCTTATAATGAAGGCTAAAGTTTTTAAAGGATACTCAACAAAAAAAAATAAAAAAACAATCGAAAATAACACAATCGTTTTGAAAGGACGAAGTACGGATTAAAGTCGGAAGAGCATTCAGACCGTTTAAGATATTCAATGCCGAAGGAGGGGTGGGACCCAGAAGGGGAGCGGTTGCATGAAGGGCCAACTATATTAAATAAATACAATGACAGCTGTGCATAAAAATCTATGCGTTTTGATGAAAAATTACCATAATAACAATAACAACAAGGAAAACTCACAGACGATAATGTCGGAATCAGTAACAACATTACCAGAAAAGTTCAACTAAATCCTAAATTGTGATGGTTATGGCTTCAGATCTAGGAATATAGCCTGAACGGTTCAGCGTTTCTATCGTTTCGACTACGAATATGTTTCAGACTTTGCCTGTCTATTCAATGACAAGAAGGAATATAAAAGATAAGATGGATCTGAGGACAGAAAACTTCGGAACTGAAAATTTTGCAATAAAAGGATTTGCAGCCCATTCCGTTTTATCTGTTCGTGTATAACTCGGCTAGATGGAACCGCAACTCATTGCATTTTGGTGTTGATGTCAGACAACCACCAACTAAGCTGATGAAAGTGGTTCCATCTCCAGACGAATGAGTCGTAACGGCGATGCACTATTTACAAGCGTCCCCTTTCGGTACCGCCTGATCCAATTCCTTGCAGCCCGTATGGCGGCATGTTATAGAAGCTTCAGCCACTAAGTGGGGCAAAATGGATGGCACTGAATGAAATTTTCGTCTTAAATAAAATCATAAAGTTTGTTAAGTTTTGGCCATTGCATCCGAACCAATTCGAAGCGTGCAATTATCGTAATTCTGTCAGCTGTCCGCATCAACAGTGCTGCCTTGGAGGAGGGTAAAAATATGCTTTTTGCTGGCCCAGCCTTTTTGGGGCTCATGTGAAAGTCAGAGAATCCCAGAAACGGCCGAATGATGCTTTAGCGGTGGTATTATTCGCAAGGGAATCGGGATAACAGGAATGGGTCCTTCATGATTGCCATCAGCATCGTCGTCATTGTCATCATTGAGCATAGCATCTTAGGGCATCGGACGCTTCTGCATTTCATCCAAATGTCACTTCGGCGGAATGGGAAGTGATTCGGTTGATTTTTGGTCACCACTTTCCTTTGCGCTGCAAACACCGTCTTGGAAGGCATCTCGTATCGTATCCGTCGTATTTCTCATTTAAATGTGACATTCTCGCCGACCTCTTTCACATTTCGTATCCTTTTCGTTCCATTCGATTGCGTTCATCAGCGTGCAAATGTATTCCTGTCCAACCCAGCAGCCGAATTTCAACTTCTACCATAACGAAAACTGTAGCTCCTCTCATCCTTGCCATTTGTACATCTTCTATTTATAATCAATTTCTGCTAGTCTAATAGGAGGTCCTTTTCACATCGAAAATCGCCACCACAGCCAGTCCGCTTCCGTCCATTTATTCGCTTTTTCCATTTGCCTCTCATTATTTTGGTGTACTGTTTCGAAAATTATGAGAACTCTAATGTGTGCATCCATTCTGGAAGCATAAACTCCATTCTGGTCGGGCCCAAGGGGGGCTCACTTCCGCTCTGCTAAAGTAAGTAAATAGCCCAGACTGAAGATGCAATCAACGACTACGATGGCAATAAATGGTCGATAATATTTGGAAAATTCGAAATTCGCATAAAATTTTGAGAGCCCCATTGAAAAACTGTTTTCCCAGATCAATCCCCAACGAAGGAAATTTCCTACAAGTGTCCGCACCGTCGAGAAAACGCCAAAAATTCCCCTCCTCATCGCAGTAGGACATCATTCATCCTCCCAGCACAGCCCATTTTACATTCATCTCATCTGGCGAGCCAGGACGTTATGGAAGGCTGGTGGCCCAATCGAAGGACGACTGAACGGTCATATTCGAAAGAAAAATTGTTTGGAGCACATTAAAAATAAATTTTTATTGGAAACGATGGAATCAGAGTTGAATGTTTCCGATTCATGTGGGGCTGCTTGCATTAGTCACATCTCGCTGGTGGGATTGTCGAAGAGAGTCTAGGACACGATGTATTCAGTCAATGTTTTGATGTTACTGCGCTTCTGCCAATGCTATTCCGGTTGGCATCAGTTATTAGTTATTCGGAAAAAAATCTGCAAGTGAACTAACGTTTTCCAGATCGAAATTGCTCATCGATGCACTTTATGTTGTCTAAGTTTAAGGTGCAGCCAGTCAGGATAACGATATGGTTATGGGTAGGTCGTCAACTGATTATTGACGATGAAAATTCGAATTTCCTGAGCCCATCGATCCGTGACTACTCCAAACACCAGCACAGGCGACAGAAGGCGAATAAAATGAGTACTTCTTCTCTACAAAAACCGAGATTATATTTTGTAATTGTAGCTGTTCCTATCCGTGTTGCTACTAAGTTAGTTTTCGGTGTCCTTACTGCACTTCTCAACTGCACCGACAATAAAGCTCAAAGTGCATCTAGGAGGGGATTTCTGCTTGACAAGGACCACCCAAAAAATCAGTGTACAAAATCAACGAAGATATCGAACTGGAAATTGGGAACTACACCGTTCAACATCCACCATTCTAGTGCACTCTTCGGAACTGAGACATTCCCTCCTCACCCAATCAATTTTATGTGCAGAACTGTTTGTTGCATTAAATCGAGTGCCGGGTTTGTTTATTGCAATCGTTAATGTGAATTGCTTTTAATGTGGCAATCAGCTTTTACGATAAATTTTCAACAAGTTTTGCTTACGGTTCTCTTCCTGAACCGTTGCTGATCCTCACAACTTCTTACAAATTCAGACTCGTTCTAGTCAAGAACGCCTCCATTGCACATCCCCCAACGTATGCACAATATTCTTGAATAAATTTTAACCGAACTGTAGCGTTTTTCTCATCTACTTACTTCCTTATTGCAAACATACCCTGCAGCACACTTCTCTCCACCATTTCCAAAAAACCTCCTTCCTCCCCTACATCCACTTATCTATTTAAATCCATTTCTATTTAATGGAATAAGAAGTAAGTTTTCTTATGGCACTAAAGAAAATATTATCGATGCATCAGAAATAGAATCGCAAACGAACATCAGCCAAAAAATATTTAATCTAAAATAATTAATCTGTAATAAAATTCTATCGACAAATAATTTCAAACAAAATTAGTTTGAAAAGATTAACTTAAAAATTGCGACCTCTGAAAAAACGACTTTTAAGAATAGTGACCTCAAAAAAAGGACCTTGAAAAAAATTTGGGCGTCTTAGAAAATTTAACTTTAAAAAAATAGATTTGAGAAAAAATATTTTGAAAAAAAAAATTGTTTCAAAAACGGTGACTCTAAAATAGTGACCTCTAAAAAACCTTGACTTTTCCAAAAAATAGCGTCAAGAAAAAATATCTTTAAAAAAAAATTCACATTTCAAACAAATTAATCATTTTAAAAAATTCTACGGATATTAACGTACAATTAAATTAATTTGAAAAACAGTGACCCTAAAATAGTGACCTCCATAAAAAGTGAATTTTAAAAGAAGTAACCTCAAAAAGGAGGACCTTTTAAAAAATGTACCTCTTAAAATAATAAATTTCAAAGAAGTTATATCGAAAAATAACTTTGAGCCAAATTAGTTTTGAAAATAGTGACTTAAAAATCTCTTTTTTACAGAGAGACCTCTCTCAAAAAAAAAAATATTTTGAAAAAAAGACCCTTAAATAGTGACCTCTAAAAAAATGATATTCAAAAAAAATTGGCTGAAAAAAAAACACCTTTAAAAAAACTGACATTTCAAAAAAAAATTATTCTTTTAAAAAAATTTATGGAAAAAACAAATTCGAATTAAAATAGTTTGAAAAACGGTGACCCTAAAATAATGACCTCAAAAAATTGGTGAACTGCAGTAACTCACAAAATTTATGACGGTCAAGATTTACCTTTAAAAGCAAAAGGAAAACTTTTCCTGTAACTTGAGAAATATTGAAAATTCTATCGGAAAGTGGAAGCAACATTTTCAATTGCGAATAGGAGTAGTCAACAATAGAGAACACCATCCACCTTTCGGAATAGAAAATGTCCCCATCTTCCCGTCCCACCAATTCCTTTTCATTTCCTAATAAACTGGAAATAGAAAACTTCTTTTAATAAATAAAACTTCACCGTAACGATGGCCAAAGTTAACCAAAACTAACCAACGAAACTACGACGGAGAGAAGGAAAGAACGAGGGCTGCTGGCATCGAAGGAAAACTTTTCGCATTAAGCCATCCGTTCACGTTCTTTATGTCCAGTCAAATTTAATTGTTATCAATTAAATATGCTAATTAATCAAGAAAATGGTCAAGAGAGCTCAAAATAGATTAAAGAGTCGAACTTTAGTTATGCCCGCTGTTGGTGAAGTAGCCCCCCATAATGTCTCCCCTGCGTATTTCTGCATTTGTCGGAATGTGAGTTCAAGTTCCGAACTCCTACTCGTATCAGAGCCAGGTACTTAGTTTGTCTTCATTGTTGATGTGAATGAATATATTTCAGAAAAAAAAAGCAAATTTGATGAGTGGGGTCGTGGGATTCAGAGTGTTGTGCATAGCTTCTGGTAGCCAAGAGTAGTAGCACGCCACCAGTAGTAGCCACGGTCACAACGTTTAGTAGTGGTTTCGCCGATGACATGTTACACTCGTCACGAAGCCAAGGAACTGCTCCAGCCTCCAGTGCTGCTCTTCGAATCCCAATCACATTCGTTTACACTCAAGGATTGTCTACACGTCACGTTTGATCACGTCCATGGCCGCAAATCCACTGATTGCACTAATGGAGCAACTCTGGACTTAGAAATTGGAGTACGTTTCGTTGTGGAGCTTCTTGCATAGAAATTCGGTGTACTGTGAAGTGTCGAGTTCATGATGGAGATAGGATAAACGATTGTTGATGTACGCTAGGACACCAAGAACGAAATTCACCGCCGAATGCCAAATCATGTACAGCCGTGCATGATGTTGGGGACGCTTCCCTTCGCTGCCCACACGTTGACACAAAATTAATTGATTTAATTAAGAAACTGTTTTACGGATGACTTTTCGCCTTTTCTCTATGCAAACGTAAAAGTTTATCCCATAATGGATGGCCACGACTGTGTAGGTTTAGATTTCCCAAGTGCCTTTACCGATTTACGTTTCACAATCATCCGAAAAGATTGTTGACCAAATTTTTTACCTCAAAACAAAAAATCGAAAATTTTAAAAAAGAAATATTAAATTTTAGTAAAAAATTTCAAAAAAAAAATTAGAAAAGCAAAAATTTTAGACAAAAATGATTTTCATAAAAACGACTTGCCCTTTTTTTGGGAGTTTTTGAAATTCATTTTTTTTTCACTATAATTTTTTTGAACAAAAAAAAAATTGTTTAAAAAAAACTGGAACCGGAAATAATTTACTGTTTTTTTTATTTTTGTACTTGCATTAATAGTCAAGGTCTACGTCAGCACGTCAGTACTCATGGTAAACGTGACGAAAAATTCAGTTGCCCAGTGAAGGAGTGCATTTTTACAGGGCGCAACAGCTCACATTTGAAATGCCATCTGGTGACACATTCTAGCAAGCGAAGTTTCCGATGCTATTTCGACGGCTGTGATTATAAAGGAAAAACGATAACACATCTAAGAAGGTAAGTTTTCAGAGCTGGAAAATTATTATTTGAAGAAAAAGTGAAAACATTTAAAATCAAAACAGACAAAAAAAAGTGAAAGGAAGATAAATTTTGTAGGCTGATATGTCTGGGTATGACAGGATGGTTCCCATTCAAAGTATCAAAAATAAAAGCCTCCGATCCCCAATAGTGGTCAGAGAACTGTCGAATAGTCGATAAAACTTTCTAGGTTTTAAAAAAAAATAAACTTTTATATTTGGTGATACTGAATTTCGAAAAAAAAGTAACAAAAGTAGTCGAGTTGAGATTCAATAAGCACTAAATATAAATCAGGAATTCCGTAATTTTGATTGGGTTTTGAGGAAAATGACTGAGCCCTAATTCAGGGAAATTTTCCCTTTTTTGGTCCGTGTGACAGTGCAATAAATGTACGAATTTTGCTCGTGCATGTTCGCCGCAAACAAAATTTGCGTATTGTACGAGCAGTTTAATTATTATGTAATTTTTTGAATAAACATCTGTAAAATTAATCACGATGCATGAGCAAAAAATATTCTCAAAATGATGAAATTAATTTTTAGGATCGTGCGAACAGTTCGTGTAATTTTTTTCGTTAATTCATTAGTTGGTCGCTGCTATTCCTATTTTATTTACATTGTATTATGAATGACTTTCCCAAAATTCATTTATATTATGATTGAAGTTCAACAGATACCAACTGCAGAAATAAAAGCTAATACTAGTAGCAGTTAAATACAGAGTAAAAGAAAGTCAATGGATCCGAACAGATTATAACGAGATCTACGATCAAAATAGTTTCTACCTACGGAAGAGACTCATTTAGGTAAGAAACGAAGATCCTTACAAATCACAGATAAGTTTCGATAGCCATAAATCGACTCCTTGCCGGCCTTATAAGAATAAAGGTTACACTACATCGAAATTTACCGTTTTTTTCTCGTCTAACAGTGCAATAAATGCACAAGCATGTGCGAATTTTGCTCGTGCATGTTCGCCGCAAAGAAATTTTGCGTATTATACGAGCAGTTTAATTATAGTGTTATTATTTAAATAAAGATTTGTAATATTAATCACAATACACGAGCAATTTACGCGAGCAAAAATATTTTATTCCATATGGATGTTGTAGACCTCACCGTTATTTTTTTTTTTTATTATTTATTTGACAGGTTTCATTTCTACATTATACATTATACATATAGCCATGAGACACAGTCGCTCCTATGGAGCATATAGCGGCAAAGAGAATACACGTCTCTAATTGGTGGTAGAAGGCTTCTTTATTGGCGTCATTCTCTACTTCAGTTGGGGCATAGCATTGCACGATGGTGATGTTTCGGAACTTCGAGTGGAACCTGGCTGTCAGAAGGTTTGTAGCCCATGAGAGATCTCTTTGCGTTGGCTGATAGGATTAATCCGACTCCACAGTGGTGTCCACTGTCGGTTGCCGCTGTAGATGAAGTGTTCGCCCGTCTGCGTTGCGAGGATTCCTTGATGTTTCCACCTTGTTTCGGAGATTCCCAGTATGTCGAGATTGTAGCGTCGCATTTCGGAAGTAGCTTGCGCCAGACGAGAAGTTTGGGAGAGAGTCCGCACGTTCCAGGTACCCATTCGAGTTGTTCGGTGAAAGCCAAATGTCGTTTTGCCTGAGGTATTGTCCGGACGATTACTCTTGTGCTGTTTCATGATAAGATGTTTTTTTTTATGGCTTGCGGCTTATCAGGCCAGCGAAGCAACCTCCAGTGACGTTGGGGGACCCTACGGACTACATATGTAAGGCTTGTAGTCGGCCTCTCACCCCGGCACCAATGCCGAGATGGCACCGTTATTTAATGTAGCAATTTTTTTTAAAATCAATCCACAGTGGTAAATTCCACCTTCATAATAACCGTTTTTAAAAATGGTGCTAAAATGAAGATTATCAACTACAGACCTATACCAAAATTATCTAGTATTATTACACTGACTTTAGTAAGCCATTTAACAAAATTCCTCATTCGATTATTTTGTTTAGTTCATACTTATCTGATGGGACCTATAACGGGCTTTTTTGCATGTGTTTATCAAGAGATTTTGAAGCATTTACTGGTGTTCCACAGGGTACCCATCTTGGCCCATTACTTTTTATTCTTGCCATTGTTAAAGTAATTGAAAACTTCAAAATTTTACTATTTCTGGATGATATAAAACTTCTTTTTTCTAAAATTAAAAATTTCAATGATGCAACCCTCATTCAGAAGGATTTAAACTTATTTAATAATTGGTGCACTTCAAATGGTATTGGTTAAAGCGTCAAAAAATTGCAAAGCAGAGCAAATCAAAAATATCAAGACAGAGAAAACCCCATAAAAACATGACCCCAAGAAATTAAAAACTTTTTGAAAAATATAACCTCAACGAATGGACGATACCAAAAAAGAGTAATAAAATAATAGAAAACAAGCCCCAAAATATGGGTACAAAAAAATAGATTAGTTTTAAAAATAAGACCTCAAGAAATAGAACCGAAAAAAAATGGAAAACCTCAAGAAATGGTGCCATAATTATTATGACCACAAAATATAAAATGTAAAAAAAAATTTATGTTTAATAAAAAAAATTCTAAAGGAATGGTCTCAAGAATAAATGGTACCACAAGTAAAAAGGACCTTTAAAAAAATAGAACTGCAAAAAAAACTTTCAAATTTAGAACATCAAAAAATTGCAAAGCCGACCAAATCAAAAATCTCATATTATATGACCTTAAGACAGGAAAAACCCCTTGAAATATGACGCCAAGAAATTAAAGATAAAATTTCAAGTAAAATTAAAAAATCCTAAAGTAATAGTGCCAAGAAATAGAGAAAACCTCAACGAAACCCAAAAACCTCAGAAAATATAACCGCAAGGAATCAAAGACTACAAGTTAAAAATGTGGATAGTAGGACCCCAAAGATAAGGAATTCGAAAAACACTTTTTTAAAAATAAAATACCTTCTAAAACAAGGTCAAAGTAAAAAATAGAAAATCTTATGAAACAGGACTCTAAGGCATAAAAACTTCAAGAAATAGAACCGCAAGAAATAAAACCTCAAAAAATAAGAGTGCAAAAAAAACTTTCAAATTTAAAGAATCGAAAAATTGCAATGTCGAAAAAAAAATTTAAAACCTTAAAGAACTAGGATCCTAAGATGGGCAAAATCTGAAGAATAAAGACCCCAAGAAATTAAAAAATTAAAGAAAAATATAACCTCAACGAATAGACGGTACTAAAAAGGAGAAATAAAACACCAGAAAACAGGCGCCACAATATGGGAACAAAAAATTGACTAAAGAAATAAGATAGTTTTTTAAAAAATATATATAAGACCTCAAGAAAGGTTATCAAAATTATTAGGACCACAAAAAATAAAAAATAAAAAAAATAAATTTTCAGGTAAAATTAAAAAATCCTAAAGAAATGGTGCCAAGAAATAGAGAAATCCTCAACAATTAGGACATCAAGCAACTCAAAAACCTTAGAAAATAAGGATAATAGGACCCCAAAAATTTGGGAACGTAAAACAAGCTTTTTAAAATATAAAATACCTTTTAAAAAAAAGTTCAAGAATTTCAACGCAAGAATTGAGACCCCAAAAAATAAAATGGGGACAAACAGAATCACCTGAAATAATATCTCAAAAATGATGATTTTCAAAAGAATAATATTCCGAGATATTAAATCTAACGAAAAATGGGTCCTAAAATTATCCACTTCTGAGGAAAGGTGGGACTGTTGGGCAAGCATAAATGCTGTTGAGAAATCTTGCACTTTTTACAAGGTGTAGTAAAAAAACGGAGACTGACATTACTGAAAGCTATATGCCAACACTGCGGACTTCCATTTTACATAGTTTATACAATACAAGTTCCAACCTCCTCTGAGACCCTATAGAGTATGTTAGGTGAACGAAAATTTGCAAGAAGAGTATGGGAAACATTTCCTTTCAAGAGCACAAGTTTCCCGATAACATAAAGTATTTTTTAGGGCCGAGAAGCAGGAGAAGATAAAACGAGTGAGAACTCTTGTGAGCTTCTGTGCCATTGAAGATACTTGTATGCTCCACCATGTCAACGCCGCCTGTCATAAGCCCATCTCCATGATCCAGTTTTCGTCGGATTATAGCCCGCGTGACTTTTTATGTTCCCCAATATTCCCAAAAAAACAGTCGAAAGGACGCCATCTTGGAAGTCGATAATATCCAAAGGAATACAACCGAAGAGCTGAGGACGATCCCAATTGAAGCCTTCCAGCACTGCTACGATAATAATTTCCAGTGCTCTCTTCATGAATAATGCGAGGAATTTCATTAAAGACAACGAGAAATTCTCTGAGCCCAATAGTACCTGGAAGCCATCAAAATTTATTGTAACTGCAACTGACCTTTCCTATCTCCTCCGTAACCGTACAGCAGAAAAAGGGCAGCTGCCTACTCTGCTATTGTGTCTAGTAAATACGACAAATCTAGCTACTAAAACCGAAACAAATATTCCAGATCAAAAAGGAAGAAATCCACTTAACCGCGGTAGCCACTTCCCTAGTGGTTGAGACAATCTAAACCGAAACCAAATCTATTCAATTCGATCTAATTTGCATGATCGGACGTGGATTTATTCACTTTTGTTGTTGTTGTTTTTTTTATTTTAGTTTTTAACAATTTTTCTTCGACTTAGCGAATATTGTTCTGCGATATCCGCCGAAACGTATTCGATCGAAATAAATTTTTGTCGATTGAAATTATTGTCAGCTCGTGACCATGTGTCTGCCTACATTGATAACGAACGATACTCACTGTTTTCGCATCCTTCAAGCGCAGGCTAATTTTCATTTGCGAAATGGTCTTTGTTTTCGAAAATTCCAAGATAAAATATTCGATCGAGACCGAGAGATACACGCGTTGCTCAGCAATTGTACTTAACCGTATGTCGTCGTTGTCCAAGTGCACGGCCATTGTCGCGATCCGAACTGAACACTGCCCAATGGCTGACATGGAAGTTACTGTTTTCACGTTTTTTTTTCTTTTTCTCTGAATATTTTGTAGATCACCGAGTTTTAGTTGATAAACGTAGAAAAAGTCACCTGAACAATGTGTTTTCGTTGAACAAAGACTGGATTCTGCGTTGGGCGGAGATGGTCCATCTAGGAATGCTGAACTCATACTCATAGATGGGCTCTTATCTTCTAGACAGAATAAGAGCACATAAGCATGGTGTTGCCCTAACAATTTGAACAGTTCTGTTCCTCCTCTGGGCGATTATGTGGCTTCACAAGTCCTAGTCGAAGGGTAACTTTACCGACTGTAAAGGTTGATATTCGCAATCGCATCTCGGTCGTGACCATATTTTGCAGTTTTATATGGTCAGTAAAATGGCAAAGTAAGTCAACAATTAAAGGCATGCGGAGGATAGACATTCGAAGATCTAGAAAAAAAATTATAATAGCAGCACTTCTGCTCAATATGAAAGCGAATTTATGAACTTTTGGGCCTTTTTTATCCCCTCTCCCATAATTATATTACTCAACAAAAAAATCGAACTATCGGGAAAATATTTTTATCCTTTCCGATAAATAATTTATAATAAAAAAATCGAAAACACCAAACTTCCTGTAAAGCGCATCTGTTGAACGCCAACTGTCAGTACAATGAGTCAGAATTTATTGCGTCAAAAGCGTATTGGAATTTTCCGAAAACTTAAAAAAATCTCTCCAATGACGTTCAATAAGACCTAATTTTTTAAGAGAAAATTATAAGATTGCGTTAAAAATAACGTGCGTCTTAAAAAAATTATTATTATGCTTAAAATGAGGGAAAATTTATAAATTTTGGATCTCTTTTAAGACTTTTCCCATAATTAAATAACTCAACAACAAAATCGAACTATCGGGAAAATATTTTTATCCTTTTCGATAAATAATTTATAATTAAAAAATTGAAAACATGAAATTTTCTATATGAGCATTAAATTGTCAATCCAACGCGTCAGAATTCATTGAAAAACACCAAATTTTCTGTGTTTCTCTCCATGACGTGCAATAAGCCTACATTTTTGATGGGAAAGTTAAAATGTTGCGTTAAAAATTGTGTTCACAATCGCAGAACGAACCTTCAAAAAACATGCGCGCTTAAAGCGGAGCTGTTAAGCGTCAAATTTTCAGTGTAACAAGTCAGAATTCATTGCGTCAAAAAAGTGTTTTTTAACAAATTACTCTGCCTGCGATCGTAGCCATCTGGGATTTTTCAAAAATTAAAAAATCTGCATGACATGCAATAAGACTTCATTTTTTATGGGAAAGTTAAAAGATTGCGTTAAAAATTACTTGGGTCTTAAAAAAACTATAGAAAAGCATAACGTAAACTTTATAAACTTTTGGGCCTCTTTTAATGCCTTTTCCATAATTAACTTGGTTAATGAAATAAATTACGAAATACCGAAAAAAGCCCAATGCAAAAAAATTATCGCAAAAATTACGCTAAACTTTCGATGGAAATATTTTCTGTACCTTAAAATTTACTTCCACAAAAAATTTAGACGGTCTGATTTGAGAGACGCACGTGCCCGTTATGAAGAAGAAAAATTTGGGCTGACAGAGTTAAAATGCACGTTAAAATCACGTTACAGCAAAAATTCAAGCAAAATAGAGTAAATTTTTAAATCTAAGAAAAATTTTGGCTCTAAGAAAAAGTTGAGTCAGAAAAAAACTGAACAGAAAATTGCTTTTGCCCGTGCGTGATTTTTAACGTAATTTTAATGTTCAAATTCACGTGAAAAATCACGCACGGGCAAAAGTAACGGACGGGAAACAATTTTCACACCAAAAGCGTCAATTTTCTGTGCCTTAAAAATTACTTCCACAAAAAATTTAGACGTTCTGATTTGAGAGACGCACGTGGAAGTTGTCTGAAAGACGCACGTGGCAGAAGAAAATTTTGGGCTGACAGAGTTAAAACGCACGTTAAAAACACGTTACACCGAAAAGTCAAGCAAAAAACCATAAATTTTTGAATCTTAAGGTAAATTTTGGATCTAAGAAAAAATTCTATCAGAAAAAAACTGAACAAAAAATTGCTTCTGCCCGTCCGTGATTTTTAACGTAATTTTAATGTTCAAATTCACGTGAAAAATCACGTACGGACAAAAGTAACGGACGGGAAAAAATTTTACTTTTCGATGGAAATATTTTCTCAACTTTTGATGGAAATATTTTCTGTGTCTTAAAAATTACTTTCACAAAAAAAAATTGTGCTTTCGATTTAAAAGACGCACGTGGCAGTAGGCGGAAAAAAAAGGTGACCTAAATTTTGATGCAGCCAAAATGACCATGCCTTTTAAGAAGAATTTTATTTTATCAAGTAAATAATAAAATTAACACAGAAAATCACGTGCGTATCGTAAAATTGTTTCACGTCAAAAATTACGGACGCTAAAAATCACGTACGACAAGAAATTTCAAGAACAAGATTTAAAAACAATTTGTCATCAGGTAAATTTCGTAAAAAATTTTAATGACATATTTTTAGTTATTTTTTTTTATTGAAACGTTTTTTTTCTTGCAATTTCTTGTCGTACGTGATTTTTGGCATCCGTAATTTTAAAATTAATTAAAATCTAAAAATTATTTTCTGTCAATTGTCAATAAAAATGGGAATATTTATGCAAAAAAAAAGAAAATCTGTAACAAAAACTGGGATCGAGTGCGCTGGAAACAATGCGAAACCGAAGTTTTTTTCTTTGATCGAGAAGAGATGAGAAAAGAGAGAATCACGAAAGTCTTGAAATTCCGTCTAATTAAGGATTCGTTACCGAACTGATGGGTACACCTGATACCCTTAAAATGTCGTGTTAACCATAAACCGTATCGGATTGTGGATCAGAAACGAATGCGAGCGCGCTCAGAACAGCCTTCCTTCACCGCAACATCATTGCCCCACCTTTTGTCGGTACTCCTCTACCTTTCGTCGTTCGATTGTTTTTGAAATTCTTTTATTTTTTTTCCCCTTTAGTTAATTTGTTTTATTTTCTGTTTGATTTTTGTTATAAATATTTTGTCAAATTTTCGAATGTTTTAATAAAAATGGAAAAATATATGATGAAGAATTTGCTTTCTTTTCGTTAATGTTAAATAAAAATCAAATCTGAAAAAATAAAAATTCAATAATTTTTCTTACGAATGTGTGTACAGGCACATGAAAAAACACGAAGCACCCGACAAACAGTTCTTCTGTCCGCATTGCAAATTTAAAACGAGACTTCCAGGACATTTGAAACGCCATGTTCGGATTCACACAAACGAGAAACCTTACAAATGTCCTCATTGCAATTATTCAAGCAGCACCTCGGTAAGTTCTCCCTTATACGATATCCTCTCATTCACATTATTATTGAAGATAATCTTTTCAAATTAAAAACTTTTTTTATATTCAATTTTTGATTCTGTTTTTACATTAGGAGAATCTGAGAAAACACGTTCTAACAACAGCATTGCATTCTGGAAAATTTTTGTACGAATGCAAATTATGTGATGCGACAAAGGAAAATGTTTTCGAAACGAACTTTCAGAAAGAGTACCGAACACATTTGATAACAACACATCGAATCGAAGGTGATATTAGTGATTTGCTATCATAAAAATTGGAATAAACAAACTGAACGCAACAGAAAAACAAAAAACATTTCATTTTTTTCCTTTCTGTTCCCACCTTAAAAAACCTCATATTTTTTTTTAGTTTTTTTCTTTTTTTAATATTATTTTAAATTCATTTATTGTTTTTTTTATCGTTAATAAATTTATTTAAAAATAAAAAGTGACTTAAATTTTTATTTGTTTTCTTTTTATATAGAGATTATTGACATTTGTGAGGTTTTATCAAAGTACAACACCATTTTGTGAATTTCATGTTCGAAAAATATTTCCCTTTTCTTGTGCATAAGCTAAACACCTTACAAATGTAAAATTAAAGTTTTTGGTAATAACCCTCCTGAACCTCAGATAATATTTGTTTATTTGTCAAATTAAAAACGTATTACATTATTTGATAGAGAAAGTCTTTCTTTTCTGTTATAATATTATTAATATAGTTAATTTTAGGATATTTTTTTTAAGCTTCCAACAATATTCAATAGAAAAATAGTAAGAATTTTTCTTTTTTTAGATATATTTGCCAAAAAAAAGTACTACAATCTCAACTTATATTTCTAGCCATTTAATTAGTATAGTTATTTATTTGTATTGTTTTATTTTATTTGTGGAATAATTAATTTTTCCATAATTATTGAGAATTATTTGCTTCTCAACAAACGATGTTTTGCTAATTCTTTGTTCCATCTGGCAGAGACTAGCCAACGACATATCGATACTGCAGTGCATCAAACTTCATAACGCACAGAGCGTCACCTGTAAAATTTCTAGAAAATTTTGTAGTAATTCCCTACATACGCACACAAACCCAACTGAATTTATAGTTTTTTTTCTCTACAAACACATCCATCCCTTAGATTATAAAAGAACTGGATAGGCCTCTACACAAAAATTCTGTCCAAATTTTGTTGGCAACACATTCATAGAACGCACACAAATGCAATACAACAGAAACGGCGTAAATCATTGGGGGCCAATTTAAAAGTTCAGTATTCGATTGAAGCGGTTCGTTTAAAACCATTTTTCATATGTGATATCATTTATGCGTAAAGAAGCAGATTTTTTAATATTGCGGGTCTTGTCGTTTGATGGAATTAGTATTGTAAATTTTCAATAAAACACAGTATTCTATTTTAAAATATTATTTATTTATTTATTAGATATTTCACTATATATTATTTATTAAAACAGAATTATAAAGTGGAAGAGCATATAAAAATATAAATTGTAAGTTATTTGATTATATGAAAGCAATTATGTGCCCAATAAGAAGTTAATCGTATACAACATTAAAGGAAATGCTTTAAAAACTAAATTGCAAGATGAAAAATTTAATGTACTTAAAAAATTAATAATTAATATTCTAAAAAAAAAGAAAACAATATTATGTAATAAATGCATTATAATATGGTCTAATAGAGCAAGCAAAACAAATTTATTTAAATAATAAGCCTACCGAAAAATATACTTTATTTATTTTAACAGAATGAAAACAGCAATGAAAAATAGAATGGTAAACATTGAACTGTCAACATCGGATTTGTTTAAATTTATTGACGGACGAACTTTTCACTTTTTCACCACTTTTTAGATAAAATAAATCACTAATAGCCATTTAGGCAAATATTTGTTATTTTGTTTTCTAAAAATTAAGATGTCAACTTATCGAAAGAAAGAAATTCCCGGTTTCCTCATTTCGTCGAATTTCTAGCAATTTCTAAAAAATTAATTAATTTTCTGAAATCAAAACTTTGTATTAAGTTTTATCAAAAATATAACTATTTATAAAAATACTTACTTTTCCGTAAATACTTGTAAATATGTAAAAAAAAAACACTTTTAATTGCACTTTTCGATGTGCCAAAATAAAACTTGAGAAATGACAAAAATATATCTTAAGTCTCCACTTTCATGGAGAATTAAAGTTTTAAAACTCTCCGAAAGTCTACAAAATTGAGGCGCTTTATGTTTGATGCATATTTACGGAATAAATAATAAACCTTAAATAGAATTCCATTTCGTATCAAAACATTGTACAAAAAATAAAAATTGCCTATTGTTGTATTTAAATTGTATTTTTGTTTCCAATAAGTGAATTAAAATGAATATAAATTATTCTATTGCAATTCAATAAATTTCTATTACGACAACTAGATGGCAGTGGGTGACATATCTACATAAAAACATTTTGACAACAATATCCCTTTGTAATAATTTGGACACAAAAATTCGTATGCATATACGGTAGGGGCCTTTTTAGGTATTCTTTAATCTAAGCTACAAACACATCAATCCATTAAAATTTGACATTTCCGTGTCGCCCTTAACACACAACAAAACATTTCATTTTCGCTAGTGTATATATAGCAACGTAGAATGAATCTATCCCGCTACAATTAATGTGAGTGTGTTGGCACGCTCAAAAGCTTTTATATAATTTTCCAGTTTCGTCTAACT
Source organism: Atherix ibis (assembly GCA_958298945.1). Classification (NCBI taxonomy): domain Eukaryota; kingdom Metazoa; phylum Arthropoda; class Insecta; order Diptera; family Athericidae; genus Atherix; species Atherix ibis. The sequence continues at coordinate 9,064,954 of OY282609.1, forward strand.
CTGTCACACTCATAAAAGTCAGCCAACAAAAACCCATCTATCTGTCACATACACATTTATTCATTCTCACTTTTTCTTCAGTCTCGACTATGGGCCAACTAGTCTCAGCCTATTTAATTGTGTTGGTTCGTCGCGCTTAATATCTATCGAGAAAAGGAAAGAAACAAAAACCAAAGATTTTTGTAAAAGTCAGAAAAGTCAGTTTTGACAGTACACAGGCCAGCAGTAGCCAGCACATTAGCTAAATTACTATCGCACATACTAAGTTGATTTTGACTATTATAGTTGGTTAGTTGGTCATTAATAAATATTTTGATTTTTTAAATTCATCAAAAAAAAAAAAAAAAAACAAATTTATTTCTTTTGATCCGCTTATCTGTTTTTGAAAAAACAATTTTTTCAATTCTCCAAAGTTTTTTTGCAAATATAACAAAACAAAGTGTTTTAAAAAAGAAACTTTTATAAAAGAAAAAACGTAAAATGTTCAAAGTGTTTCCGTCAAATGCTTTTAAGATTAGTTTAACAATATAAAAATAATAACAAAAAAAAATAAGTAATATTACTCAGAAAAGGACAAAAAAGGAAAAGATGTGCTTATAAATTGGAAGTGAAAAAAAGAGACAAATTTCGTAAAACGGAGGCGGATCGAAATCATTTTTATAATAATTAGTGTGATAGTGATAAAAAATTGTTTTTAACTTAATTTAGTTTTTTTCAATACGTCTGAATGATTCAGAAACTCTCTAATGTGAATATAACTAATTACATGCTAATTTATGGTGGTATTTGAAATAAACACCCTGTATCATCGAAAAGACTTTTGTGTACGGTTTTCTATTCGTTTTTCGTTTCTTTTATTTTTCTTTTCATTTTGATCGGTTTTTTTTTTTTTTTTTTTGATAACTCGTTAACTTTTCTTTGATGGAAAAATAACAATTTTGATTCAATAAATAAATTTAAAAAAAAAAAAAACTATTGAATATCTGTGACGTGTTTCAAGAAGAACTTCTTACAATTACGTTATTGTTGTGGGCTTTAAGTGAAAAAAGAAGAAGAAAAAAAAACGTTCCTCCGTTTAGTTGGCAAATTTGAGAAGAAACAAAAGAATACATTGTTACAACGAAAAAGTGAAGAGAAGATTAAAAAATGGTACAAAAATATCAATCACCTGTCCGGGTCTACAAGTACCCCTTCGAATTGGTGATGGCGGTGAGTAGTATTTCCCCCTGTTCAGAGAATTTTCTTCAATTTAATTTTTATATCATTTTATTATTGTTATCGTATTTCTTCTTTGAATTTGGTCTATTAAAAACGAAAATATAGAAATCTACTACAAAATGCGTTCGTTCCATTTAATTTGGTTTTTTTTTCTCTTCTATAGCATGAAATTATTAAGAAATCGAAAATCACTCATTTCTATAGAAAATAATTGCAACCACCCCCACATGAATTTTTGGTTATTCAGTATAAACATTTTTAACTGTAAAATATATAGACAAATATGAGCATGAGTATATATGATGTACAGGTTTTTGTATGCATGCGATTGTGTGGTCATGCTTGTTTGACAGTAAGTAACAAGGAGCATTGAATTGAGCGGAGTTAAATACAGAAGAGTGTGTGTGATGTAAAAATATCTACAAAACGCATGAACAAAACGAATATTTTTATTATTGTTTACTACAGGAGATTTTGTACGTTCTCGTGCGCTTAAATAACATTAGATTAGGTTGGAAATAGGCGAATAATAGAAATGAGGAAAACGGCATTATACGATGTATGTGTATGTATTTCCTCATCAAATGTGTTTGCCAAAAAATAAAATAAAATTCAGCACGTGTACAATCTCGTACGAGCAAACCGAAAGGTAAACGGGCAAAGCAGCAATTAATCCATTCCATTGTTGATTATTTAGAAATGATAATATTATGATGCTAAAAATTTCTTTCTTTTTATTGCCAATCTGCTTTGATATTGAACAGTTATGATGCGCATACCGCGAATAATGATAGCCTCTGGGGTTTTTTTTTTAGTTTAACGTATTAAGATTATTTTTCTTCTTTTCTACTACTATTTCTTTATATGCGAAACTGTGTCAAAAGAAAAGTTTACTGTTTTTGATTCTACCAAAAAAGTTCTTTATTTATTTTTATCCTAAAATAAAAAAAAAAATATTCTTTTAGTTAGCCAACTATATACGTACTAGATTAATAAATATTTTAAATATACGATTCATATGTCACAATTATAAAAGAAATAAATATAATTAATGTAGTCGTAGAAAGTGCTGAAAAAAACCACTTGCTCGGACGCATGTTATCACAAACAAAAAAATCGTGCGCACTTACATATATGCAGTCTGTTTTGCCAAGAATTCTACATACGTTTTACGTATAAAATTTACTCGTGTGCCATTGACATTCAACTAAACAAATTTTTATTTGATGATTTAGCAGCAATCTAGTAGTAAAATGATAAAAAAGAAAATATATATTAGAGAATAGAACATGTGCAAAATATTTTGTTAGGCCAGCTGATTGGGTTGAGGAGTTTCATCGGGAATGCTATTTTACGAGCCAAGTACAAATTCCAACAAAATAATTCGCATACGTTAAGCGCACGGATTTTATCTCGATCTCGTATATATATATAATATTTAATATTCAGTTAAACACCCCCAAAAATTATTATTGAACCTTGAAATTTTTCCGCCTGTATTTTGTATTCATTAACAAAAGTAGAAATTCAGTTTTATAAGCAGGATGGTGATACCTTACTCCCAAACCGTATTTTACATACCATTACGGTCGGAATAATCACTAAGGTCACGTCCTCTGTGATATTGCTTGAACTTACAATCGGAATTCCATTACACAGCATCTAATCGCAGAAAATTCTATTCCACATAAACTAGTTCTGATTGCAAATACGAGTATATGGTATAATAGTTGTACATTGATGTACAACCACAAAAAAATTGGACTTGAAGTAAATAAAATGGAGATTAACAAATCAGTAACAAAAAATACTATTGAGAAGTTACCCATTTCTATCTCTGATACCGTTGACACGTTTGACCTGTAAATGATTATGATTGTGTGCATGTATGCGTTCGAATTCAATATGGTCGCAGCTTCTCCTTTAAACAATATCTGCAAAAAAAAAATATGTAAATACAAAATAATCTTCGATTATAATCTGAAACATTTGAGCTTCCGAAATTGATAATAATTTTAGAAGGCAACCAGAGCAAAGGTGCCGAACCGTTGAGGAAAAAAAATAATTACAAAAAAATAACACAATAAATATGTATACACGAAACATGAACAAATTTGAAAGAAAAAAAACTGATTATTTGAAATTTAAATTGGCAAACGAAATTACGAGTCAGATATAAAACTGCATTCAGACGGAAGTGCAACTTTGCTTTACAGCGCAGACATATCATAAAATGATCTTTTTTTTATTTTGTTTGAAAATTGTTTTAATTTCCCTATATTTTTATTTGCTTATCAATGTTTTTATTTAGAATACAAAAAAAAAAAACAATAATAAATGTATTAATTTCTTTATATAAATAATATTATTCTCGACTTATATTTAGTTTCTTTTATTTTTGCTAGCAAATCCCTCATATATTTGTGCTCGTAAAATAATCAACTTTAATTTATTATCATATAACAAAGAAACTTTTATTGTTATTTGAACAATTAAACGCGATTTTAAATGTTAGTTTTTTTTTTTTTTCTAAAAGCTGCATATAATATCATTTGAAAATAAATCAAAGGTGTAAAATAATAACGATTCTGTTCTTGGAAAATTTGTTCTAAGCAAATGTGAAATTTCATAATTTTTCGTTCATTTTTATTACAATCGTAGTTCAATAACTGCCAAGAAAACGTTTTATTTGACAGTAACAGTTTTTATAGTGTGTCCAAAGTTGATTTATCATTACTTTATAATAGAAATAATAAATTTGCATATTTTTTTATATAAAATTTAAGATTTATTAGGATAAATATGTACAATATAATGGATAAAGTTTATTTTGCAACATTTTTAAAGCGATTTAAATATTAATTTCGGTATAACCGAATATAATTATGTACAAGTTTAATGTATATTTTTCCTTCATTAATATTATTAAAGTTTGATTTCTTTTTAAGAAAGTGTAAATTATTTTACCATGAACGAATTTTATTTTCTTTAAAGAAGCAATTTTTTTTTTTTTTATCTTGTTCGAATTTATTTATTTTGCCAAAAATTGAACTATTTAAATGGCGGCAGATGGCGTTAGATATAGTATTAATTAAAAATTTTGTTTGGATGATTTTATTAGTTTACTAAACATTGAAAAAAAAAGAGCTATTTAGAAATTTTTTCGAAATAATTGGAGCACTTTTTCCACTAAATCAAGGCGTATGTCATGAATAGCACGTTCAATATTGACTTCTAAAGCTTGAAGAGAGTCTGGTTTATTGCTAAAGACCAATGACTTTAAATAACCCCACAAAAAATAGTCTAATGGTGTTAAATCACAACTTATTGGAGGCCTTTCAATGTCACAATTTCTTGAAATAATCGAATCTCCAAATTTTTCTCGCAATAATTCGGTTGTTGCACGTGCTGTGTGGCACGTAGCCCCGTCTTGTTGGAACCAGATATTGTCAAGATTCTTCCAATTTCGGCCATAAAAAGTTGATTATCATCGATCTATACCGATCTCCATTGACAGTAACGGTGTTACCAGCTTCATTTCGAAAGAAGTTGATTCCACCAGACCAAAAACCACACCAAACTGTCAATTTAGGTGAATGTAATGGGTGTTCATAAATAATTTGTTGGTTTTTCTTCGTACCAGAATCGACAGTTTTCCACTCAGATGAAAGTGAGCCTCATCGGAGAAGATGATTTTCTTTAAAAAATCGTTATCGTTTACAAGTTGTTCCAAGACAAAATCAGCAAATTCACGACGTTTACGGATGCAAGCCGTATATACAATTTTATACGGATGCAAGCCCAAATCCTTTCTCAAAATCCGCCAGGTTGTGGTCCCAATTCTTAAGAACGTCTTGGAATCGACAAATTGCGGTTTTCAGCAACACTTGCCTGAACGGCAGCAATATAGTATTTTCTTTACTTCGAGCGGTTCTTTGTCTTATTGGCACTTGAACATTACCATATGTAAAGAAAATGTACGCTCGAAATTTTTAACAATTCGACGAATAGCGAGCACAGTTGGACGATTATTACGACCATAAAATGGCAAAAGCGCACGAAAAGTTGCAATTGGAGAACGATTATTTTGATAATAAAATTGAATAATTTGTAAACATTGTTCTTGCGTATATCTCCCCATGATGAAATTGTAAATATTACTGAATGCAATGAAAAAAAAAAGACAGATCATGACATATTACAAATGGCCGAAACGTCACTTAGAAATCATATTACTCTTATTGGAAAACCCTATATATGCAAAAAAAATTGTTCTTATCACAAAAAATAAAAATTTAAAAATTGATTTATATTTCCCTGTTCATTGAAAATAAAAATAATCAAAAAATATTTCTTTTTATTACATATAACATGTCAGTCAGTTAGTGAAATAATAAATAGAGCATTGATCTTTAAAAAAAACTGCTAAGAGCTACTTGGAAAGTATTTAAGTGGTTGACCTTATCATAAGCTCAATATGATTCCGATTAATTTTAAAGTAAAATATTATATTTATGGCCAATCTACATTTTTAGGCCGTAATAAATTTTTTTTATGTAAAATATGGTATCTTTTTTTTTTATTGTAATTCATTCCAAACGATAATGAAATTTATATGTATAAGTATTAATCAGTATTATTCAAAATTGAATAAAAAAAAATTCAAGTTCAACATTCAGTCGTCGAGTGATCGGAAAACTCGTGTATGGCTGTACAATAGTGTTTTTGCTTCTTCGTATTTATACACGGATATGAAGTCGTCATACTTTGGAGACAAATCTTTTCTCATAAACATGCTAATAGAAATAATTTTGATCATTTTAATTTTGTTTTTGCCCACCATGCAAATTAAATCGTGTTAATTATATTAACATTATTTAATGATGCCTATTTTAGAAAACACATTGAAAATGTGCCCGCATGGAATTTTATGATCGTCACAATTTGTTATCTGACAACAATTGCAAAAAAATTATATCAAAAACAAAATTTTCACCACAAAAAATACGTCAATAATAAATGATTTTATAGAAATTTTTTTTACCATTAAACAATTGGTTTTGTGGCAAAGAAATTGTTTTGAATATGATAAAATTTGAATTTCCACTTTAATTAAACAATTTTTTTAAAAATAATTTTATAAAATAATCATTAAAAACAGTCTATTTAATAACAAAATAAATACAGTTTATATGTATGTACATACAAGTAACGCCATCTGCTAGAATATTTTTAGTTATAAAAACAAAAAATAAACACACATCACAGATCTGAACGAATTTAAAAAGCATTCTAACTAATTCAGAGAAAAACTATTATTCACTTAACATAATATTTCCTCTAAAATTGAACCTATTTATTTAAAGAAAACGTTTTATACCAATTGAAAAAATTATGCCATGTTCACATATTAAGTATTTACATGTTTTATCGGGTTATAAGTTGTATTATTATTATTATTGATAAAAAATTCAGAACAAATGTCAATATTATTAAAACAAAGAGAGGTAAATACTTAAAACAAAACAAATCAATACTAATCGATTGTGTTGTGTTTTTTCGCCAATCAATTAATGTGTTTAAGGAAGGTTTGTATGCATGTATTTACGAGTGGATATGAGAAAAGCTACGATCGAAAGTTGTCATTTCCGCATTACCTCCGCTTAAAGGCCAGATGGGGATAATTGCATGCGTTCAGTATTGTTTGATTGAATCACTTCCCACAGAGCTATAATATTTAGTTATAACTGAACACGTCATATTCAGAAAAATTCCATTTTTGAATACTACCAAAATTTTTCAATATTATAATTTACTGTTACTTTTTTAAAAGAAATTTTTTATATATGGTAAAATGCATAAATTTTATTTGTTTAATTTTTTTATGTTTTATAATTTTTATTAAGATTTGTTTGTAATAATGTCATTTAAAAAAAAAAAGCTAAACGAGTTATATTAAATGAATTCTAAAAGCAAAGTTGAAGGAAACAAAAATATCGTTCATATGGCATTACTAAATCTTGATAATTTGGCGTTTTTGTCAGTCATAATTATTAGATATTCAAAAATGTTAAGTACAAATTAATCAGAATTGATCGATGACATTTCTTGAAAGCTTTTGGAAATTATTTAAATGTCAGCCTTTTAAAATAAGTTTTATTTACCATACACATACACATATATACATATTTTGTATAATGAGTATTAAAAATAAATGCTTGACTTGTTGGTAATTTATTGAGAATTCCCTGAAAGTAATTGGAAATGTTTACAAACGTGCCAAAATAAAATATGTTCATTAAGCTTATGTAGCCATCATCAATTTTATGTTATAAATATCGTCTTTAGACTTTCAACTTTTTAAGTTTACCTAAATTCAACCTGAAAAATTATATGTATACATACAAATTGATAAATGTTTTCTTCCAGGAAAATTCGAAATAATCTCATCTCCAAGTGTATCTAATATTTATTTCCTTATTATATTTTTTAAGTATTTCTACGTAAAAAAATGTTGATATAAATAAGAAAAACTCAATAAAATAATCATGTATGGATATAAATATAAATAGGGAATACGTACATTAACGATAGTAACGCATATAGAATAAGTTAAATTAGTTTAATTATCGTCTAAAAAATAAATAAATAAAATAATATTTACATCTATAATATTATTAACACGTGCAAACTTGTTATTGTTGACACCATATTTGGAGCCTAAACGGAAACTTGTTTGCACGCTAAGAAAACAATTTCTGTATTGAAATGGAGAAATTTCAAATTTATTGATTTTTATTTTTATTTACTTTCTTTTGTACGACCTTTTAAGACTATGTATGTGAACAAAATTTATTTCCATTTGTGAACTTAGTAATGAGAACTGGCTATTGAATACATAAATATATATATTTATTTATGTTTTTATTTTTTGACTAATTTTATAATTCATCTATATCATTTTGTACGAGGTCTATTCAAAAAGTATCGTGAATTTTGAATTTCCGCGGGTTACGTTTATTCGATTTTCGATTTTTTGTGGCGTTATGCCGACCGGTTCAGCCATTTTGAAAGTTCAGTTAATTTTTGACAGCTGTTTTGCTTTCAAACAAAAAGCCAATTTTTGTTCTTCCACAAATCCGGGCGTTTATAGCGGATTGCTTCGCGCATAAATTGCAGGTAATACGAGTATTCCTTATTGATCGTTCTACCCTGTGGCAAGAATTCATGATGCACCACGCCCCTGTAATCGAAGAAAACTGTAAGCAAAGCCTTCACATTCGACCGAACTTGGCGCGCTTTTTTCGGTCTTGGCTCGTGCGGCATCTTCCATTGGAATGATTGAGCTTTGGTTTCTACGGCATAACCATAAACCCATGATTCGTCATAAATTTTGACCCTCTGGAGCAAATTTGGGTCATCGCGGACAGAGTCCAACAGCTCCTTACCTTAGCAATGTTAATGCGATACTGTTGTTTTTGGTCGAAAATGGGCAAAAATCGAAGACGAGCCAAAAGAAGTGTAAGCCGCACGAGCATTGTCAAAAATTAACTGAACATTCAGTTTCAGTTGAACTGAACATTCAAAATGGCGGAAATTGTCAGCATAAGTGAGAGACATGAGTACCAACATAACGCCACAAAAAATCGAAAATCGAATATACGTAACCCACGGAAATTCAAAATTCGTGATACTTTTTGAACAGACCTCATATATCATTTTGTATAGTATAATTTCTAGTAATACTGGCTAGATTCGGCGCCAAAACCTCTGTATACTAGACGCATACGTTTCAGTGACACTAAATTAGAGCACTATGGCCTATATTTGCTTTATATTTTTTTAAATTCATCAATATTTTAATCATTCATTTATAATTTACAAGAAAAACCATAAAAAAATTAATACCTGGAGACATCGTGAAGAGAGTTTACTCTTGGTCAAGAACAAAATGTGAATAAAAAGACAAATTCAATTTTATCTTTAAATAAATTATTCAATATTGTTTTGAACGAATTTCACCCTTAATTATTTATTTAGAACAGTGTCTCTTTAATCGTTCATAAATAGTTAATCGGTTAAGGTTGATTTTAGCTTGTTTAGGTTTTCGAATAAAAATATAACAAAATGAAAAATAAGCCTGTGAACAGCAGATGTAGAAATAATGCATAAAAAAGTGCAAGTCCTTCCATATAGTAGCATCCACATGACACATTAAAAATATACTCATCGGAGTACACATAGCAATGGTTACATATTACCTTATCGAAATAGGATACACCTCCACCCAATAAAAAAATAAAGAAAAACATAAATCTGTCTGCCTAATGTCACAGATTGTCCACTAAAAAAATATCAGTTCCATTTTGTTAATTTTATTTGTTAAAGAATGGTTTTTATTTTATTAAGCTAACTTTAAGATATCGTATAAATATAATAAAAAAATTGAATGTATAAAAGCTTAAATCCACTGTTTTTAGTCAAAAAAACATGTTTTTTTTTTCAAAGAAAGCAAAAACAAATTTATTCAAGGTACTTGCCCTCGCTAGCTACACATTTTCCCTATCTCTCGGGCAATTTGTGGATACCACGCCAAAAAAAATCCTTCTCTTTCGAGGCAAACCGCTCATCAAGCCATTTTCGAACGTCTTCGTAAAAATCGAAGTACTGCTCAGCGAGCGCCTGGCCCATCAACGAAAACAAGTGGTAGTCGGAAGGGGCCAGGTCTGGTGAATAATCGAGGTGGAGTAGCATCTCCCAGTTGAGTGTCTCCAAGTAGTTTCGGACCATTTTTGACGTGTGCGATGGTGCGTTTTGTCGTGGAGGAAAATCACCTTGTCATATCTTTATTGATAATCCATCCTTTTTTCACGCAGAGCACGGTGCAATTTGATTAGTTGTTGGTGGTAGCGGTGAGCATTGACAGTTTCACCAGGTTTCAATATCTCATGGTAGACAATACTCTTCTGATCCCACCAAATGCACAGCATCTTCTTCCGTCCGAAGCGATTCGGTCTTGGAGAAAATGTTGATGGTTGGCCGGGATCAACCCACGATTTCTTTTTTTGTCTGGCGAGCAAGATTTCGCGTGTGTTTTGAGTAACACCCAATTGCTCCGCGAACCTACGATTGATGGTCCTCAACCATCCTAGGCCGATTTTCACGCTTCTTGTCCCACAAGTCAAAATTGCCGTCTATGAACCGACGAAACCAATCTCGGCACGTTGTTTCCGATAAATTGAAGCAGAAAAGCAGAGCTTCCCGCATTTTCTGACACAAAACTAGACATGATTACCAAAGGAAAAATGTATGTTGCTGTACGAAATTACTGACAATATACACTGATTAATGTTGACAGATGTCAAACTCATTAAAAAAAAGTATAGCGTGCCCATGGTAGCTTAATACGCTCACTCACGCCATCTATGACCAAACAGCGGATTTAAGCTTATACACCTGGTATATCAAACAATCTAAACAAATATATACCAAGCATTCGCAATTGTCCTTGACCATATTTTATATAATTCCTTTTAAAAAATAATAATAACAAAACCTCCTAATACACTTTTTTATTCTTTGAGAATATTCATATACTCCCTTGATTTTTTATTTGTATTTTTCTAAGTCTAAAAATAATTTATTGATTGTATTTTGGAGAAATTTTAATGTCACGTGCAGAAAATCCAGACAGTTAAACGAATAAAAATAAAACAAAAAATAAATGTCGGTCACTTTCTCTAGTTGGTATAATTATTTTTGGATTCAGTATCGATAGTAAAATTTTCTTTCAATTTTCTGAATCTTAATAGATAAGCTTTCAATAATTTGCAAATTGTTATTTATCAATTTTTATGATTGACTTATTAATAATTTTCTATTAAATTCACGTACTATTGTTAGGATGATATTTTCCCGGAATAATTGTAAAATTATTTGAGAACAAAAAAAAAAAAAACAGAAAATATTCCGGTATCAATGCTAACCCAATGCCGAAACGATTAATTAATTATTAATTTTTCCCTCGTTTAATAAATTATCATTCACTGATTGATGTTGTTCTGTCTGGTCTAGTATTAATGCAAATCGTATTTTTTTTCTACTTAAAATTCTTGTCGCGTACACATTTTTTATAGTCCAATAATCCAATAATATACGCAATGCGTTATATTTAATTCTGAATCATATACAAAACAAGAAATATAGACAATAAAATCTTAAATAATCTCTTTTCATATAATCGAATAAGTAGAAACGAATTTAGTTCTACGAGTACATAAAAAATTTAATTCTGTCAAATAAAAACTATAATAAATTACAACTTTGACGACAATTTTATATTCATTGTTCTACTTTCCTATAATTAAAGCTTTCGTGAAAGTTCACTTAATAAAAATGTTATGAGGTTTTTGAAAATATTGACTTCAAATTTTTTATTGGAAAATTATCGATGTTACGAAAGTGGAGAGAATATTTAAAAATATAAGAGTCCATATCGTCATCTACTTATCTTTTATAGATGTAGATAACTAAGTATTTACATTCTCTACGTCATGAGGGCACGTAAGGCTCAGCATTATACGATTTACCTATTGAATTGGGTCATACGTAAATACATGTACAATTGGAGTATATAATAATATTCCAAACAAAAAGTAATTAATTGTTATTTCTGTTCTTACTTGTAAATAATATAAGATGAGTAATGGAGAAAAAAATGTAAATTATACAATAGTTTTTAAGAGTAATTACAATGACGAATATATTTTTTTTATTGCTATTAACGTATAATTACAACGCCTTATTAATTATTGTTCCCATAGTAGCAGAATAATTTTCACAGAGTTTTTTTCTCAAATCATTTAAAAATTTTAAAAAATAAATTTGTTTTTCCTATTTATCTTTTAAGTTATGTTTTGTTGAAATATGTTCTATTACAATAAAAAAAAAATTTGAAAAAAAAGTAATTAAAAATTGCAAAATAAGTTGAGAATTGCAATTTACCTTAGAATTAGTTAAAAATTACAACAAATATTGTTACTGATTTAGTTGTGAGTTATAGGGTTTAAAAAAAGGAAATTAACAAAGAGAAAATTTGGTATATTTTACAATTTTACTGTAATAAAAACGAAAATGCAAGCCAGACTGTTGAAATTGTAAATGGTGCTTATGGTCCTGATACTGTCACAGCCAATTAGGCGCCATTTTGGTTTCGATGTTTAAGAAAAGGTGGGTCTGTCGGCGAAAATGTCGATAAAATCATGCAAATGATCGAAGTATACCAGTATGTTAGCAGTCTTAGCATTGTCCAGGATCTAAAGATCGACCACAAAACTGCTATAAACTAACTGCATAAAGCTGGACTTGGCGCAAAAAAGCATGATGGATCGAATTTCCATTTGCAAAGCCTTGGCTAAACGGAATGAAATCGACTCATAAACGGATGGTGACTGAGGATGAGAAATGAGTCTCATACGAAAATATTGTTCGAAAACGATTGTGGTCAAAGCGCGGCTCAAACGGCGACCAAACCAGGACTAACGACCAGGAAGGTTTTGCTGTGCATTTGGTGGCACTGGAAAGGAATTATCTACTATGGCCAAACACTAAATTCGGACCTCTACTGTCAACAATTGAACCGTTTGAAGCTAGCGATTTACCAGAAGCTGCCAAAATTGGCCAACAGGAGAGGTGTTGTGTTCAATCAGAGCAACGCCAGGTCACACTCGTCTATAGTGACTTGCCAGAAACCCCAGGATGTTGGTTGGGAAGTTTTGATGCATCCAGCTTATAGGCCTGACCTGGCACCAAGTGAATACCATCTTTTATTATCATTGGAATCATCTACTATGTCCAAACAATAAATTCGAACCTCTTGGACCGTTTGAAGCTAGCGATTTACCAGAAGCGGCTAAAATTGGCCAACAGGAGAGGTGTTGTGTTCAATCAGAGCAACGCCAGGTCACACTCGTCTATAGTGACTTGCCAGAAACCCCAGGAGGTTGGTTGGGAAGTTTTGATGCATCCAGCTTATAGTCCTGACCTGGCACCAAGTGATTACCATCTTTTTTTATCATTGGGATCATCTACTATGTCCAAACAATAAATTCGAACCTCTTCGACCGTTTGAAGCTAGCGATTTACCAGAAGCGGCCAAAATTGGCCAACAGAAGAGGTGTTGTTTTCTATCAGGACAACGCCCAGTCACACACGTCTATAGTGACAAATCGGACATTCCGAATCATGTTAAATAAACTTTTGAAAGAAACGTAAAAATAATGGATTTCTTTTAAATTTAATTTTTAAAAAAATACAATCAAACAGAAAATATTTTCAATAAAAAGATTAAAATTAAAAATAGATAACCATTAAGAAAAACAACTCAAATAAAGAATTATTTATTATTCAATAACTCTTCAAAGTTTGTTCAATTTGTTCTTACAAAATACAAACAAAACGCACTTTTTTCATCTATTTATTCTTCTTGCTAAAATGTTTATCTAAATTTCTAATTATTGTTATTTAATTACATATAATTAATCTTAAAACTATCATTACCATTATTATTAGTATTATTATTACCATATTACTTGTATAATTAGTTTTATTTAAAAACGTTTTTCTTATTTAAAAATAAATAAAAATGAATGAAAAAATAAACTTTTTTGATTATAAATATATTTTTATTTTTATTTCAATTTCGAATTGGTTTATAGCTAGATAACTAAAAAAAATTAAGTACACTTTAGCTCCTTATCCTGTCACTACTATTATGGCTATGGCATTTATTCTCCTATCTTAATGGCCTCTGATATTAGAAAAATTGCCTCAAAATCAATATTCTTAGATGGCCTTTTACTAAATCATAATTTTCTTTATACAAGGTCTGTTCAAAAAGAAAAGATTTACGATTTTTTTGTGGCGTTATGTTAGTACTCATGTCTCTCACTTATGCCGACAAGTTCGGCCATTTTGAATATTCAGTTAATTTTTGACAGCTGCTTTGCTTGCACGTATTTGCTCGAAAGCGAGCCATCGATTTTTGCCCATTTCAAAAAATGTATCAAAGAATCTGTTTCGGGAACAAGAAAAACTCAGAGGGGGCCAGATCTGGGGAATACGGTGGCTGCGGTATTATCAGTGTATTGTTTTTGTCCAAAAATTCGCGCACAAGCAATGATGTGTGAGCAGGGGCGTTATCATAGAGCAAAAGCCAATTTTTGTTCTTCCACAAATCCAGGCGTTTCTGGCGGATTGCCTCGCGCAACTTGCGCATAACTTGCACGTAATATTCCTTATTGACCGTTTTACCCTGTGGCAAGTACTCTTGATGCACCACGCCCCTTCAATCGAAGAAAACTGTAAGCAAAACCTTCACATTCGCGATACTTTTTGAAGAGACCTCGTATATATGTATTTTCTATTTAAACAAATTGTGTATATTCTTTCCTTAGTGTATGAATTTCTCTCCACGTCATAACCATAAACCCATGATTCGTCACCAGTTATGACCCTCTGAAGCAAATTTGGGTCGTCGCGGACAGAGTCCAACAGCTCCTTAGCAATGTTAATGCGATGCTGTTTTTGGTCGAAAATGGTCAAAAATCGAAGACGAGCCAAAACACGTGCAAGCAAAGCAGCTGTCGAAAATTAACTGAACATTTTAATATGGCCGAACTTGTCAGCATAAGTGAGAGACATGATTACCAATATAACGTCACAAAAAAAATCGAAAATTAAAAATATACGTAACCCGCGGAAATTCAAAATTCGTGATACTTTTTGAACAGACCTCGTATATATGTACTTTCTATTTAAAAATATTGTGTACGAGTATATTCTTTACTTAGTGGATGAATTTCTAATAATATAATATTTTGGTTTCTGTTTGGTAATTAATCATTTGTTTTGAGTACGTTCATTAAAAATTAGTCAAGTTGGCAATGACATTTTGCCTATAGTTTTTTAAACGCAGAAGAAAATTTTGAATTGCAAAAACAAAACCAGCGCCATCTTTTATCAAAATTTTTAGTGCTAATATGCGTTGCAGTTAGTACATAATTGCTATTGCTATTAAATATAAATATAAAACATTGTTTCGGTGGAAAGATTTTTAAAAAAATTTCCATGAATAGTAAATAGAACTGCATTAAGATTTTTCGTATTAATTGAGATATTTTTTAAATATTTATTTTGGGCAAATCTAGAATTATTTACAATAAAGCATATGAAATAACGAGAATGAATATTCTTTCTTATTTTTAAATATATTTTTAATGATATTATTTAAAATGTTAACGCCTGCCCAAATAAATTATTCAAAAGTAATAATAATATTATTTCTGGCACATGCCTCACAAATTTTCTCTCAGAAAAATTGTTATACAATACAATCCAATTAGGAACAAAAAAAATTTATTTTTAAAATTCTATTTAATTTTCATTAAATTTATATCGATTTTCTTTATTTGAACATAGATAAATACTTTACAAAAAAATTTATTTTTATCAAAATTAATAACTATAGAAATATTCAACAATTTACAAATTGATATTATAAAAATAATCTTAGATTTTACAAACGGATATTGATTCGTTCAAAAGTAAACTTTCATAAAAATTAACTTATTAACAAGGTTACTCAACTTTTAATATAATTTTTCTTATATGTAAAAGATTATAATAATTTTTATTTTTTTATTGGAAATTCTTTTTAATACTAAATACATTTTTAATAAAATATACATATTATCCATACAAAAACCAAAAAAAATACTACATTTGACTCATTTTATACAATAATTCAGAGAATGTAATTCTTTTCTATTTTTACTAATTAATAATATGTTGAGAATGAAAACAAAAGTGATTCAAATATTTTCCCAACTTAATTTTCTTTAAAGCGTAGAAATTTTTTCTTAAACAAAAATAATCAAAATAAAAATATATATTTAGAAATATTTCAATTTTGGAAAAATGCCGAATTCTTTAAAGAAAAGTTTTCCCCCACATACATATATACATACATACATTCATACATACATACACATATGTATTTAATAAGTAAACTTTTTAAAATAATTTTTGATCAAGTACCAAACCATAAAAGTGTTCGGAGACTAAAGGAAAAGCAAAATACGATTGGTGTTTTGAAATCGGGTCGGTAAGGCCTTGCTTTATTTACGGCCATGAAGTGCATACAAAAATAAGAGGTCATAAAATATAATCTGAAAAGTACGCGTACAATTATGTCGAACTCTCCAAAAAAAAATGCTTTAAAAAAATGTTGAATATTTCACTGAATTTAATTATTAAGAAATTTGAAAGTTTTTTTTGTTTTTTTTTTTGAAATAGCAAATTTTTTTTTAAATAAATTTAAATTTTTAAACAGAATATTCCAAGAACAAGCTGAATATCAGAACAAAATACTTCTAATATAATATTTCTAACAATACAAAAATAGTAAATCCTAATTAATAATAATATGGAAAAACAAATGTAATAAAATAAATTTTTAATAATAAAAATGAATTATTTATAACTATTTGAAAGCTTATCAATAAAACTGAAATAAATACTGACCTATTTTCTTGACAAGTACTGTTACAACATATATTTGTGAAATCAATGATGAATCAATAAATTTGTTTTTATTATTTAACATTAAGATCCGATAAATTAATGAAAATAGTTTTTTTTTTAATATCAAATAGAGATTGAAATATTTTTATAATATAATTTTTTTCTTACTTTTAATAATGAGGACAATTTTTATTAAGAGCAAAAATAAATTAGTTGAGAAAAAAAATTATAGACAAGAAAATTTAGGCAAATAAATATCCGGTTTTCTTCTTCAGTAATCATATTTTTTTATTTTTTTTTATTTTTATTTTTTATCTGCAACTACAATTTTATAGTAACAAGCAGATTTACATAACATTTTAATTAACAATTTTGTGCATCATGAAGTGGGAGTAAACACCCATCGGCTAACAGAAGTTAGATTCCTCTAGAAAATCTCTATGCCATTGTCTCTTAAGTCTCCGATGAGTGTTTCTGGGGAGGGCTGTACAAGACAATTCTCTCACAAGTGGATTATGATGATAGGGTAAACGGGAGTGAAATTTTTGATAACGGGAAATGCACAAGTCATGAACAAAGGGAACATTTAGGTCACGATGTATTACAGTGTTGCGAACATAAAAGGGGGCATCAACAATTTTACGGAGGATCTTGGATTGTAAGGTCTGGACGCGATAGGAATTGGAACGTTTCGTTGAACCCCAGTAGTTAAATTCCATATGTCCAAATTGGTTTTATATTTGTATTGTAGATTAGAAGTTTACTTTTAATTGTTAGTTTCGAGCATTTATCCAGTAGTCTAAGAAGTTGTAGGTAACGTGTGTTAGCTTCAGCTCTTTTTAATCTAGTATGTGGGTTCCATGTTAGTCTCTCTTGTCCAGGTAAAGTCCCAAATAACGCACTTTATCATGTTGCAGTATTATGTTGCTATTAAGGTATAAAGGGCCGAGTGTGTGGTGCAGTGGTCAAGTCGACCGACTCACACTCGGTAGGTACCGGGGTGAGAGGCCGACTACAAGCCTTATATATATGTAGTCCGTTGGGTCCCCCAACGTCACTGGCGGTTGCTTCGCTGGCCTGATAAGCCGCAAGCTATAAAAAAATACCTTATCAAGAAACAGCACAAGAAGCATTTGTGAACAGATGCTTGAGGCGTATAAGCAAGATCTTCTGGCCGAACTGGATAACGAACGATGAGCTGCTTCTTCTCACGAAGCAAATACCCCTGCTAGCTGACATCAAAACGCAGGAAATGGAGTTGGATTGGCCACACCTTGCGAAAACCACCTACGGACATAGCAAGGATGGCACTAGATTGGAACCCACAGGGAAATCGCAGCAGAGGACGACCAAGGACCACTTGGAGAAGATCAGTCGAGCGCGAACCCCAACAAATTGGTAAGTCATGGTCGGAAGTGAAAAGGCTAGCCCAAGATAGAAGCAGCTGGAGAGAGTTCACAGAGTCTCTAGTGCCGCTATATGCTCCATAGGAGCGACTGTGTCTCATGTCTATGTGTATAAATGCATATATGTGTTATGTAAAAATTGTATTGTACAATAACGTAGAAATGAAAAACCTGTCAAATACAATATAAAAAAAAAGGTATAAGCTGGGATGTCATGGTATATTTCCGAGGATTCTGAGTTAATTGCAACTTGGAAATATTGTTGGGAGAGATATGAATTTATGATAAGGTAGTATGTTGAAGGAAGAAAGCTCTAGAAATACTCTAGAGCATTGCTGGATAGTGGAGTGTTCAGATCGGAAGCCAAATTTGTTGATCAGGAATAATTTTTTCATTAACTAGAACTGGGTAGAGTCGTTTTAATAGGAGTTTTTCAAATATCTGACCAAGAATTGGTAAGAGGCTGATAGGTCTAAGGAGGAAGGAGAAATAATGGGTTTATTTGGTTTAGCAATCATTTTAATGACAGAATATTTCCAGAGTAAAAGAAACTATGTTGTGCGCAGGATACTATTAAAAATATATGTGATTAAAACTAAAACTTTTCGGGAAATTTGCTTCAGAATAGGAGGTGTTATTAGATCATAACCAGGAGCTTTTTTATTGGGAAGGTGCAGAATTGTAGATTTAATTTCCGAGGGCTTAAAATTTTTGGGAGGAAGACTCATAGTGAGTGGGAACATTAGTACTTCGATGCTTTTATTAGTATGTGATTTGTCTTCTATATCATCATGTGGAGCAAAAGTATTTACCAAATGTTTAGCAAATACTTTGGCTTTTTCTTTGTCTGTTTTTGCCCAGTTACCGTCATTTTGTTTCGGTGGGTGTCTAGTGGCTTCCCATAAAGAAATATTGTCACTAAGCGATTTTCTATAAGTTTCATGCCGTTCATTATAGTGCTTTCTAATTTCTATTTTTAGTTCACGTTGTAGTCGGTTAAGTTCCTGTTTGTAGCTAGGCATTCGTACGCGTTTCATTTTTCTTTTCTGCATAATTAAAGTCCGTATTTTAGTCGGTAAATTTTGTTGTTGTGGTTGTGTCGTATAGTAAGAGATGTGAACTGTTGTGACTGCGTGTTGTATTTACTATAGATAGTGAGGTCATTTATAGCATCATTAAATGTCATTTGCGGTTTTTTACGTTCGTTTCAAGTCAATCTGTTGGTTTAATTTGTTTCTAAATCTGTTCCAGTCTATTTTGTCATTTATCAGCCTAGGATGAGGAGTCTTTAAGATTGGCTTAGAAATAAGGGTAAGGAGAACAGGACTATGATCAGAGTTTAGAAAGAGTTTCAATACTAGAATTCATCATAATTGAAGGAGTGGAGTGCTAATGAAGTAATCGAGGATATCAGGTCGTTTTGAAACAGATGTTGGCCAGTATGTTGGATTTGGAGGGGAGGTTATTTGCTATGATATATGGGATAGAGCTTCTTGAAGAATCTTTCCTCGTTGAGGGTGTTTAGCATTGTAATCACCACCCGCAAGGAATGAGGCTCCAAGTGCGTGTAAGAAGGATACAAATTCGGAACCAGTTATGGATTTATTGGGAGGACAATATACAGATGCTACATTATGATTAAATAAGGAGGTATCAATAGTAACAACTATGGATTGCAGGGATTCGGAGGAGAACTTGGAATGAATGTTATGTTTAAAGGATTTTCTTATAAGGATAGCTGTTCCACCATGCGCCGTATTGTCAGGATGATCAGTTCTGTATGTATCGTAGTCTCGTATCGTGAAGTATGACCTGGATATAAAGTGCGTCTCAGTTAATAGAGCAATGTCGATGCGTAATCATATTTAGAATTGAATAATAAAGTCAAAATAATTTCATTTCTTATAATAAACTTATAATCAAATTTATCGGATTATTTTTATTATAAACTAGCTACCCGTTGCCCGGCGTTGCTCGGCCTTATTCAATTAAAATTAAAACATGTTTTTTTTAGTTTATGCCATTAGTAGATATTTTTTACCTTTCTTCAGTTTTTTTGATAACCGATTGCCGTTCTTGAAATGATAACTAACCTCAAAATTACTTTGGTGTTCCTAAACAGTGTGCACTAAAAATCGAAATGCAAAATATGATGCATTATTGTTGAAAAATTGGAATACAAACAGTTCTACTAATACTTACAATTCTGTTTTTAGCTGTATTCGATTGGAATAATTTTGCTACTGTGCAGTAGTTCGCAGTAGATTCTCAATAAAATGGACAATTTACTGACAGCAGTACAATATAACCTCAAAATAGTCAACAACAATACTGAGTTTATTCACATAAAAACAATAAAAACTGATTTTACGCAAACATAAACAATAAAAACAAAAATTTGACGCTTCAACATAACCAACGAACTAAAATTTCCCCACCCTAAATAGTATGTGCAACTACTGCGACAATCTACTCGTTTGTTCGAGGTACAGTAGATGATGACAGCTACAACTACTGCACAGTAGGAAACTTTCCCCAATCGAATACAGCTAATGTGTTTGAAAATTGGCATATACAGCTACCACCACCTACCGGAGGGGTGTCGGAACTATATAGACACCATTCTCAAGACTCAATTAACAAATTGGTATAATGGTTCAGTATGATTTTATGCATAGTTTTCGAGTCTATAAGCCTCGCACAAAAACGGGACATTCATTTTTATATATATAGAAGATAGATTTAACTAAAAATTTTTTTTTTGTGTTAAAAGAAAATGTTCAGAAAATAAATTGTTTAACATTGAATTAACGAAAGAGACATCAATTAATTTTACATTGATTTAAATAATGTTGAATAATATGAAATAAATTGGGTAAGAATTGCAAAGAAATTAAGAAAAAAAAATTTAATGCTGTTATGTTACACAAAAGTAAGCAAAATTTTCGTAATTCATTTTTATTTTTTGTAGTTAGGGAATTTCATACAACAATAATTAAAAACATTTCTACTTTTTTGTTTCTCTATTATCTTTTATTGATTAATTCAAATTGAAAACCATAAAAAAAACAAGTAATTAAAGTTTCAGTTATGCATTGAAAATTCAATTGTTGTTCTTTATTTAATTTATGATAAAATATTCATTATACAGTCAGTTTTTTCACTTTAGTAAGGAAATTTTCTTTTTAGCAAATCGATCAATTGTTAAAATATGACAAAAACAATTAGTAACAAAGTATTCTAGTCTATATGGTACGTCCCTACACATGCATGAGCGTACATCATATTTACATGTTTTATTCAAAGTTGGCGACATTTATTTAATAAGGAAAGTACCGAAAATGTTACATTTCCAATGGACTATAATTATTATAAAATTTTTCATTGAATTATTTATTTATATTTGCCGATAAATTGTATGTGTAAGTGTAATTATTTTGATAATTTCTTAGAATTTATGGAAAGTCAATGCACGGAAAATGCGGGTAAACGTATGCGAACGACCTAGTAACCTTTTGTTTAAGGTTTGGGGGCTGCCAATAGCATTTTGAACTTTTAACATTTACAAATTTCAAATTCAATTTAAGTACTAGAGTACAAGTAAGACAACAATAGTAATAAATACAAATCAAAACCATTTCATTTTTCTACCATACCGCCGTTTTTTTCCTATTTAAATAATTTTTCTTTGTTCTTCTTGTTATCGTAACGGGTTATTTGTTAGTAAAAATGGCAAATTATTTTTTGAATTTATAGTATAAGAATTATTAAATTTGAGTAAAATATTACCTCGCTGTTTATGAAAACGATTAAATCAAATTTCACCACAAAGGTGAAAAAGCTAATCTTGATTGTACTAAATTCGTATACTGGCAGAGGTTTTTTTTTTTTTTTTGGTTTAATATTGTTTACTATCAAAATGATGATGGGTCATGCGTAAAACAATTAAATACAACATTTAAATATATCTTAGTAATTAGTAAAAATAAAATAAAAAAGAAGAAATTATATAGTTTTTATAATAGAAAATTATTAGGCTTCTAGTAAACAAACAAATAAAAAATACTTTATTTACTAGAAACCTTAACATTTATCTTTTATACTAACTCTAACGAATTTGTATAAATATTGATTGTAAATTTGCTTAATAAATACTATTAAATAGTAAAAAAATATTATTTGAATAACTATTGGACATGGGCATACATATAATTACTCGTATATTAGCAAATAACGATTGATAATATTGAAACTAAAGTACATGAAGCACATTATACAAAATAGCATTTGTACAAAGGATAGTAAAAAAAATTCTTGTAATGTAATTTTTATAACAAAATATTAATAATACTTTGAGAAATCAATTGAAAAGTTGTGTAATTCGATTGGTTTTTTCGCGGTATTTTTTTTATGTAGATAAAATTATTGTGATATCAAATTTTTATGTATAAAGATAATTATGGGCTAGTAATGAAATTCACTTAACGTCTCTGTGTAGGTTTGTTGTTCGTTTCAGTAAAACTATACAACGCATAAAGAAACAATTAAAGTTTATTCGTATGCATGTATATGAATATATGAACAATGTTTTTATTTAAATAGTCGATCTTTATTAATTTCATTTCGAGTCTTATTCAGTCATAGTAGAATAAAACCAAATAGCCAATTTGGACTAATTGATAAAATGATAAACGATATTTATGTAATTTGGAAGAAAATAACTGAACAAATTACCAAGCTTCTCAAAAAAAAAAATTATACTACACGATTTTTGTTTATAGAATTTTAAGCCATTTAAAATTAGAACGCATTAATTTAAAAATAAAAGCTTTTTTGGTGAAAAATAAATCCAATATTTTCAAGACTATACGAGGTCTGTTCAAAAAGTATCGCGAATTTTGAATTTCCGCGGGTTACGTATATTCGATTTTTTGTGACGTTATGTTGGTACTCATGTCTCTCACTTATGCCGATAAGTTCGGCCATTTTAAAATGTTCAGTTAATTTTTGACAGCTGCTTTGCTTGCACGTGTTTTGGCTCGTCTTCGATTTTTGCCCATTTTCGATCAAAAACAGCAGCATCGCATTAATATTGCTAAGGAGCTGTTGGACTCTGTCCGCGATGACCCAAATTTGTTCCAGAGGGTCATAACTGGTGACGAATCATGGGTTTATGGTTATGACGTAGAAACCAAAGCTCAATCATCCCAATAGAAGCTGCCGCACGAGCTAAGACCGAAAAAAGCGCGCCAAGTTCGGTCGAATGTGAAGGTTTTGCTTCAAGTTTTCTTCGATTGCAGGGGCAAGGTGCATCATGAGTTCTTGCCACAGGGTAGAACGGTCAATAAGGAATATTACCTGCAAGTTATGCGCAAGTTGCGGGAAGTAATCCGCCAGAAACGCCCGGATTTGTGGAAGAACAAAAATTGGCTTTTGCACCATGATAACGCCCCTGCTCACGCATTGTTGCTTGTGCGCGAATTTTTGGCCACCGTATTCCCCAGATCTGGCCCCCTGTGACTTTTTCTTGTTCCCAAAACAGATTCTTTGATACATTTTTTGAAATAGACAAAAATCGATGGCTCGTCAAAAATTAAGTAAACATTCAAAATGACCGAACTTGTCAGAATAAGTGAGAGATAATTTTTAATTTCGCAATAATTTTTGAACAGACCTCGTATATATTATATTAACATTAGCCAATCGTTAATTAAATGAATATGAGTTACGTACATATTAGGTGGTTTTAGATAACGCTGACATTTATCAAATTCAAAATTTATCGCAATAAGCAGCTATTGTAAGCTAGTAAATTTACAAAAACATTGATGACTATTCATACTAGTTTCTTTTGCCAAAAGTTTTTTTGACTTTTTTATTAAAAAAAATACTTTTACTGAAAAAAAAACTTAATCAGTTAAATTAGTTTAATCGGTTTTTATAATGAAAACCATAAATGGAATACAAACACAGAGACTAGCTTGATTTGTGATTAGAGTATGTAAACCGCTTTAAGTCAAAAAACTTATAGCGGTTTATCGATTCCATGAATTAATAATTAACTAAATTTAAGATTTTTTTATTATTTGGCTAAAGGTAAAAAGAAATACAAAAATTATCCATTACAAACGGAGTTGAAAACAGGAAAATTATTTCCAAAGAAACTAAATTAAATTAAACAAGGCAAAATATCTTAAAAAACTCTTTGAATATAAATTTTTTTTATAATATATATTATCTCAAATACAACGTGGTCAATCATTTGCGGTTTTTTTTTTAAATTTATAAAAAGAGTAGACTAGTAATCAGATCACGAAATATAAGACATAATAAAAAGTTCATTCTTGTATATTTATTTATAATTCAAATGTACGCAATTGGATTTTGTTGTTATCGAAATCTATTCCATTCGTCTAGAGTTTCTCTTCTATGAAAATTTCCCGCCATTCGCCCACACATTCTCTTCTATGCACTTCTTATCTTCATGAAAATTGTGAACACTTAAAAAAGTAAAATTTTCTTATTCTGTTTTGTACGAAATGATTGTTTAAATTATTTATGTTGTAAAATAAATGCGATGCAAATCGATGATGAAATAATTTATTGATATTATATGAGCTGTAAAATATTGTTAAATGGCACCAATTTATTAAACAGTTTTATCATTAATAAATAATAGAGAACTGATGGTTAAAATTTTATTATACAATATTTCTATTTCGTTATTATTCTTCAAAAAGATAAAAAAGAAAATTACAAAAAATACTCCAGAGGTAAAAAATGACAATTTTTTTTAAATAATTTTTTCTGTTTTATCTTGTTTTTTTTTTAGGCATATGAACGTCGATTTCCCAAATGTCCGCAAATGCCAATAGTTTTAGATTGTAATATAATCAAGGATGAAATTCTCGATAATGGCGCCAGACGTAATACAAGTCGTCGATGTAAATTGGCTGTTGATGCGCCATACCTTTTCAAAAAGATAATTGGTGTTGATGTCGTCTATTTTATGCAGACAAATTTTTTGGACATGGCGAATCGAACGCTAAATATCGAAGCTGTAAATGAGACTTTCTCGTCAAGAATTGAAATATTCGAACGTTGCCGATACTATGCACATCCAGACAATCCTGACTGGACATGTTTTGATCAGACAGCCACTTTGGATATAAAGAATTTTTTCGGTTTTGAACATTCAATGGAAAAGATGGGCATGAAACAGTACACACAGACAACTTTGAAAGGCAAAGAGATCATAGAATATTTCATAAATGAATTGAAAATTGAAGGAGTCACACACGTGGATCGTTGGCAACCCGCCGATAATGGGGAGATACTTAGCACACCGATTACTACTACTCCATCTTCGCCTATTAATGACATGCTAGATGGTGATTTTATCGCTAAAAATCTTGGTCATTTATCTCCAATGCAGGAGTCACAATTACTGGAATTATACAAACTATGCAAATCCACCGAAAATTTCAATCACAAATGTCCAACCTATCAGACATTATTACGTTTTCTGCGTGCTCGTGATTTCAACGTAGAAAAGGCATTACAAATGCTACAAGAGTCTTTGAATTGGCGACAGGACAATAATATCGATAGTATTCTTAGCGAATATAAAACACCATCAGTTGTTGTTAGTCATTTTCCAGGATGCTGGCATCATAATGACAAAGATGGCCGACCCATTTACATTTTACGCTTGGGTAACATGGATGTCAAGGGTCTATTAAAGTCCATAGGTGAAGACGGACTACTTAAATTGGTATGTACTCAAGGATAAAAGCAACAAATATTATTTAAATAGTTAAATTTAGGCACTTTATTTAATTGCTATATTATTTCAACAATAGTCTATTCACATTTGTGAAGAAGGAATGCGTCTTATCGATGAATCAGCTAAACTTATAGGCAAACCAGTACTCAGCTGGTGTTTACTTGTTGACCTCGAAGGACTCTCAATGCGCCATTTATGGCGTCCTGGTATTAAAGCGCTTTTAAAAATAATTGAAACGGTTGAACGTAACTATCCAGAAACGATGGGCCGCGTATTGGTAGTACGTGCACCCCGAGTATTTCCAATAGCTTGGACTATTGTTAGTGCATTTATTGGTAAGCAAAAAAAGCAACTAATTATTCATCTTATTTCTGCTGTATGCTAATTTTGCATAAAAGAAAAATCACAAACAATTTTATATAATCTCTATTAGATGAAAACACCCGCTCAAAATTCTTATTTTACGGTGGACCTGACTGTTTGCATATGAAAGATGGTCTCGAACAATATATCGATTCAGATATAATTCCAGAATTTCTTGGTGGACAATGCAAGGTAAAAAATAATTATTTTTTCTTCATATCTTATCTAAAAAATTATAATTTTATTATAATAAATGTTATATTAGATTTTAGCTAAAATTTACTACATATTTTTTTTATTGCCAATTTTTGTTTTGTTTATTAATTAAAAATAATTAAAAAATTCTAATGCTCAAATATAGTAAATATATACAGTTAAAAAGAAAACGTAATAACAATAATATGGATTATTAGTTTAATTTATAACTTTTTGCCTTTATCGATAATCTAATTATGCCCATGTTCATATAAAATTTTGTTATATTTTGATTTTATTTTTTTTTTTTTAAATCTACAAATAAATTCTGTTTAAAAAAAATTTTTAAGTTTCAAATGAAATAAGAATTGGTTTAGTTACAAAATCAAAACAATAATTCAAAATAAAATATTAATAAAAAAAACACCATAACAAACTGTAAAGTTAAATCTTAAATCTAGGGTTTTCCAAAAAGAGTGATTTAAAAAAAAGGAAATTCAAAAATTTTCTATTTAATGAGAAGTACAATCGATACAATTAAGTTCTGAATAAAACGTCATTCAAATGGCCTCCACGACTTGTTTTGCAGGAACGAATTCGATGAACCCAATTTTCGAGCACTTTTTCCACTAAATCAAGTCGTATGTCATGAATAGCACGTTCAATATTGACTTCTAAAGCTTGAAGAGAGTCTGGTTTATTGCTAAAGACCAATAACTTCAAATAACCCCAAAAGAAATAGTCTAATGGTGTTAAATCACAACTTCTTGGAGGCCATTCAATGTCACAATTTCTTGAAATAATCGAATCTCCAAACTTTTCTCGCAATAATTCGGTTATTGCACGTGCAACACGTCTTGTTGGAACCAAATGTTGTCAAGATCAACTTCTTTCAATTTCGGCCATAAAAAGTTAGTTATCATCGATCTATACCGCTCTCCATTGACAGTAACGCTGTTACCAGCTTCATTTCGAAAGAAGTACGGACCAATGATTCCACCAGACCAAAAACCACACCAAACTGTCAATTTAGGTGAATGTAATGGGTGTTCATGAATAATTTGTGGATTTTCTTCGCACCAGAATCAACAGTTTTGTTTATTTACCGCACCACTCAGATGAAAGTGAGCGCACGAAAAGTTGCAATAATTTGTAAACGTTATTTTGATAATAAAAGTGAATAATTTGTAAACGTTGTGACAGATCATGACATATTATTAGAAATGGCCGAAACGTCACTTAGAAATTATATCACTCTTATTGGAAAACCCTATACTTTTTTCTATTATTTTTTTTTCTATTTCCACTCCTTCAAAATAAATTTAATCCTATGTGTATATGCAATTACCAGGCAAATATTACAACTAATATGGAACCAGTTGAGCCAAAATTCTACACGCGTTGTTATTTATCCTCGTGCCAATGTGTAAGAAGTAAATTATTTTAGCAAAAAAAAAAAAAATGCATAACTTAAAAATGAAACAACAATTATAAATTAATAATTATTATGAAAAGGCAGTACGAACAAATGCTTTAATTTTTTTCATGCATTATACAATATATACAATAAACTATAATATCTATTTAGTGATCGCAATAAATATTGAATTCTTTTTCCATCATTTTTTGAAAAATGTTACTTATTTTTTTTGCAATTTTTTGTTCACATTCAGAAATTTTGCCTACAAACCGGTTTACACAGTGCGTATTATTTTCTATAAAAAAAAGTATATTCAATACCTTTTTCTATAGTCCAATGTTTTCTTTACTTTCTTAAATAAAATAATCAGAAAATAATGACTTTATTACAAGTTATGTGTTTTTAAAAAACCAAATTATAATTTTATCGAATAATAAGTTTTATAAATAAATCCAAAATTATATATTTTATATAAATTATTTTTAACTATTCCAAAAAAAACACACGCATTTCCAATTGATAATTAATTTTTTTAAGAAATTACCAGGTGTATAAGCTTAAAATACATGTTTTTTTTCATAGAAAGCAAAAACAAATTTATTCAAAGTACTTGCCCTCGCCAGCTATACATATTTTCTATCTCTCGGGTAATTTGTAGATACCACGCCAAAAAAAATTCCTTCTCTTTCAAGGCAAACTCCTCATCCTCATCAAGCCATTTTCGGACGTCTTCGTAAGAATCGAAGTGCTGCTCAGCGAGCGCGTGGCCCATCGACGAAAACAGGTGGTTGTCGGAAAGGGGTCGGGTCTGGTGAATAAGCGGGGTGCGGTAGCACCTCCCAGTTGAGTATCTCCAAGTAGTTTCAGACCATTTTTGACGTGTGCGATGGTGAGCTCTCGTGGAGGAAAATCAGCTTGTCATATCTTTATTGATAATCCATCCTTTTTTCACGCAGAGCACGGTGCAATTTGATCAGTTGTTGGTGGTTGTGGTGGGCATTGACAGTTTCACCAGGTTTCAACATTTCATACTAGCCGATACCCTGCTGATCTCACCAAACGCACAACATCGTCTTCTGTCCGAAGCGATTTGGTCTTGGGGAAGATGTTGATGGTTGGCCGGGATCAACCCATGATTTCTTACGTTTAGAATTCTCGAAATATATCCACTCTTCATTGCCTATCACAATCCGATGCAGGAACGACTTCCTTTTTTGTCTGGCGAGCAAGATTTCGCATGTGTTTTGGCGACGCTCCATTTGCCTATCGTTCAATTCATGCGGCACCCATTTTCCGATCTTTTCAATCTTCCCCATGGCACGCAGACGCTC
Source organism: Atherix ibis (assembly GCA_958298945.1). Lineage (NCBI taxonomy): Eukaryota > Metazoa > Arthropoda > Insecta > Diptera > Athericidae > Atherix > Atherix ibis. Next base: position 9,094,255 of record OY282609.1, read on the forward strand.
GGAAATTGACGGTAATTTTGACTTGTGGGAAATTTTCGTCCAAAAGAGCCTGCAATTGATGGTCCTCAACCTTCCTAGGCCGATTTTCACGCTTCTTGTCCCACAAGTCAAAATTACCGTCTTTGAAGCGACGAAACCAATCTCGGCACGTTGTTTCCGATAAAGCACTGTCACCATAGGCCTCCATAAGCATTCGATGCGATTCGGCAGCCGAATTCTTCAAATTGAAGTAGAAAAGCAGAGCTTCTCTTCATATGCTCTTTTTCTGGCACAAAACTAGACATGATTACCAAAGGAAAAATGTATGTTGTTGTACGAAATTGCTGACAATGTGTACTGATTAATGTTGACAGATGTCAAACTCATAAAAAAAAGTATAGCGTGTCCATGATAGCTTAATACGCTCACTCACGCCATCTATGACCAAACTAGCGGATTTAAGCTTATACACCTGGTAAACAAGTGTTATTCCAATTTACGTACTCTATTTTAAATAAAAACAAATGTCCCACAAGTCAAAATTGCTGTCTTTGAACCGACGAAACCTTCAATTCTTTCAATAATTTTATGTTCGAAAATTCCTCTTTATTTTTCAGCCAATTTTTCATCCATATTCTGTTTTTTCTGGGATTCTCTTCGTCTTTATTTTCACAACATATTATTACACCCAAAGTAGCAATTAATTCACTTTCAATATCACTCTTTTTTTAAATTTTTTATTATTAAATAAATGCCTTAGTACAACGTATTCTAATAAATAATATTCCCGACAAAGATTTTTTCTCACCAAAAAATTCTTCTGATTTTTCTTCTGAACAAAAAATTGTTGACGTTTTCGACGAACACAGCTAAAAATATAAATATTTGAATGGTTTGAAAGAAGTTGGAACGTGTGTGGCGTGGACCCTTTAGTAATTTTAAGAAATTATATGTCTTAAAGTGTGGATCCATTTATTAAAAGTACACATACATCATTCAGTCTGATAAACAACAAGAAATTATAAAGAGCCATTATTTCAAATACTTAAGTTCATATGTCGTTAAAACAAAATGTCTGCCATTTGAAATGTCAAATGAAATTTATTAATAATAATGTCTTTTTGTTTTATTGCATAAATAATCCGGTTTGTAGTCAATTTAAATAAATTAAAAATGCATTTTCCATTTCATCACGCATTTGCCATTTTATATCACAAATATCATTAGTTGACATTTATAAAAATTACAAAAAAAAATGCAAACGAATAGTTAATTTTGTCATTACATATTTCAACTATTTTTACATGGATTTTTTCATAAAAATTTAAATAAATAAATATTTTGAAAATCCAAAAAAAAAACTATAAGCGTAAAATTTATAAATTATAAATTTTCAACAATTACACCTACATATAATATCAAATCTTATAAAAAATAAAATTCTTTATCACCATAAAATATATTTTGAAGAAAAGGCTATTTTGATAAAAATAAAAACATCAGTTTCTCCTCTCATCAAATTCGTTCAAAGTTACTATTGATTTTTATTTTTATTTTGATCGAATGGTTAAAAATAATCACTTTTTATTGCTATTTATTGCAAAGATTTTTGCTGTCATATATTTTTGCTGTTTTGGAAATAAAGTACCGCAGCGAGATTGGCAAATATTTTAAAACGCATGCAATAAATGCAGTTTATGTTCATGAGCATTTTCACTAATTCTTAAAAACAAAGATTACAATAAAACAATTTTTTTTTATTGTATATTATTTTATTATTAATTTAAATTTTAGGTAAAATATTTTTATAATTTTTTGCAAGCAATGGCCATCCAGCTTTTAAGTATGTCCCATATTTTCTATTTGTTTTATGATTGTTATTTTATTTTAATTTTCTTTTATGAAATCAAATTTATCAGAGATAGAAACTATAAGAAGCTTATAAGTCTTAAAAAGGTATAAGCAAGACAGATCGAGTATGTTAAACCAAATTGATTTCATACAAAATTTCCAATTTTTTTTTCAAATTAGTTCACATTAAAATAAATTTAAAAAAAAAAAATTACTTTAATATTAAAAGACACAAAAATAAATATTTAAAAATGATCATTTTTATAAATGTGCACACACAGGTAGTTTTTTTAATCTTATATTTAAAAATTTATCTATCAATTTCTAAAAATTATATTTACAAACACAAATTTTTTCACAAATTATTTTTACATAAAAATTAATTAAAAATAATAATAAAGAGAATATCAGAATCAATAAGGAAAATGAAATTAATTTTGAACACTGCATCACTAAGCTTAGAAAATTAATTATTTCGAGTAGCAAAATAATACATAGTATTTAGCATTATAAAATAATAACAAATGGTAAAAATCAATTAAAATTTGCTTATAAATTTTTTTAAATATTCATTAATTATGTACATAACCAATTTGATCAACAAATTTATGTGTACTCTTATGTGTGCTATAAAAAAAAAATTAGCAATATTCAAACCACGTCTAAACGAGATACGTTAATAAGCATTAGATTTATTCCCTTTGTCTGTCTTAAGCAATTTTTTAAAAACACTTTATAACTTGTTCCATTGTTTTTGTGTATTACCTTAATTTTAAATTATTTTTTACTACAATATTTTATTTTAAATACGAGGTCTGTTCAAAAAGTATCGCGAATTTTGAATTTCCGCGGGTGGCGTTATGTTGGTACTCAAGTCGCTAATTTATGCCAACAAGTTCGGCCATTTTGAATGTTCTATTAATTTTTGACAGCTGCTTTGTTTGCACGTGTTTTGGCGCGTCGTCGATTTTTGCCCATTCCAAAAAAATTATCAAAGAATCTGTTTCGGGAACAAGAAAAAGTCACAGGGGGCCAGATCTGGGGAATACGGTGACTGCGGCATTATTAGTGTATTGTTTTTAACCAAAAATTCGCGCACAAGTAACGCGAATTTTTGTTTAAAGCCAATACACTTTTTATCATGGTCCAAAAGACAATTTTTGTTCTTCCACAAATCCGGGCGTTTCTGGCGGATTGCTTCGCGCAACTTGCGCATAACTTGCAGGTAATATTCCATATTGACCGTTCTACCCTGTGGCAAGAACTCATGATGCACCACGCCCCTGCAATCGAAGAAAACTGTAAGCAAAACCTTCACATTCGACCGAACTTGGCGCGATATTTTCGGTCTTGACTCGTTCGGCAGCTTCTATTGAGCAAATTTGGGTCGTCGCGGACAGAGTCCCAACCGCTCCTTAGCAATATTAATGCGATGCTGCTGTTTTTAATCGAAAATGGGCAAAAATCGAAGACGAGCCAAAATACATGCAAGCAAAGCAGCTGTCAAAAATTAACTGAACATTCAAAATGGCCGAACTTGTCGGTATAAGTGAGAGACATGAGTACCAACATAACGCCACAAAAAATCGAAAATCGAATATACGGAACCCATGGAAATTCAAAATTCGCTTACCTTTTTGAACAGACCTCGTATATCAATCCAATTCATGATAACCTTATTTTAATATGTTTTATGGTTTTGTTGTTAAATTTCTTTTTTTATAAACATTTAAGTGTTTTCATAGTGTATTTAAAATATTTCATCTTAAATTAAAAAAAAAAAAATGGTCATAACTTAAATTTCCAAAAAAAAAGTACTCCAAACATTTTTTTTCCGATTCGGACGGAATTTGGAATATTTTTATAATCCCATTTTGGTTTTGTTTCATTCCTATTCTAATTGTTTATTATGTTCTTTATACCATTTTGAGAAAAATCTTATGTTGAGCAAAAAAAAAAAAAAGTTTAGTAGTCACCAAAAATTAGAAAATCGTTTTGGAACTTGTTTTTTGCTACACATTATATGCGCAATAATTTTTGTTAAGGAAAAATATTATATATAATTCTAATTTTGTTTATAAAATAGACTTTGAGACATGAAGGTGGGCAGGTCCCAAAAACTTTGTACAAAATGAACAGTGAAGAAGGAGAGTCGCCAAGTGGTGTACCGCACGTGCATGACCATCACAATCTATATAAGCGCGTTGATCTCAAGGCAGGCCACGTATATGAGGTAATAATAAAAAATAACGACCCCAAGAGTGTTCTTACGTGGGACTTTGATGTACTCCAAAGTGATTTGCAATTTACAGTATTCCGCACGAGCAAAGAATTACCTCCAAAACGTAATGGTAAGTATTGATTATTTAGAATAAGTCAATCTTATCGTTGATCGTTGGAAGTAATTAAGGAATTTGTATCAATTTTCCTCTTCTTGTTCTATTTATATTTTAAGACTCTACATCATATTTTGATATTTGCGCATTTGAAGAAGGTAAAAATTATTTCCGTGAAGAATCAACAATTATCTGTCGACACAAAGAAAGCGTTCAGGTCAGTAGTTTTCATGAACAGATTTTTAATATATTTTAAAAGAGAAAAAAAAAAACGAAGAAATAATTTTTGAAAATGTTTTTTTTTTTTCTAGGGCTCCCATGTTATGACAACAACTGACAATTACATTCTCCAATGGTTCTGCCCATCCACCTCATCTAATGGACCAGCCCAATTAATGTATTTCTATGAAGTCCTAAGTTCTGAAAACTACAAAGGATCCATGACAAGTTTACAATCTGGCTTTTCAACATTGAGCGTTGCCAGTTCATGCCAATCGCGATGATAATCAATAAAAACATCGAAAGATCAAAACCCAAAAGAAAAATTCCCCATATAGTAATGAGAAAAACTTGGGCAATACCAATAGTAAATTATAAAATAAAGAAAATACTGCAGGCAACAACAAAAACCATATGTGTATAGCTTAAATATTAAAAATGGCAGGGTGTAATTTGGTGAATGTGTGGTTAGTAATAATTAAAAGTGTATTAGCTAATAAATTATTTTTTTTTTCATGATAATTACTATAAAATATTGTGAAAAAAAAATGACTTTAGTTCAATTATAATATTTTCTCTCTTTTTTTTAATGATTTTTTTCAATTAGCAAATAAGTGAGAAAAAAATTCTTTAAATTTTTTTTTTTTTTTTAATATATTAAGAACTTTAGATGGAAATAAGTTAAAAATGATAAACTTAGTTGAAGTAGTTCTTTTTTTTATTTCTCATCTTAATAAAAGAAAATAAATATAAAATCTCAACTATATGCGATAATAATTATAGTGTTTGCAATAACAAAATATATAATTAATTATCTTATAATTTATATGTAATCTATTTTAAATAAATTACAAAAACACTATACATAAATGCACATATTATTTATGGGTTTTTTTTCTTCTTCTTTGATATGAATGAGTGTAAAACTATGAAGATGTTTAGAAGAAAAAAATGTTCACGATAATCAAATGAATTGAAAATAGACAAATAAACTAAATATAAAACAATTATTTTGAATGTACAATAATATAAGAACAAAATTCCGTTCATATTTATATATATATATATTTAAAAAAAAAAAATTAAAAGAGAATGAAATAAAAATAAATTATATAATTAAAAAAAAAATTATGTGTAAGAATATTTTTATTTATTTGAAGGAGAAATAAAAACTAAAAAATTAAATTTATAAAATTGTTACTATAATAAATAATTAGTTGAATAGTAATTAAAATGAATATTTTAAGTAGGAAAAATTTCATTAGAAATAATACAACAAAAAATTTATCTTGAGAAATAATCGACTTTATTACAAATCTATTTTTAAAAGATGAGCATCAAAAAAAAATAGAAAAAAACAATAAATCTTGTGTACCTTTGGAAAAATGATATGTAATTTTTAATAAAAATCCGCTTATAAGAGTCGCAACTTTATTAAATTTTATAAAAATAAAGAGAATAGCACTTATTTATCTAATCTGAAGAAAAAAAACTATAAAGTAAATACAAAATAATTTCGGAAAATATCTATTAAATATAAATAATTGTAATTGGAGTATAGTAAATACTTTGTAATGTTATTTTTCCTTATTAATGATAAGCAAATGTTAAACAAAATATGAGACTTAAAAAATATATTCTCTTCATAAGTACCACATCAAATATCATTTTTTTTATACAATATAAAACTAAGAAAATAGAACACAAAAATATGATGTAGGCCTAATAGTGTTTATAAAGTCAACAACATTTTTACGCATATTTTTTTTTTTAATTGAATAAACATTTAAAAAATTGAAAATTAAATAAAAACTAATAAATATATGTTGTTCCCCTTTTTTCTCGAAATCAATAAGTATTTGATATTTAGTGTAAATATTAATTTTAATAAAAACTTTTATGGGTGTGGTAACTGAAATTTTTAACAAAACATTGTAAAACTGTAAAGAGGACGTACCATTTTCGATTTTAACAAAATTATGTAATATACTTTTTGAAGAGACTTTATCCTATTTTCGATTCAGCAGTGTCAAATATATACAACATTTTTGTTATTTCATTCAATTAGAAAAGAATAAACATTGGAAAAAGCAGTGAAACTTTGGTGTTGTGAAATGAAAAACTTTTTGTAAGAAGGAAGTTTATAACAAATCATATTCTGTGTGAATTTGATTAATATAATTCGAAAATTTTTATCATAATAATGACGAAAGAAATTTAAAAAAAATCATTTATTGTGGATATGAACACTTTCATATCAATTATGTAAGCATATACATATATATATATATGCTCATAGATTAATAATAATTTATAATTATTATTTATTAATTGTTGGTCAATTAATAAATATTTGTGATCACTTCTCTTAAGTTACTAAGATGAAGGTAAATATAAATAACGTTAAACTCTCTATGGTGGAATATAATAAGTAAATCGCAAAATTACTAAAACAGTATCAAATTGTTTAATTATCGAATATTTTATCATAGAATAAATAAAATATTTTTGGAATAGGAAAATTAGGAAATTTTTTGATGACATTAGTTGTCAAAATTTTATCATATAAAATTAAGTAAAATTGTATACAAAATGAGAAAAAGAGTGAAATTTGTCGAGCTCAAAAATTGGTCTTAAAATTTTCAAAATAAAATATTTTTTGTTTATTTTGGAGTTTTTTAAATAAATTGTAATTAATTAAAGTTTTTGTTCTGTGAAAATTGCTCAGTTATTTCTTATGTTATATTATTTTTGAGACTGTTTCAATTTTATTAGTCGGAAGGCATATTATTATTATGATGGTTCTAAATTATAAACCAAAATTCAGATGTACACTTTTATTCAAAAAAAAAAAAAAAAAAATTAACAGAATATTATAGAATTCGTCTATGTTATGTATTTAATGGAAATCATAGAATAAACAGGAAATTTATTTTAAACAAAAAAAAAATACCAGTTGTTATACTAATGAAAATGTAATATTTATTTTTTCCTGATTGGTGACAATTAGTCTTTTACCTGATGGGAGTAAAATAATTGACAAACAAATACTACTAATAGCTATGATTTAATGATAAATTTAGTTTGGTAAACATGTACCTAATTCTACAACAATGATTTAAAAGTAATAATATTAATTGCTTGACAAATGATTATAACAAAAACAACTGCTGCAGAATTAAAAAAAAAACCAGAATTATATTGATTTCTTCAAGGACAAGAATTATTTTTTTTATTTTGTAATCAATAAATTAATTGCATTCGTTACTCTATCAATCAGTATTATAGTAGAATAAAACTGTTAACTCTGCTTAAATATTATAAAGCAGAGGAAGAATAATTTTTTTTTCAGTTTTTGTGAATAAAAATATGTAGTTGACTTATCGAAAAAAAATAAATCTAATAAATAAATGAATTGCATTATGAAAATAACGCTGTATTTTTATTATTTTATCTTAAATACACCTATTCAAATGAAATAAACATTTGTTAACAAATGTAGGATAAAACAAATTCTAATAAATGTTCAATGAAATTTTTAATGAAATTTAATTCTTATATTTGAATATTTTTCATTAAGTGTAAAATTACTTTCCATTTGTTCATAATATTTTGACGAATCAAATTGGAAATCATTTTGATAAAAGAAATTACGTCGAAATTATATTTTTACTTAGCTTAAATCTTATCGCATTTACTAGGCATATGCGCTGCAAAATTTCCTTAAGAATATTGAGCAATACAATTTTATTGAAACAAAATTCGACTAAAAATAATTTTCAGTAATATATAATTTAAATTAAAAAAAAAAACAAATAAAAATTTGTTGAATTTTTATAAAAATTTCAATTAATTTTATAGTTATTTTTTAAAAGTGCATTTTTAATTTAATCATTTTAGAAAATTCAATTTAAAATTTTGCTCATTTCTTCTTAATACCATTTAAAATGAAGAGCATGGACTATTTGTACATACAATGGATTTTTTCCTAATTAACATTAATTCCATATAACAACTAATGACTAATTCTATTACTCATTTTGCTTGTGAACATTAATAAATAAAAAACATTGATCATCAATCTTGAATAGAATCAATTTCATGAAATAGAATTTACTGCGAAAAAATTTGGTTTCTTATATATTTACCTTTGGTTTAAATAAAAATCTATAATCTAAAATTAATTCAAAATATTCTTAAAAAATAATATATATATTTTCATATAAATATTGAGCAATTTTTTTAATTCAAATATGGCAGCTGTACCAGATGTAAATTGTTAACTTTCAATTTTCTCCTCCGTCGTACACCTCTTTTCTATAAATTCATAATGAAATAATCCGGCAGAGGCGATTCTGATGCGATTTTGTAGATGAAGTTAGGCTCAGTAGTTATTTGATTTTGCTCAATATTTAAGGACACACACTATTTCAATCACATGCATTAAATACTATTGCAATCTGAGCTAAGCCCAACGAATTGACATATCTTGTATCGTGATTGTGTTCGGAGTTTTTTTTATTGTGTGCAATCGCCATCTTGGAATGTGAACAAAAAGCAGAAAAATCGAACATTGACAGAAAAATCGCGTCAATCAAAAATATCCACTGTGTGCATTTGAAAAATAGATTTACACAATTATTTTTCATATAATTTTGTATGTTTAGACTATGTCTGAATACCCGTACAATAGATTTACATAGCTATGGCTGCGACGAGAAAGTTGCAAGGTGAGAGATAACTTCCAATTCCAACTTAAAAAGAAACTAAACGATTAATGTTATATGCTAAAAAAGTCGAAATATTAAAAAATACATAAATAATACGGTCGGGCAATGGACTAATTTCCATTCGGGGCATCTAATTTTAATCTAAATAATCATAATAAAATGTATTTGTTACCAAAAATCGGATATTTTGCAATAATGCTACGGTTTCAGTTTGCGAACGACGAACGACAAATGATAAAAAAAAAATATCTAATCGATTGTGTGTGCATATTTTGAATACAATAATTACGGAGAAATGGTGATAAGTTTCTTTTATTGAGGATTAATTGCAATAAATAAAATGGATATATTGGTTACTAACTAATATTTATATGTAATCAAAAATTTACCATCTCATCGGGACGCTTCTCGCACGAAATCGCGCAGGAGCGATTTCAAAGCTCCAGGAAGTTAGATAAATTATTTATGAATTGTTTATATTAATTATTTTTAGGTAAATTACTGTATAAAATTTTTTTTTTTTTTTATATTTTCATCATAACGAGATCTAACAAGCATAAACAAAATATAGCAATTCTTTGTGTTCATGAATAGATTTCATTGAAGTAAGTAATAACCAACATAGATTGTAAAATGTCAACAATAGAGCTGCAAAATATTTTTGGATAATATAACGTGAAATAATACGTGCTTCGGTCTAATAAACATTTGTATATCTAAACAGATCTGTGCATTTTAGTGGACAATTACAGAAAAACAAGAACTGTTTATATACGTTCAAATAAAAAATATATTAAATAAAAATAATAACCACCGAATACGATCTGTAATTATTATATCGTCAAAAATATGTACACATAATTTATGTACATATACATAAAGTGATTGTAATTTTATAAATTTATAAAATGCGCGCAGAAATTTTATTTTATTTTTAAATACAATTTCTATTTTGGCGTTTATATTTTGTTATTTTTTTTTTTTTTGGAAATTGTCTAAAATAAGATGTTGAAGATCATCGAAAATTTATAACAGTTTAAACAACGTTCATGTGGTCATTTTTCTTTTCTTAAATTAAATCAAATATATGTTTTCATAATCTTGCTTTCCAGGTGCCTTGATATGCTAAACATATAAATTCATGTTATATACAATAGATAGTTTAAATAATTACAATATTTTCACAATTTCTGTCAAAAATTAATTACCAAATGAGGAGTTTGTTTTTAACAATTAATTTTTCGAAAAGATATTCTGTTTGTACAAACTATATTTTATTTTTGTTTCGAAAATATTCGTTTCTCTGGGTCAAAATAAAAAGAATTAAATTTTGAATTAAGTCTAAAAGATATTAAATATATTAATCGATTAGAAATGAGAAAAATTATAGGAATATCAACTTATATTAACACAATTGTTTTTTTTCCCTCCAATAATAATCGCAAATAAATGGTAAACTTATTGAAAATTCTTTCTAATATATTGTCAATAAAAAAAAATATATTTCTCTTATAGTAAATTTCTAATTTTTTTTTATTATTAAAATTGCGCTAATAATATTTTTTTTATAATTTTTTGTTTATCTTTTTTGATTATTTGCTTACGTCTTTTTTATTTTTTGCAATTCTAATAACATTTTAATTATATGCTATCTATTATCTCTGCAATTTCTTTCTAATCGTTCTGATATTTTTAAAAAAAACATTAGAAAATCTTCTAGAATAGAAAAATGTTTGTTGCAATTTTTGTATTGTATACATGATTTTACTTTGAAATTCAAAATACCGAATAATGTTGTTGACGAAAAGTTATTGAAAATATTTTGCGGTAGCAAAGAAAAATAAAAAAAAAACTGACCAATTCCGAACGTGCTTAAATAGTTTCACAATTGCGATAATTGTTTATTTTTTTTCCTTCTTAATTATTATTTGTCTCATTTTACACTTTTTAACTTAAATATTTCTGTTTTTTTTATTCACATAATTCCATATATTTTCTTCTTTTTCATTTTTGCGATTTAGTTCTTTTTAATTAATATAGTCTATTTTTTGTCTTATTTAGTTTATTTATTAACTCTATTTATATACTTATAAAAGCTCTATCTTATTTTAAAAAACAAAAATTAAATAATTAATTTTTTCTCTTTTATTTTTTATATAGAATCTCTTGTTAACATTTAAAAATGGAACCATACATAGAAGCATATACAATAATATGCAATTGATAATATATGATAAATAAAAATTATTAATAATTTTTCACACATATTTCAAGTATATGGTTTACAATTGCATTTAATAAAAATAAAAATTCATATATTTTGTTGATAAAATTAATCTAATACAACAGCAGCTATAAGATTATTATTACATTATCAGTTGCGCAATTGATACCAATTTTAATCAAAGACGATAATCTTTTTGTAGTAAATTTTCACTTTTATATTATTTATTTATATTTTTATGGTGTTTTTTTTTTAAGTTTTCGTACTTAACTTATAAGGCAAACAAATTCGGCAAATATTATTCCTTCACTTTTTATCATATTAAATTTTTTTTTATATATAAAAATTTCAACTGTTTTTTGAGTAATAATTCGCTAATTTCTCAAGAATTTCCTAAAGAATGAATAAAATGTACATATTGAAAGAAAAAAAAATTACCAGATTTGTAGTAAGTTTTGTAGTAAAATTTAGAGAAAGACGATTTGTGTTCAGTTGCCAAAATTGGCGGGAAAGCTATTAACCGAAAATGAATCTGAATAAATAAAGAGCATGAATAATTTCGAAGCAAACAAATTGATAATTTCAACTTCACTTAATGAAATTTCCTTTATAATTTATATATTTTTGGAATTTTTATTTAAAAGTTTTTTTTTTTTTTTTTTTAATTTACAATATTAAAAATTTAATAAATTTTACAAATGTTTTTTTTTTTTTTTATAAAGAAAAAAATGAAAACAAATTTTAATCTTTATATGGATTGAAATACTTTATTTTTTTTATGTTAAAAACAAAAATTGAAAAAAAAATCAATTTTAATATATCAAAAAATTTACTGACAAAATAACCTTTTAACAATTGTTTAATATATAAATATAAAAGTGCTTATACGTGCTAATAGTGAATTAAAAATAAAAAGAATAGTTTTAAAAACGGACAATTCGTTAAATTTTTTAATAAAAACAAAACTTAAAAAACTAAAAAGAGTATTTAAAGAACATTAATGTATATAAATAATTTTCAAAATATAACTAATTAAGATGGTTAATTTATGAATATTTCCTTTTTCCTATAGGAGAAATAGATAGATGTCTCAAAAAAGTCACAGAAGGCGTTGAAACGTTCGAAGATATTTGGCAAAAAGTTCATAATGCAACTAATAGTAATCAGAAGGTAAAAAAATAAATTGATATAATAAATATTTAGTTTTTAGACATATGTAAGTAAATTAAAACTCTCAATAATTATAACTGAAATTGATATTTATTAATGCACCGAAGAATGTGTACCTAAATTTAATAGCAAGTGTGAATCCATGTTAATTTGTCAGTTGCTAAAACTTTTAGAAAATTTAATTTAGAGTTGCTACTTGTCTGGTTTGGCTAAAAAAAATGCCAGTGTAAACAACTTGTCATGTTTTTAGTGTTGTCCACACTGTTCATTTGAATAGTTAAAAAATAAACTATTCATATTTAAAACGGTATACTCTTCATCCAATTGCACTTGTTCTGTTGAAAGCTTCTTAGAAAATTTTACCTCTCATGAAAGTATTCTCTTTTTAATTTTGATGAAATTGAAAAAAAAAAAAACTATCAAGTGCATTTGAAATTTTTTAAACTCGCCCTCGGGCACTATCATCATCGGTGCACAACTTGAAGCTCTTTAAATCATACATTATGTGTTGGTGTTAAATTATTTCAAACACGTAATGGTTTTATACAAAAACACCAGCTATTACAATATAAAGAAAAATGCAGTCTAATTTTCATTATTTTACCCTTTTAATTTCCAGGAAAAATATGAGGCCGACCTCAAAAAGGAAATCAAAAAATTACAGCGGTTACGTGATCAGATTAAATCGTGGATCGCGTCCGCGGAAATCAAGGACAAAAGTGCCCTCCTAGAAAATCGTCGTTTAATTGAAACAGTAATTTTGATTTATTTAAACATATGCAATTTTATTTAGATTTGATTGTATATGTATAATATAATTAAAAAGAAAACTAAGGATAAATTAGTAATAATATTTTTATTTAAAAAAAATTTTTTACCTTGCTTCTTTTTTGTTGTTATTTTTTATTATATTAGCAAATGGAAAGATTTAAAGTTGTCGAACGGGAAACAAAAACAAAAGCATATTCGAAAGAAGGTTTAGGTGCGGCACAAAAACTGGATCCAGCCCAACGAGTCAAAGATGAAGTTAGAAGTTGGTTAACAACATCGATTAGTGCGTTACAAATACAAATTGATCAATACGAGAGTGAAATTGAATCACTGTTAGCGGGTAAAAAGAAACGATTAGATCGTGATAAACAGGATCGAATGGATGAATTAAAAGCTAAACTCGATCGGCATAAATTTCATGTAACAAAATTGGAAACTATTTTAAGGTTACTGGATAATGATGGAGTCGAAGTAGAACAGGTGAGTTTAGAGTACACTTACAACTATGCACAATATGTACAATAATAATAATGTTTTATATATTAATTTTTGTTTATTAATAGGTGCGTCGAATTAAAGAAGATGTGGAATATTATATTGAATCGTCGCAAGATCCAGATTTCGAAGAAAATGAATATATCTACGATGATATAATCGGTTTAGATGAAGTTGAATTATCCGGAACTGGTACGTAGCGATCATTAATAATCTATTGAACGATTGCATTAAAACTATTACTACTGAACACTGACCGGAAAGCCTAATATAGACCGTTATTAAAACAAAATTCTGATAATAATAATATTATTTTGTGGGGCCAATTAATGTAATAGAATAATAACGCAGATATATTTTTTGTATAGACACTAATTTCTTATCATAACTAATCTAAAATCATATCTAATGGATAGGGTTCGATAACAGAAACATACATAATTAAAAAAAAAAAGCGAACATATTCGCCAAAGGCATAACTAACATAAATATATATATTTTCTATTACTGCAAATTTTGAAGGTATTTCTTTAGGAATTCCATCATCAGCAACAACTGACAGTAACAACAGTAATGAAACAGGCGATTCGCCAAGCAGTATAGCATCAGGTACAAGTCCAGTGCAATCGCCGGTGCCACTAAATTGCAGTAATGCAAACAATTTGAATTATAGTAGCGATTCAACATCGGTTGAATTTACGGCAGCCGATAAACGAAATAAAAATGAAAATAATGCCAGTAGTAAAGTAAAAGTAAGGTTTTTTTGAAATGAAATTATTTTTCAAAAAGCATTATTTTTTATAATTGTACAGCCTGTGAAACCGACAGCAGTGCGAGCTAGTAATAAGGCGGATGCTAATTCAAATTCATCAAGTACGAACAGTTCATCGGGACCGACAACGGGAACAACTGCAGTAGCGACTGCTGTAGGAAACTCAAATTTAACCGTAGGACAAAGTACAGTATCCACAAATTCTATATTATCAGTGATTGGCAATAGTACATCATCGAGTCAGCAGCAGCAGCAACAACAACAACAACAGCAGCAAAATAAATCAATTATAAGCTCGACGCCTAGTAAAAATCAACAAAATCCAAATCAATCTCATACGGCATCATCAGCTGTGTCTTTGATCTCTTCTTCAGTGACATCCCTTTCAGCTGGTAAGCTCTGCCGAATGGTAGTTTCTTTTCAAGTTAAATCCGGTTTTTATGATTATTGTTTATACAGTATCAGGAGCCGCATCGACTGTACAGGCCCAATCTGTGATTCAACCGACTCCACCAATAGCATTTGCCGCTGTCGCTAAAAATAACACATGTAAGTATTTATTTTTTATTTCAATTTCGAGTTTTTGTTTTCTTTTTATTATAATTTGTTAAGTTGTCTTTGGGACAAAAATTTATCCTAAAGCGATTTTTTTTTTGAATATGTAAAAGTGCATGTATGAGAAACATATTTTTCAGCACACCTGGAAAATGGTCCTGTACATTCGTTAAGTCTTGTGGCTTCGGCGGCGATAACAGCGGGTACACAACATTCTATAGCATCGGCAGTCGCAAATAATGTACAGCAACAGGCGTCTGTCGCTAACACGCAATCAAATTCATCGCATTTGTCGACGTCAGCGAGCGGACATCTTTCAACGGTCACTAATGCATCATCTAATATGACAATAGCGACATCATCAGTAGCGGCGGTGGCGGCGGCAGCGGCAGCGGCCGTTGCAGCATCGGGTACCGACTCAACGTTATTATCTTCAGTGTCAGCTCACAACACTTCCAACAGCAGCAACAGTATAACAAATAGTACGAGCAGCAGTTCCGGTGTATCATCGACGACAACAAATAGTAGTAGTAGCAGTGGTGGCATTGTCGGCAGTGGACTTAATAATTGTGTTTCCCCAAATAATAGTAATTCGGTAAGCAGTAGTCGGACTACGCCCGATCTTTTATCACCGAAACAAATGAACGGACCGACAACAATGAAATGCGTTCCAACACCGGTGAGTGCGAACAGCACGGACGGTATGTCATCGCTAAAAACAATCGCACAGGGTGTCCTAAATCAAGCAGCGGCCGAAGCAAGTATGGCTGCATCAGTACCTTTAGTTGATACTAGACAGCAGCAGCAGCAGCAACAACAACAACAACAACAACAACAACAACAACAACAGCAGCAGCAGCAGCAGCAACAACAACAACAGCAGCAGCAACAACAGCAACAGCAGCAGCAACAACAACAACAACAACAGCAGCAGCAGCAACAACAACAACAACATCAGCAACAGCAGCAACAACAACAACAACAGCAGCAGCAACTGCAGCAGCAGCAACAACAACAATCTACTCAGCATTTTTCACCAGCCGCGACAGAAACAACTGCCAACACAACAAATGGACCGACACCAGGATCTGGCAGTGTGCCCGGCAGTGATTCCAATAAAATGTTGGTCGGGACAAACGAGGCGCACATACCGCCGTTATTAGGCGTAGCACCTTTAGGTCCATCGCCACTCCATAAGGAGCATCAAATGCAATTCCGAATGATGGAAGCAGCGTACTATCATCTGCCGACTCCTACAGATTCGGAAAAACTTACGACTTACCTGCACAGACAGCCGGTGCAAACGCCGCCGCATTATCCCCAAGTAATAATAATATTTATTTTAAATATTAAATTCGTAAATTTATAAATTTCTTTATTTAATTATTGCAGACTCAACTTCCGCATTCGGATACAGTTGAATTTTTCCAGCGTTTATCAACCGAGACATTATTCTTTATATTTTATTATATGGAAGGAACAAAAGCGCAATATTTAGCCGCTAAAGCGTTAAAAAAGCAAAGTTGGAGGTTCCATACAAAGTATATGATGTGGTTTCAACGTCATGAGGAACCGAAAACCATTAACGATGATTACGAACAAGTATGAATATTTACATATTTTGGTTTTGTACCTGGAAAAGTGATTTATTTACTAATATTTCATAATCCGCAGGGCACCTACATCTATTTCGATTATGAGAAATGGAGTCAGCGAAAAAAGGAAGGATTCACATTTGAATATAAGTTCTTAGAAGACAAGGACCTCAATTGATCTGTAATAAAACTAAACACGATATAATAATAATTGCAAAAAAAAAAAAAATTACTCTTTTGGTACTTTGTCTTTCCATTCAAAAAACAAAAACAAAAATATTAAAGTAAATCTCAGTCCAAAAAAAAAACAAAACTATTGAACAAATAAAGAGAGAAAAAAACTTAATATAGCAAATCCTTTGAAACGAGTGTCAATTCCAATAGTCAAGCAAGTGAAATATGTATAAAATGAATGTTAAATGAATGGCGCAAACGGAACCTATGACCAAAACAATTAATACTAATAAAATTTAGATGAACAAAATTTGGACGGATAATACTGAGTAAATAGCTGCAACAATGGTCCCCAAAACAGGTACTGATATTATTTTATTAAAAAAAAACAATTATCAGTGCGCTGTTCTACTTCTTTATAATCGTTATCCTTTGATTTCTGCACGTATTTTATTGAAATATCGTTCTCTCATACTTTTAACGCAATTGTCATTCGTATTATTATGCTTAGAAGTCGATGAAAAAGACGAATTAGTCTGTCAAAAAAATTAACTAAATTGTAGCCGCCCTGAAACAAATAGAATAATTTAGGTTAATCAATACAGCAATGGCAGATATTCTAATAAAAAAGGACACACAATTGTTGGTTGATGAAAGAGCGATTATTTCAACAATCCAATCAGAAACCTGATAAACGTTCATCAATAAACTAAAATGATGTGATTAATGCAGTTCATCAGTATACTTTCTTTATTCATGTTTCTGTTTTATTATGTATTTGTGATTATTGTATGTTTGTTTGTATTCTGCATACTCTCTTTTAATTATAATTACCTTAATTAAGTGCTTAATTTAATTTATTTTGTATAGTAAAAATATCATTTATCTAAAAAAAAAAAGAGAAGAAATGGAACGAATATAAAGTGTAAAATTACGTGGATAAGTTTCTCTAAAAGCGTTCGATATAGTTTTGTTTTTATTCCTCAGTTTATATACGTTAATACATATTAATAAGGTGACAAATTTGTTGATTATTATTTAATTGGAATGTTAACGTTGTATTGGATTATAAATTTTTAATTGCGCTCCGATTACAATACAATTATTTGCTTCAAATCGGATGTGATGTACTAATATTTGGCTAAAAGATCTTCAGAATTAGTTTTTCTGATAATCATACTGAATACTCTTGGAGATATGAGTGGATTATGTTTAATGCTTTTGTTCTGAAAAATCTTTTATTGAAAGAAAATTGATCGGTTTCATAGACAGTAATAAATACAAAAACAAATTATAGGGGCTTCATTGTTATAAAATTGTAGTTATTCATTTTTTTTTAATGAAATGAGCAAAAAATCATGATAATTTTTAGTTGCCTTTATTCTATGCTAAAAAGCTAATCAATTCATGACAATTTCAATTTAGAATTGTTGTAGGTAATAAGATGAATACGAATCGAGACTATTAAAAGATTTAACAATTAAAAACGCCTACATTAAAATTTTTATTTATGATTGATCGAAAATTATGAAACGAAAATGAACGAACATATTTACCTAAAATGAATAATTTTTTTTTATATAATTTGCAATATAAATGAAATCAATTAGAAACAGACTTAATTAAAATATAAAAATATCTAAATGAGGAAGAGAAACGGGACGAGAAAAAATTACTATATTTATTTATTTTGATTGAGATTAATAATATTGATTGAACTCTCAAGTTTGAGATAAAAATTCATGTAGATAACATGCATCTTTTGTGTATAGGATAAAACCGAAGAAGAAAAAAAACAAGGAATATTACCAAAACTGGACTTTCCCTTAAGATTAAAATACGAATTAATTTTTTTTATATTAGCTGATATACAGTTACGAGTATATATGGTATGTTTGTACATGTATACAAAGAAAAGAAGAAAAATAATATAAACATAATATTTTGAAGCAAAAAAAGAACCAATTTAATTTTATAATTTTTTTAAAATTATTTTATCTTTTTTTTATAATAAATTTTATTTGAAAAAAAAAACATGTTTTTTTTCCTTCTATACTTTTTATTATGATTTTCTTTTTTCTGGGTTTTTTTTAAATTTTTTTAATGTGTTGGACAACAAAATAAAACCATTTCAAACCAATCAATCCAATTTTAATTGCTAATAAATTATATTTTACGAATTTTTTTAATATAAATTTTTTTTTTAAATTATTTCGAAAATGTATATATTTTAATTTTTATGAAATAAATTTCAATAATTTTTTTAATTTTTTTGTACATATTAATATCGGGTTGAAAATGTAACTTAACATACAGTATGACGGGTAATAGAGTATTCGTTAAGTAGATCCATAACCCGCTGTATCGAAACGGTTAAAATTTTATATTCTGTCTAAATTATCAAAAATAAATTCATTAGACGAAAATCTCAATAAATGGAATGGTAAAATCAAATTGATAATTAATTGTTTTAAATAGAAAGATTAACAATTTAGTTAAGTTTCATTTACGTCAATTTTATGATAAAACTATTGAATTTTGTTTGCATTAAGAAGTTATTTGTTTACTGCATTTAATTTTTTTTAAAACTAAGTATTGTAATTGTCTATGTTCTGAGTTTTTATGATCAAAATCATTTCTCCTTCAGTTACTTTCTGTAAAAATGATGTTCTTTTATTTTTCTTATAATATTCCCTTAAAACTTAAAAAAAAACACATATTTTTTGGGGTTTTTTTTAAAGGGAATAATATTAATACAATTTAATCACTGTAGTTGAATTTTTTGTAGATAATTTTAGAGTTGCTACGTTATATTCAATAATAAAATATATTTTTGAAAGTAAAAAATCAAAATAATTATAATTACGGATACGTACACATTTCAAGTCAGGTTTCGTAAGTCCACTTAATATATTATTTATAAGAGATATCGGTTGAACAAATAAAAAAAGTAAAAGCAAAGAAAAAATGAAAAATAATATTCTGCATTTTCAAATGCAGTATAGAGTATAAAAATGATATAAAAATCAAAAGCATCAACAAACGAAATAATACCAATGTTAAATAGGAAAAACAAAATCTTTGCTTAAACGCTTCTAAAAAAAAAACTCGTTAAATTGTTAAAAGCAAACTATTTGAGTAGTTTTTTTTTTTAAACTAGAAATGGAAATTGAAAATAAAACAATTAAAATAGAAAAAATTGAGTAAATTAAATGAAAATTTTTTTAGATGAAATAAAAAAAAAAAATCATCAAGGCTTTGTAGAATTAGACTGATTAATAAATATACTTGATGCCTTGTCTGAGTGCTAAAATTCAACAACGTTCATAGATTCAAAAAAAAAAAAAATAGAAACAAAAATATTAAATAATAATATTTGCATAATAATGTATATTTGAGCAAATTCAAAAAAGTAAAGAGAAAAGACAACAAAAAGAATACAAACAAATTAACTATGTTTTTTGATCAGTTCTAGTAGAATTAAATCGTTGTGCTTTCGAAGTGAGTAAACAAACATTTCTATAATAGTGCATGATGGATGCATGCGGTCGTCTGTAATCGTAATAAAAATTAAAATACAAAAAAGAACACACACAATTTTCGGTAATGTTGGTTGGCTTAGCGGCAATTCTGGTCCAATGCAAAAGAAAAATGAATTAATAATTTTTCAAGACACAAAATTTTTTTGGAAATTATGATTATTAAATTAAAAAATATTGTATTAAATTTCGTACACGGAAGTTGACGCATCCTAAAACATGCAGATAATAATGCAGCCTAGATTTTTTCTTTTTGATCAGTTCCAGTAGAAATAAAAAAAAAGTTAAGAAATATTTTGAAAATTTATTATTGATGCTACTAAATTTTTATTATAAAAATAAAATTTTACTTGAGATGATTCCAATCAGTTTGAATGGTCAGTTTTGTGTTTATAAACTGCATCGCCTTGACTAGACGTGTACCATTTTATAAGGAATAAAGTTTTTAATCTTTAGTGGAAATTTATTTTTTGAAAATATATACTCTATAAAAGTTATAATAATTATTAATTATTTTGTACTTATTTATATTTACTGAAAGTAATCTAAAAATATAAGTCAATTTATGCGCACTGTATCAGAATGAACCCTAAATGCCGAAATTTAAAATTCCAATTATAACTCGTGCCGATTTTTTTGTATATTTAAAAAAAAAAAAACTTTTGAAGAATATAAAAAAAAAATATCTAAAATTATATGGAAAAAAGTGATCACAATGGTTAATGGTATATTTTATGTATGGTTTTTATATGTCAAAGTTATTTTATTTTTTATTATAAAATAACTTGTGGACATATAATGTTTATTTGATTTTATTAATTCTACCATTCTTGCTTAAAAGAAATAAAAACAAAACACTATATTTACACATCCATTCACATTAAAAAGAAAGTGGACAAAATTAAGTTACAACAAAAAAATATTTGTTATGCATATTATTAACAAAAATAAAATTATAATATGTAAATAAAATAATTAAATATGTTGAATTTTTAAAAAGTAGTGAGACAGCATTAAAGAATCAAACAAATTAAATTGTGGAAAATAATATGACAAGACCAAAATCAAGTGCAAAAACCTAAACGAAAAAAAAAACGAAAAAAAAAACGTTCAATTTATATAAAAATCGGATTTTTAGCAACAAAAAACAAACACATACGCACATTCTGTGGATATGTGGCATATACATATATATATGTGTATATATATATATAGAAATGTTTTGCAAATATTCTCTTACGATAGCAAAAATAAAAGCAGCAAAGCTAAAGTATTGAATAGTTGAGATGATCTAATATTTGTATAGATCCATCTCAATAATAACAACAACAAAACAAAACAATTTAAGATAAAATGTATCGATCGAGGAAACAAAAGATTAGATAAGAAAAAAATGCCGAAATATTGACAATGAATATGATGTAAATTAATTTTGAGATAAATGGAAATATTGATTATATAGAGAAAGAAGAAGAAGAAAAAGAAAAGAGAAAAATTACAAAAAAAAATTAATAATAATAAACAAAAAAAAAACAAAAAAAAATAAAATAAAATAAACCATTTTTAAAAATATTAAATTAAAAAGATGAAAATATTAAAAAAAAAAAACATTTTAACTTTTATTAACTTGGACATTTTTTTTTTTTTAAATAATATTTTTACTTTTATTTTTTTTATATATAAAAAAAAACACAATATATAAAAAGGGTGCCATTATTATAAAAAGTTGCATGGAATAACTTATCTATCGTGTCTTGCGCTCTCATATTCAGGGGCTACAGAACTCACACCAATCAGCTCATTTCATAAGCGTTACTCGATAGATACGTGCATGTTCTCTTTATCGTAATAAGAAGGTAAGATTAATCGCTCATTCATGGATAAGTATAACATATCTGCTGAGTATTGTTCGAAATTGCCAATTCTGTAAGAATCCAGTTTTATCACTCTTTAGTTGATATGAAAATACTGAAAAAATATATTTTTATTCTCTTTATGTTACCTAAAGAGTAATAGAAAAGATTAAGCCAATGAGTATTTGTCATTTTTATAGTTTCGGTACGAGTAAATCCATTCTTTTTAAATAAGAGGATTTTCAATAAGGGTGATAGGTTTTTAAATGGACCTTATGTGCCAATATAGTTGTTATTTGTTTTGATATACGAGGTCTGTTCAAAAAGTATCGTGAATTTTGAATTTCCATGGTTTACGTATATTGGCTTTTCGATTTTTTTTTGTGCCGTTATGTTGGTACTCGTGTCTCTCACTTCGGCCATTTTGAAAGTTCAGTTAATTTTTGACAGATGCTTTTCTTGCTCGTCTTCGATTTTTGCCCATTCCAAAAAATGGATCAAAAAATCTGTATCAAATTTTGTGTGAAAAAGAAAATTAATTGCGCGGACGCATTCCGAATGTTGACTGTGGCATATGGTGAAGCTACCTTAAACCGAACCAACGTTTATTGGTTGTACAAAATGTTCTCAGAGGGCGTTTATAGGTGGTGCAAAAAGCGCGCCAAGTTCGGTCGAATGTGAGGATTTTGCTTACAGTTTTCTTCAATTGCAGGGGCGTCGTGAGTTCTTGCCACAGGGTAGAACGGTCAATAAGGAATATTACCTGCAAGTTATGCACAAGCTGCGCGAAGCAAACCGCCGGAAGCGCCCAAATTTGTGGAAGAACAAAAATTGGCTTTTGCACCATGATAACGTCCCTGCTCACGCATCGTTGCTTGTGTGCGAATTTTTGGCCAAAAACAATACACTGATAATGCCGCAGCCACCGTAGTCCCCAGATCTGCCCCCTGTGACTTTTTCTTGTTCCCATGAAACTGAAGATCCCCATGAAAGGACGACGCTACACTACGATTGAGAAGATAAAGACGGCATCGAAGGAGGAGCTGAACAAGATCACAAAAAATGATTTTTTCAAGTGCTTCGAGGATTGGAAAAAACGTTGCCACAGGTGTATAATATCTGGTGGGGATTACTTTGAAGGGAAGAAAATAGATATTCATGAAAAAATAAATAATAATATTTTGGAAAAATACAAAATTCGCGATATTTTTTGAACAGACCTCGTAGAAATCCAAATCTTTAATTAAAACGTCTAATATTTAAAAATTTCAAAAAAAAAAGTTAATTTTTACAAAATATTAAATTGATACAATATATTTTTTAGGAATTTTCAATGCTGCACGAAAGTGCACATCAGGAAGCATCGATAAACATACAATTAATCAAAATTAGTTTTTTAGTTGCTTTTTTTTTGTTAGTAAATTTTCAATTTTCAGTGAAATTTTTTTTTAAAAATACCTTCTTTTATAAATACACTAAAACCTAGATCTGCGTCGTTAATTGGGACCCAAAAAAGACGACGCAAATCGAAATTAATTTTCCTATACATAAATATTTTGTAAATAAGTACTAAAATAAATCATTTCCTTGCGTCAAAAACTATTTTTATTTCAGTCATATGTACATAATACATAAACCAACATAAATCAAATATAAATACATACATAAATTCATTAAATATTATATTAATTCCTTAAATATTAAATAAAATAACATAAAAATTCATTAAATAAAAAAAAATAAAAACTACTTTACATTGCACAGGAATTATAATTTATAAGTTATATTATTATTTTAATTCTAATTCGATGAACTTGACGATTCTGAATCGATTACTACACATATTTCTGTAGACTGTTTTGGTTCTCGTACTGACTTAATTAAAAAGTTGTCCAAAGTTTGCTGCACTTTTGCCGCTTTTTTTCCTGATAAATTTCTTTGTAGCAATTGATAGCGTTATCTATAGATCTTGTCACTTTTAAACTTCGATTTTCGTCAGGGTGATCATCTGCAAAAATGTCCATTGCCAGTGAAATAAGTTGCATCGCTTTCGAAATACAACCAACCCTTAACTGTTTTTCTTCTGGAAACACATCAGGTATATCAATATCGTCCACCAAAGAACGTTCAACATTTATAGAAATCAAATCTTCATTATTAAGCTCTTCATCGTGTGATATCAATATCTCATTAATATCATCTTCCTCCATGCCTTCACTTTTAATTTATATAAACAAAACCAACACTTTTAATTTACTCTTGAGATAGAAAACTAACTGTGAATTATAAGCTTGTACATAAAGATTGAACTACAGAATTAAATGGGAAATCCCCTTTATATAAAATTTAAGCAACGCAAATAAAAATTTTTACGAGGACAATAAAAATTTTAACGACGCAACTCTGAAATCACGAAAATTCAAGAACGACGCAACTTCGAAAACGACGCAAATCGAGGTTTTAGTGTAACTCCAAAAATATTACATAAATAACGCTCAAAAAAAAAACGAATTTATACTTTCTTTCAAGACATATTTTTTTTAACATGAATTCCAAAATAATTGTATTAAAAAAAATAAAAAAATTTAAAGTTTTTATTGTGTTTTACGGAAACAAAATTATGATCTTAACAATATGATCCTTCCCATGTTAGCAAAAATCCTAGAAAAATTAATCCTAAAACGCCTTTATCCCATTTTTGTAACCGAGGGTGTCATTCGTTAGCATCAGTTTGGGTTTCGACCTGAGCATTCCACTATCCAGCAGTGTCATCGCGTAGTTGACTACATAGCGTGTTCGCTAGAGCGAAAGGAATACTGCCCAGGAGTGTTTATTGACATTTCGCATGCTTTCGACCGTGTATAGCACCCTGGATTGCTTTGGAAGTTGCAGCGGGTCCTACCCTCGAGTTATTTCCACATCCTTAAATCTTATCTCTCAGACCGATATTTTCAGGTAGCTGAAAATATGGAGTACTCTGACATTTATCCAATTTCCGCCGGTGTCCCTCAAGGAAGTATCGTAGGTCCTATCCTATACAATATTTATACCCATGACATTCCTTGCCACAACAACAACCTAACCGCAACATATGCTGACAATACAGCCATCCTGACACATCACAAAGATCCTACCACAGCCATTAGTATCCTACAGAACCATATCCACTCCTTAGAAACTTGGTTCAAAAGGTGGAGAGTGAAGGTAAATGAGCAAAAATCTGCTCATGTAACTTTCACACTCTGCCGAGAACAAATTTCCGACATAACACTAAACGGCAGTATTATTCCACAAAAAAATAGCGTACGTTACCTTGGACTTATATTCGACAAACGGTTAACCTGGAACCTTCATACGAAAACTAAAAGACGTGAACTTAACGGACGATACAAACAATTATTACGTCTCCTAGACAGTAAATCAAAACTTACAACAACAAGTAAACTATTACTATACAATACGGTTCTGAAACCAATATGGACATATGGTCTAGAACTTTGGGGTTCGACTAAGCATTCCAACTCCCTACCAATCCAATCCCTACAATCCCGAATCCTTCGTAAAATTGTCAATGCCCCCTTTTATGTGCGAAACACTGTTATCCACCGTGACCTAAATGTTCCATTTGTTCGTGAACTATGCATCTCCCGATATAAAAATTCCATTCGCACCTATCCTTCCACCCTAATCCTTTAGGAAGGGAACTTTTCAGTCCCACCCTTCCAGTATACACCCATCGACGTTTAAAACGGCGATGGCCGAGAGATTCTTTAAAATTATAAAATAAAATTACCCTGTTCTAGAGGTAACATCGATGGCTGTTTTCCTCCACATGTCTTCATGTCCTTGTATATTCCCGTAAAACATCTGCTTGTTACTAGCATAAGTAGTTGTAGATATCATTTAAAATAAAAATAAAAAAATAAAAAAACAATATGAAACCAATCCCATATTTTTCTATGTACGCATTTGCAATTTATTTTTTCACGATTTTTCCTGGAAAGTACGAGTATCTACCGTGTAAAAGCAGAATTGGGTGTAGTGATCTAGGATCAGAAATCATAAAGTTTGATAGAACGTAGCGTATCTATTTATTGATAAAAAAAAGCACCACTTTTTCCAGCTGTAGGCTTGCCATTTTAGTTGTGTGCGATTACAATGGCTGTAGACAATGCAATCAACCTCCCAGTCAACAGCAAAATAGCCGGTCTGCCCTCGAAGCAATTCGTGGATCGTTAACTGATTCGGTTTTACTGATTAGCCGGTCTGCCCTCGAAGCAATTCGTAGATCGTTAACTAATCCGGTGTTCAATGGGATTCGCCAAAATCTGTTAAACAGAAACGTCGAGTTGCATTGGGTTCCCGGTCATGTTGGCATCTGGAGTAATGAAATTGGCCGACTTTTTGGCGACACGGGCTCTCTTTCGTTCTGTGCTTACTGTGATTCCAAACTTGCCCTGCCTATTAACCAAATGTGGCATATGGCGTCTTTAGCCATTCGTAGATAAATAGTCTGGTCCGAAAATGGAAGATTTCTTTCCTCACATATTGGCCTGACACCACTAAACCAGTCTACTCAACAAGCATTCCGAAATTCTGGGCATAACGCACTCACCCATAATTTTCTCTTCGGTAACCAAACATATCCTTTATACCATTCCTGTAGCATACAACTCATTATTAGCCATATTTTAAATGAATGCTAACCAACCCAGCATTTCTTTTTGAACCGGACTTTCTTAAACATCTTAATTTTCTCCACAGAATTTAAAAATATCTGACTTTTCCCTCCAAAAAACAATCGACCAGTTTTATTAGGCATGCTGGCAATGCCAACCTACACGTAACATAACATGAAGTCGCCAAATGACCTCATGGTCGTGGTGCTACAGAACGGTCCTCTGGCTATTGCCTCAGAGATCTTTCAACAACAAAAAAAGCACGTCGTAATTTATTTATTTTCTTAAGGTTTTTTTGGATAGGAAATTAGTTTTAAATTAATTTTTTCTACAGGATTTTGTAATAAGAATGATCTGTTTTTTTCTTTTCAAATAAATCAAATAAGAAATGTGACAGAACAAAATTTATGATATTATTTTGAAGCATAATCAATGCAATTATGTAATGAAAATAAAACATCATTCAAATAGCAGCCTCTAATCCATTCTATCTTGTTCAATAGATCCGGCGCCTTATTTCACGTATTTAGCATTCAATATTCAATTTTAATACATCAATGGTTAACATACCATATACCGATAACTTCAAATAAACCGACAAGAAGAAGTCCAAAGGTGTTAAATTACAGCTTCTTGGTTTTTAAAATTATCGAGTCGTCAAACTTTTCCCGTAATAATAACATAACTTTATATAAGGTATAGTAAAAAGAAATCCATTATTTTTGCATAAAATTGAAGGTTTTATTTAGCATAGATAGAATTACACGATTTGGGTCAAATATGCACCGTTTTGTTAGATAACTTGTTGCCATTTTGGAGGTAATTTCATAATGCCTCTCTCATAGAAACTCTCGTCCCTATTGGCAAAAAACTGGGACACTCGATTTTCACAATCTTCTCTTGAGGCGAATTTTTCACCTGCAAAGTCATTCGTCAAAGACAGGAAGAGGTGGTAATCACTTGGTGCCAGGTCCGGACTATAAGATGGATGCATAAGAACATCCCAACCAAGGTCCCGGAACTTCTGGCGAGTCACTATCGATGTTTGCGGCCTGGCGTTGTCCTGATGGAACACAATTCCTCTCCTATTGGTCAAAGCTGGCCACTTCTGGGCGATTGCTTCTTTCAGACGGTCCAATTGTTGGCAGTATAGGTCCGAATTAAGAGTTCAGCCGTAGGGGAGCAGCTCATAGTAGATGATTCCCTGCCAGTCCCACCAAACACACAGCAAAACCTTCCTGGCTGTCAATCCTGGCTTGACTACCGTTTGCGCTGGGTGACCGCGATTTGACCACGACCGTTGTCGCTTGACGTTGTCGTAATTGACCCATTTTTCATCACCAGTAACCATCCGCTTCAGAAATGGATCGATATTTTTGCGATTCAGAAGCGATTCGCAGATGGAAATTCGGTCCATGAGGTTTTTTGCGATAACTCGTGTGGCACCCATACATCGAGCTTCTTTTTGTAACCAGCCTTATTTAAGTAGTTCCAAACGGTTTTTTGTGCAATGTTTAGCTCCTGGGTAATCGAAACAGTGCTTACGTGACGGTTGGACTCGACGATTTCCTTTATTTTATCGACATTTTCGACAATTGACCTTCCAGAGCGTGGTGCATTTTTGACATCAAAATTACCGGAACGGAATCGACGAAACCAAAATTGCGCATGATTGGCTGTTACAGTATCAGGACCATAAACACTATTCACATTTTCAGCTGCCTGGCTTGCGTTTTCGCCTTGATCGAAGAAAAACTGTAAAATATGGCGTATTTTCTCTTTGTTGGTGTCCATCTTTGACGCGTGCTAAAAAAATACTGAGTCAAGTAATCACAAAACTGTATCAGAAGCTTTTTTAGTACGAAATCTTATCTTTCTAACGCCATCTAGTGCAAACCGATCACACGGGAGATACAGACTCCTAAAGCCATCTATTGGCAAAATAATGGATTACTTTTTACTACACCTTATATTTAAATCATACAACATGCAGCGCCATCTATTGAAAATTTGTAGCATTAAAAAGATAAAGTTCAAACTTGAAAAAAAAATTTGCTGAGACAGACGAATTGATGGAAAAAGTTTATGGTGATGATTGTATGAGTCGTACTCAAGTTTATATATGGTTTACACGATTTAAAAATGGTCGTGAGGATTTAAATGACGACCTAAGGCGAGGTCCTCCAGAAACTAGTAATCGTGCTGAATTGGTGGAAAAAGTCCGTGAAATCATTGGTATCGATGCAAATATTACTACGAGAATGTTGGCTGAGGAATTAAATACGAGTAAAAACACTATTTGGAGAATTTTAACTGAAGATTTGGGTAAAAGAAAGGTCTGTGCGCGTTTTGTTCCACATGAATTAAATGAAGACCAAAAAATCGCTCGTTTGGAGCATTGCAAAGACATTGTTGAAACTGCTGAAAACGATCCAGACTTTCTTGATTCGATCATAACTGGTGATGAGTCATGGTGCTTTAAATATGACCCTGAAACTAAGCGTCAGTTTTCTGAATGGAAATCCAAAGGCGAACCAAAACCAAAAAAAAATGCGTTTTCAGAAGTCTCGAATCAAGACAATGTTGATTACTTTTTTTGATTCGAAGGGTATTGTCCACAAGGAATTTGTTCCAAAATGTCGAACTGTTAATGGAGAATACTATTTAGGCGGTTTAGATCGTTTGTGGAAAAGAATTGGTCGTGTTAGACCCGAGGCCATTCAAGCAGCCGTTAGATATCCCAGCCGTTCAAGCAGCCGTAACCTCGCTTGAACGGCTGGGATATCATCATAAAATGCATAAAAAAATCTATGCATGCGCTGGTTGATCGTTCCAAACGTTGTATTGAGTCTAATGGAATCTATTTTGAATAAGTAATAACTTTCAAAAATAATATAATGTGCATTTTATTCTATATCGGTTATTTTTGGGACACTCTGTGTAGACCGATAACTTCAAATAAACCGAGAAGAAGAAGTCCAAAGGTGTTAAATTACAGCTTCTTGGAGACCATTCCCCATCAACTTTTTTTTAAATTATCAAGTCGCGAAACTTTCCCCGCAATAAATCGATTAAGGCATGGGCTGTGCGGCACGTAGCGCCGTCTTTTTGCTGAAACCACATATTCGTGAAAACAATATCTTCCAATTGATGCCACAAAAAAATCGTTATCATCGACAGTAAAGGTAATTCCTTCCTCATTTAAAAAAAAAAAAATAATGACCTCGTTAATAATTTGTGGCTTGGCTTCAGCCCAGTAACGACATTTTTGTTTATTCACCGATCTAGAGAGAAATAAAAATGCGCCGCATTTAAAAAAGATTTCCTAAAGAAAAATTTTTTGAAAATAAAAAGGAATAACGATTATTTGGATAATTTTCAAACGTTGTCGAGGCGTTAATGTTTACATGAATAAATTGAAAACCCAACTGACAGTAACAGAAAATGGCTGTAGTGTGCACGTGACTATAGCGCATTAGCAGACTGCAATAACGTAGGCTTCGATTAGAATTATTTTGTTTTCATATGTATTAATAAATTTTAAATAATTCTGCTCGAAAAAGTTATGTTCAACTGATATTAAAGTTGTTGAAGGGGTTGTATTTTGTTAATGGTATTAATAAAATATATTTAAAAGAACAATAAAGAGTTTTTATAAATATTGAATTGTCAAGAAAGTAATTTCGTTTCATTACGAAATTACTTTCCGAACAACCCAATAGTTTATTTATTGGCCTTTTTTTTAAGTGAATCATTATTCAATTTGTCCAACTGATGACAGTACACTTCAGAATTGATCGTTGTGTTGCTCGGTAAAAGCTCAAAATAAACGATTGCTTTGAAATCCCATCAAACAGATAGCAGAACCTTTTTTTGATGAATATTGGCTTTCGAAGTGCTTTGAGCTGGTTCATCTTTTTTACTCCAGGGTCTTTTGCGCTTAACATTGTTGTAGACAAACCATTTCTCGTCCCCAGTGATTATACGCTTCAAAAATGGATAATTTTCTTAGCGTTTTAGAAGCAAATCACAAACGTCAATGCGACGGCACTGCGAATTAATTTTCCGTAAGATGAGGAATCCATATGTCGAGCTTTGAAATAAAACCTAGCCGTTTCAAATGATCATGAACGATCGTATTCGATAAATTTAATCTCTCAGCAATTTATCGAGTTCTTATTCGCCGGTTTGCATCAATTAATGCCTTTATTGTGTTTTCATCAGCTTCAACTGGCCTTCCCAGAACGTGGAGCATCTTCGAGATCAAAATTGCCGGATCGAAATTTTGCAAACCAGTTTTGAAACTTAACACATCTTCCCCATACACAACGGATAATTTTTTTCTTGCTTGAACAACATTTTTATCTTTTTTATAGTAAAAAAGTAAAATATGCCGAAAATCCTGTTTTTCACTTTTCATTTTTAAAGGACTATCAACCAAAAACTACTGTGCAGAATCAATCGAATTTTTTCAAAAGCAAGTCTTGCTATATCAGCTGTCAAAATACAAATGATTATGCGGCTTAAGTATGAAGTTGGTTCTTAAAAAATACAATTAGGTCCTCTGTTGGGAAACAACGAGATTACTTTCTTGACGACCCATCATACGAGGTTTGTTCAAAAAGTATCGCGACTTTTGTGTTTTTCCAAAAATTATTTATTTATTCATGAATATCTATTTTGTCCTCTTCAAAGTAATCCCCACCAGATACACTAAAACCTCGATTTGCATTGTTTCGATTTGCATCGTTTTCGAAGTTGCGTCGTTCTTCAATTTTCGTGATTTCAGAGTTGCGTCATTAAAATTTTTATTTGCCTCGTAAAAATGTTTATTTGCGTTGATTAAATTTTATATAAAGGGGATTTCCCATTTAATTCTGTAGTTTTATCTTTATGTACAAGCTTATAATTCACAGTTAGTTTTTTAATTTAAATAAATTAAAAGTGTTGGTTTTGGTTAAATAAATTAAAAGTGTTGGTTTTGGTTATATAAATTAAAAGCGAAGGCATGGAGGAAGATGATATTAATGAGATAACATATTGATATCACACGATGGAGAGCTTAATAATGAAGATTTGATTTCTATAAATGTTGAACGTTCTTTGGTGGACGATATTGATATACCTGATGTGGTTCCAGAAGAAAAACAGTTTAGGGTTGGTTGTATTTCGAAAGCGATGCAACTTATTTCACTGGCAATGGACATTTTTGTAGATGATCACCCTGACGAAAATCGAAGTTTAAAAGTGACAAGATCTATAGATAACGCTATCAATTGCTACAAAGAAATTTATCAAGAAAAAAAGCGGCAAAAGTGCAGCAAACTTTGGACAACTTTTGAATTACCAAAAGTCAGTACGAGAACCAAATCAGTCTACAGAATTATGTGTAGTAATCGATTCAGAATCGTCAAGTTCATCGAATTAGAATTAAAATAATAATATTGGGTGGATGTAAAAGTTATGACCGTTTTTTACATATACAATTAAACATTTTTTTTTTAGATTTGTATTATTTATCTAATCAATATTATATAATTTCCATCCGTTCTTATAACCTTCTCCCATCTTTCTATCAACTTATTAATACCATTAGTGTAAAATTCCGTGGATTTTGATGCGAAAAATGTAGTAAGGGATGTTTTTACCTGCTCTATTGTATCAAATTTTTTATAATTTAAAAAATTTTGCAGTGATCGGAATAAATGAAAATCGGAAGGAGCAAGATCTGGAAAATACGGTGGATACTTGATAACATACCAATTCAACTCATTTAGCTTGTGTTGGGTCATCATAGCCACATGTGGTCTCGCGTGGTCGTAATGAAACACTACCCCTTTTCTGTTTACCAATTCTGGTATATCCTATTGAAGGATAATTGCTGACAATATCGTTCTACTGTAATTGTCTGATTGCGTTCCAAGAGTTCAAAATACACAATACCCTTACAATCCCCCACAAAGCATAACTTTTTTTTGATGGATTTCGGCTTTCGAAGTTGTTAATGGGGCTTGTCCAGGTATAGCCCAATGTCTTTTTCTTGTCACGTTGTTGTACACGACCCATTTCTCATCTCCCGTAACCAAACGATGCAAAAAAGGTTCATGTTTTTGTCTCGCACCCCAAGTAACACAAGTTACGAAAATTAAGCTATTTGACGGCACTCTGACGGCACTATGTTCCGTCATCTAATTACGAATTTGTTTAGGATGGGTTAAGAAACTGTTCGTTCTTTGTCGCTAAAAGGCGGAACTCAAAATTTTTTTGACATAATACGGAACTAAGAGCCGTCAGACGTAACAAAAAAGAAACTCATTGACGGCACTCTTTGAGTGGGTTCCGAGTGCGTTACTTGGGACACAAAGCAACGCACGTTGAAACACGATCCAATAAATTGGCAGCCGACAATTGATGAGGTATCCAAACGTCGTACCCATACGCTTCAAATGTCTTAATACGGTTGTTTGGTTGAGTCCCATCATCGACGCGATCTCTCTGGTGTTTAGACATGGATTGGTGTCAATTATGACTTTTAACTTATCGTCATCAGACTTCAATGGCCGCCCGGTACGTGGTTTATCAATTAGTGAAAAATTCCCAGATCGGAATTTTGTAAACCATCTTCGTACCTGTCGAACTTTGATGATATCTGCTCCATACCATTCGCAAATGTTTTTGGTTGCCACACTCGCGGTATTGTGTTTACGGAATTCATAAAGTAAACAATGACGTAAATGCACTTTATCGACCGACATTTTGAAAAAATACAAGGGCTTTTCACTGTACTCTGGCCAGGCCAAAACTGAATAGAAAGTAGAGAGAAAGCATCCTTTATACAATGGAATCATTTAAAAGAAAATACTATTC
Source organism: Atherix ibis (assembly GCA_958298945.1). Lineage (NCBI taxonomy): Eukaryota > Metazoa > Arthropoda > Insecta > Diptera > Athericidae > Atherix > Atherix ibis. The sequence goes on from OY282609.1 coordinate 9,128,064, forward strand.
ATCATTTCTGAAGAAAAAATTTTTTTACCTAGGATCATAAAAAACGGTCATAGCTTTTGCATTCAATATAACTTATAAATTATAATTCCTGTGCAATGTGAAGCATTTTTTTTATTTTTTTATTTAATGAATTTTTATGTTATTTTATTTAATATTTAATGAATTTATGTATTTATTTATATTTGATTTATGTTGGTTAATGTATTATGTACATATGACTGAAATAAAAATAGTTTTTGATGCAAGGAAATGTTTTATTTTAGTACTAATTAACAAAATATTTATGTATAGGAAAATTAATTTCGATTTGCGTCGTCTTTTTTGGGTCCCAATTAACGACGCAGATCGAGGTTTTAGTGTTTTTATAAAAGAAGTTATTTTGGAAAAAATATTATTGAAAATTGGTAATTTACTAACAAAAAAAAATAATTTTGATTAATTGTATGTTTATCGATGCTTCCTGATGTGCACTTTCGTGCAGCATTGAAAATTCCTAACAAATATTACGTATCAATTTAATATTTTGTAAAAAAGAACTTTTTTTTGAACTTTTTTTAATCTTAGACGTTTTAATTAAAGATTTGTGTTTCTACGAAGTCTGTTCAAAAAGTATCACGAATTTTGTGTTTTTTCAAAAATTATTTATTTTTTCATGAATATCTATTTTGTCTCCTTCAAAGTAATCCCCACCAGATATTATACACCTGTGGCAACGTTTTTTCCAATCCTCGAAGCACTTGAAAAAATCATTTTTTGAGATCTGGTTCAGCTCCTCCTTCGATGCCGTCTTTATCTTTTCAATCGTAGTGTAGCGTCGTTCTTTCATGGGGCTCTTCAGTTTCGGGAACAAGAAAAAGTCACAGGAGGCCAGATCTGGGGAATACGGTGGCTGCGGCATTATTAGTGTGTTATTTTTGGCCAAAAATTCGCGCACAAGCAACGATGCATCATCAGGGACGTTATCATGGTGCAAAAGCCAATTTTTGTTCTTCCACAAATTTGGGCGTTTCCGGCGGATTGCTTCGCGCAACTTGTGAATAACTTGCAGGTAATATTCCTTATTGACCGTTCTACCCTGTGGCAAGAACTCACGACGCCCCTGCAATTGAAGAAAACTGCAAGCAAAATCCTCACATTCGACCGAACTTGGCGCGCTTTTTGCACCACCTATAAACGCCCTCTGAGAACATTTTGTACAACCAATAAACGTTGCTTCGGTCCAAGGTAGCTTCACCATATGCCACAGTCAATATTCGGAATGCGTCCGAGCAATTAATTTTGTTTTTCACACAAAATTTGATACAGATTCTTTGATCTATCTTTTGGAATGGGCAAAAATCGAAGACGAGCCAAAACACGTGCAAGCAAAGCAACTGTCAAAAATTAACTGAACATTCAAAATGGCCGAACTTGTCGGCATAAGTGAGAGACATGAGTACCAACATAACGCCACAAAAAATCGAAAATCGAATATACGTAACCCGCAGAAATTCAAAATTCGCTATACTTTTTGAAAAGACCTCGTATATGATTCGATAGGATACCAATATTAGCACCTCTTTTAATGTGTTCCACGGACATGGAAAGAGTGAAAATTTGCAAACATTTCTGTGAGTAACTCTACTACGGTATCACAATTCTTAGATCCTGTTATGCACAAATAAATGTCGTTAACTTTAATCGACGATAGAAATTGACCTACGCTATGGATCGAGCTGAAATTTTGACAGCTTTCCTGTCGATAATGGGACTTACAAAAAAAATCTTTACGGACACTGCGAGCGCAATTTCTCGGATTTTCTAAGGACTTATTGAACGACCCTCGTATGTTATTACCAAACACCAATTCGAAAACGGATATCAAGAACTTCCACTTTAGCTAAATTTAAACACAATTTATTAAAAATAATCCTTTAAAAAAACAAAAAACTCTCCTTTTGCTTTTTCACGATTTCTAGATGCCAAGAAGATTTTACAATATAAAATAACAAATGATATATTTTAGTTGTCTTCATTGCATACTTTATTATTGAATTATAATTTCGATAGCTTCGAAAGGATAGAGCTCTTTGTTTAGCTTAAAACTGAAGCTACACTATATATCTTGTTGTTGAAATATTAAAATAATGCCAATAATTAAACTATGCTTCGGAATCGACTTTTAGTTTTGCCATGAAAGCTGCCTTGCGGTCTTCCACCTTCTTCTTTCGTTCTTCTCTAGTCAATTTCTTCATGGTCCAGCGTTTCTTCACAGTTGTGCTCTTTTCCTTCTTTTTGTGTGCTGGATCAGATCGGATGCTAGCATGAGCTTTCTTGTATATTTCTTCTAACTGGAAATCAAAAAAGGAAAAAATTTCAATGATAATCCTTGCAATAATGTCATTTTGTTATTTTTTCTATTGTATTGACAAATTAAGGACACAAAATGAGTGTAAGCTCAATTTATGTCGAACATCATCAAAGTTGTTGTGGTCCATTTTCGGCACTACAGTACTAAATGCCTTACGCACGTACTGTGGTAATTTATTGAATGGACGTTTACTACAATACAAATGGATTTACTTACATCATCGGCCTGGATGCCCAGACCAATATATTTGCTGAATTGTTTCTTGAAAGCGTTATCATCTTCTTCGGCTAAGGTACGCATATAATCGGCAACGTGCTGGCCAAAAATGTGAGCACGATGTACATCAGCATTGAAACTTCCTGCCGAATAGCCAGGGAACCGCTTGACGGAATGAGGAATGTTAAGTCCGCCATCGACGGCACCTTTCATTGCACCAAAAACTCGGGCACCTGTGGTGGTTCGGCTCAAGCCAACGTCCAAATAACAACGGAAGGCAGCTGGTCCATCATCGACCGGTTCAACATTGTATGCATCTCCAGTTACTTCTGTACACCCTGAATAAAGGGAATCCAACCCTAATTTCTGCAAAATACGACGGGCTACCAGCAAACCAGTGCAGTAGGCCGCAGCGTAGTTTGTAAGTCCAACCTGTTTATTCAAAAAAAAAAAAAAAATTTCAAATCAGAAAATTTCAAAACTTGACAACACATCATCTCTAACAAACCTTTATGCCGTAATGTGGAAGCTCATGAGAGTATGCGGCGCATACAATACGATCTCCTTCGATTCGAGCGTATGCAATTTGACATGTAATGTCCTTGTTGCTAAGACGAACGATCAAACGATACTTGGGAGTATTGTATTTGTTTTTGTCTTGGAAAATCAAACGTTTCCGAGCATAATAATCGGTTTTACCCTCGCGACGCCTCTTAAATTTCACTTGATAACGCTTGAAGTACTGCTTATTTTTCACAACTTTAACGAAACCCTATAAAAATGAAAAATTCCAATTAATACATAAATTTATCGAGCACCCAAACGAATGGATGGATCCATGAACCAAACGTCACTTTTACTAATCCTCATTTTTCTTAACAATCCTTCAAAATATATCTCACAATTTATCATAAATCTGATCACTAATATTTGTTATAGATTTTAAAATGCCTATTTAATTATATTCACTCACCATTTTCGTTGATTTTCAATAAAAACCGGCGGGCAATAATTGCGAGATTGTAACTCTTCTAAGCCCACCAAAAAAAGAAAGTCTGCTTCTTCTTTCTCTGCTAAAAACCGGAAACATGTGACCGAGACTCGATTTAAATCGAATATGGCAATTCACTTTTAATGCTACACATTTGAAATGAAAATGTATACTTGAATTTTTTTTTGTATTTCTGACATAAATAAAGTTTTTTAATTTTTAATAAATGAATTTTTTATTTGAAAAAAATTAACATAGACAAATTAATTGAGATATTTCAGATATTGATAATTAATTTTAATTTAATGTCTCCGTAAGCTACATTATTGGCATAATATTAATATTTGCATATATAGTAAAAAATAATATATTTTATCTTAATTATTTTATTAGATGGTTTCATATATGTAATTTAAAGAAAAACTGTTGAATTGAGCCCCAATTATCCCAGCATGATGGTACGTTGGTTGAATTCACGTATATATAACTCTTCGAGACTCAAATGGAATTTTTAGATATTTGTTTTGACAGATGTCATTAGATAATGTCAAATGCGTGTCTTCCACTGAAAAGATAACGTTCTGCCTTTCTTCGGATTACCAGTTATAATTAATAATAATTACAATAATTTCCAGTGGAATATACGAATATTTCCAGCTCATATTCCTTCTACTCAAGAGTAATAATATTTTTTTTTACCAAGAATTAATACTAAACAAATCATTGATATTGTAATAAAATGAGATTAATTAATGTTTTTATTACGTGGAAATAATCGTGCCATTAATAAGTGTAAAGGTTGGCGTGAATTCTGCCAAAATATGTAATTGGCTTTGATTATATTATAAAATGGGTAATGATCAGAGTAATCTGAAAGGATTAGAAGTAGATAAGAAAGCAATTGAGGTAACTGATTTCTGGTCGTTGTACAATGCCGAAATTCCAAAAGAAGACGGAAGCACATTGCTTTCGATATTTCAGGGCGAGCCATTGGTGAATGGACAGTTATGGGTAAACCAAAGTCCATTAGAACGTGCCACAAAAGTAAATTTTATTTGTATATTAGAACAAAATTAATAATAAACGACTGAATTTTATGATTGTGTAGAATTTCATGATATACCGGTATCCGTGCATTCTGAAATACGTCGCTTCGTGGGACCGAGGCTCACAGAAATTGTTAGCAACGGAAAGGTGCAGGCCACTCTCCTTAGTTATACAAACACAAACAGATGTCCAAATTTGTTTAGGTTTAAGGAACATTTTATGTAGTTTAATATTTCTTACAGAGCAGGTATATTAACAAAAGAATGAAATAAAATTGATCATATTTCCATTACGGTTATTGTTTTCTGAATATTTTTAGGCTAAAGCAAGACATTTAAATATTTGCCCTAGTTCGATATATGTAAGTGTTGATGGGACTTGGCGCTTAGCTGGATTCGAACATGTATGGGCTGCTAAAGAACTGACAAAAGACCTCCTGACTAATACGAAATCATATCGGTATAGTAAGGCTGTAGATGCAAATGAGGTGAAGAATATTGGGGACGGACTGGAGCAGTATGCATTTGCAGTACTGTGCGATGAGATTTTAAAAAATAATAAAACAGAAAACACTGAGTTTGTCAGTGAATTTCGCGAATACTGTTCAACTCAGATGAAGCATGCGACAGTAGCGATGAGACCAAAACTATCGGAAGTCTTACTTCATCCGTATTTCAATCACGAGTTTGTGTTAATTCATTCATTCCTTACGGAGTTGCCGCTAAAAAATCTAATTGAGAAGCAAAATTTCTTTACCGGACTTATCGACAAGCTGCGCTATTTTGATGAAACAATAGTTGCGTCACAGTTGGGAAAGTTACTACTTTCACGTATGGTCTTGTTAGATACAACTGCTCAACTGTGCGTAACTCCATACATTTTGAAAACAAAAACTGACATCTCAGCGGCCTTATTTACAAATCCAACATATACTAAGTATATTATTCCAATAATAAAGCAAATATTCTACGTTCGTGATACACAAATACGCATGATACTATTGGAGTATTTCAAGAACTATATTCATCTACTTACTAAGGAGGAGCTGCAAGAACAAATACTGCCAAATTTGCTATTGGGCATCAAAGATTTGAACGAGACTTTAGTAGAGAAGACATTGCGTTGTCTGGCCGATTTAGTACCGATTTTAGGTTCAGCCGCTGTGATAGGAGGGAATCGTGGACGTTTGTTTGCTGATGGCAGACCGCAAGGACTTCCTGATTCAACAATTCATTGGGTTGAACCGAGATCGATTACGCCAGTTATTAGCTCTGGCGGATATGTTTTATCAGGCAGTCCTATACCCGACAATGTCGATGTGAGTGAGAGTTTCGTCTCCGTAAATGGAAATGGTGATGATAATTTGTTGCCAGCAAATCTGAGCTCAGATGGAGGAGAAGATATTCGAACAGCAACAGATGGTGAATTGGAAGATGACGATGGGGCATGGAGTGAATGGGAAAATAATGACATCAATTCTCCATCGGTAGATGTTAGCAATACTGTAGATGAGACAATTGACCGACTCGATACACTCACCGTTAACGATAAATCACATACAATCATCATCGAACCAGCAATAAAAACAAAAACTGAATTGAATCCATTAACGACGAACACTGCCAAACCGGCATCTGTTAGATACATTGAAGACATTAACGAATTAGATATAAAAAATAAAAAATTCACGCCACTGCACGAAGTTGAAGAGATTGATTTTTTCAAAGATATGGAACCGAAAATAGAGACAACTAAAATAATTATACTCCCAGATAATAATAATCAACTAATCCAAAACAATTCTCTAAATTATAATAATAATAATAATAATAATAATATTCAAATTAATGATACAAAACAGAAAATTCGAACAATCGATGAAACTGTTACCGTCGATGATAGTCGTTTTCAAATCAAAATCGAAAATGATGATTTATGTGAGTCTGGTTGGGATGATGATACAAATGATTGGGGCAATGACAATTAACATGCTATATTTGAGATTCATTATTATTATTAATATTTAAACAAACAAAAAAAAAACCTATCAAATTGTTTTATCATTAGTTATAAATTATTTGTTTTCTTTGAAAGGTCTTATATATTATATAATATCTGTAAACGAAAATAAAAACTATTTTATTTAAAAAAAAAAATTGAATTTTATTAAAATTAAATAGTATTTATTATTTATAAGACATGTAACAGAGTGGTCATAAAAGAGCGCCCCATGACCATGAGGCCTTTTGGCAACTGTTTTCTATTCTTAGGATTTAAACCTATTTTTTAGCTGTTTGAATTGATGTGTTCGATGGGAAAATGTTACTCGGTTAGTTGAATAATAAAAGAAAAAACGTTATTAATGCAAACATAAAATTATGAACGAAATATTTTACCGCTAATACCTTCTAAAAGAAAATTAAAGTCGGCTCTTTTCGAGCTAAATAAAAATGTTAAAATATTTCATGTTTTTATTGCTATTGTTTATGAAGTCAAAATTAAATAAACAAAAAATTTCATAGAAGCAAAATAGAAAAAAATAATAGTCCCTTTCGAAAAATAGCCAATTAAAAACAAAAACAACACCCTCTCAGACGTCCTCCAATAGTAAAAAATCAAAAATCCAAAAATTTCCGCCCTTCCTCAACGAGACAAAACAAAAATATACGAAAAAAATAGCTTTTCTCTTCCACCAACCACCAAAAACACTAAAAAAAAAGGATTAATAAAAAAGCACCCACTTCACATCAAAAAGAGTTAAAAACTTTAAAAAAAAAAACATTCCTCAAAGAGAAGAAATTAAAAACCACCTAAAAAATGACAAAACAGACAAATTAAAAAAAAAATTTAGCCGAAATAACAAAATCAACCGATCCCACCCCCCTTCCCCCTTTCATTAAACAAGAAAAACCTACCATTCTCACTTCCAACAAAAAACAACTAAAAAAAAGATATATAAAAAAAAAAAAAAATTAACCAAGAAACACGCCACCATCCACCGTAAAAATGGCCAAAAACAAAAAAAAAAACAACACCCTCTTAGACCTCCTCCAACAGTAAAAAATCAAAAATCCACTAAGTTCGCCCCTCCTCAACGAGAGAAAACAAAAATATACGAAAAAAATACCTTTTCTCTACCTTCAACCACAAAAAAAACCAAAAAAGAAGAATAAATTTAAAAAAACCGCCCTTCACGGCAAAAATTATTAAAAAAGACATTCCTCAAAGAGAAGAAATTATAAGTCACCTAAAAAACAACAACACCAAAAAATTAAAAAAAAAAAAATTTAGCCGAAATAACAAACTCAACCGACCCCACCCCCCTTTCCCCTTTAATTAAACAAGAAAAACCTACCATTCTCACTTCCAACAAAAAACAACTAAAAAGATATATTAAAAAAAAAGAAAAATTAACCAAGAAACACGCCACCATCCACCGTAAAAATAGACAAACAAAAACAACACCCTCTTAGACGTCCTCCATTAGTAAAAAATCGAAAATCCACAAAGTTCCGCCCCTCCTCAACGAGAGAAAACAAAAATATACGAAAAAAACCAAAAAAAAAGGATTAATAAAAAAGCACCCACTTCACATCAAAAAGAGTTAAAAACTTTAAAAAAAAAACATTCCTCAAAGAGAAAAAATTAAAAACCACCTAAAAAATGACAAAACAGACAAATTAAAAAAAAAATTTAGCCGAAATAACAAAATCAACCGATCCCACCCCCCTTCCCCCTTTCATTAAACAAGAAAAACCTACCATTCTCAGTTCCAACAAAAAACAACTAAAAAAAAGATATATTAAAAAAAAAAAAAATTAACCAAGAAACACGCCACCATCCACCGTAAAAATAGCCAAAAAAAACAAACAAAAACAACACCCTCTTAGACCTCCTCCAACAGTAAAAAATCAAAAATCCACAAAGTTCCGCCCCTCCTCAACGAGAGAAAACAAAAATATACGAAAAAAATACCTTTTCTCTACCTTCAACCACAAAAAAAAACCAAAAAAGAAGAATAAATTTTAAAAAAAACCGCCCTTCACGGCAAAAAGAGTTAAAAATTATTAAAAAAGACATTCCTCAAAGAGAAGAAATTTAAAATCACCTAAGAAACGACAACACCAACAAATTAAAAAAAAAAAAAATTTAGGCGAAATAACAAACTCAACCGACCCCACCCCCCTTCCCCCTTTCATTAAACAAGAAAAACCTACCATTCTCACTTCCAACAAAAAAAAGATATATTAAAAAAAAGAAAAATTAACCAAGAAACACGCCACCATCCACCGTAACAATAGCCAAAAAAAAACAAACAAAAACAACACCCTCTTAGACCTCCTCCAACAGTAAAAAATTAAAAATCCACTAAGTTCGCCCCCTCCTCGACGAGAAAAAACAAAAATATACGAAAAATACCTTTTCCCTACCTTCAACCACCAAAAAAACCAAAAAAGAAGAATAAATTTAAAAAAACCGCCCTTCACGGCAAAAAGAATTAAAAAAGACATTCCTCAAAGAGAAGAAATTAAAAATCACCTAAAAAACAACAACACCAACAAATTAAAAAAAAAAAATTTAGCCGAAATAACAAACTCAACCGACCCCACCCCCCTTTCCCCTTTAATTAAACAAGAAAAACCTACCATTCTCACTTCCAACAAAAAACAACTAAAAAGATATATTAAAAAAAAGAAAAATTAACCAAGAAACACGCCACCATCCACCGTAAAAATAGCCAAAAAAAACAAACAAAAACAACACCCTCTTAGACCTCCTCCAACAGTAAAAAATCAAAAATCCACAAAGTTCCGCCCCTCCTCAACGAGAGAAAACAAAAATATACGAAAAAAATACCTTTTCTCTACCTTCAACCACAAAAAAAACCAAAAAAGAAGAATAAATTTTAAAAAAAACCGCCCTTCACGGCAAAAAGAGTTAAAAATTATTAAAAAAGACATTCCTCAAAGAGAAGAAATTTAAAATCACCTAAGAAACGACAACACCAACAAATTAAAAAAAAAAAAAATTTAGGCGAAATAACAAACTCAACCGACCCCACCCCCCTTCCCCCTTTCATTAAACAAGAAAAACCTACCATTCTCACTTCCAACAAAAAAAAGATATATTAAAAAAAAGAAAAATTAACCAAGAAACACGCCACCATCCACCGTAACAATAGCCAAAAAAAAACAAACAAAAACAACACCCTCTTAGACCTCCTCCAACAGTAAAAAATTAAAAATCCACTAAGTTCGCCCCCTCCTCGACGAGAAAAAACAAAAATATACGAAAAATACCTTTTCCCTACCTTCAACCACCAAAAAAACCAAAAAAGAAGAATAAATTTAAAAAAACCGCCCTTCACGGCAAAAAGAATTAAAAAAGACATTCCTCAAAGAGAAGAAATTAAAAATCACCTAAAAAACAACAACACCAACAAATTAAAAAAAAAAAATTTAGCCGAAATAACAAACTCAACCGACCCCACCCCCCTTTCCCCTTTAATTAAACAAGAAAAACCTACCATTCTCACTTCCAACAAAAAACAACTAAAAAGATATATTAAAAAAAAGAAAAATTAACCAAGAAACACGCCACCATCCACCGTAAAAATAGCCAAAAAAAACAAACAAAAACAACACCCTCTTAGACCTCCTCCAACAGTAAAAAATCAAAAATCCACAAAGTTCCGCCCCTCCTCAACGAGAGAAAACAAAAATATACGAAAAAATACCTTTTCTCTACTTCCAACCACCAAAAAGACCAAAAAAGAAGGAAAAATAAAAAAACACCCACTTCACATCAAAAAGAGTTAAAAATTATTAAAAAAAACATTCCTCAAAGAGAAGAAATTAAAAATCACCTAAACAGACAAATTAAAAAAAAAACAAAAAAATTTAGGCGAAATAACAAAATAATAAACTTAACCTGACCTCCCCCCCTACCCGTCATTAATTAAATAAAAAAAATGTAACCTTGCCATCCAACAAAAAATAAGCTAAAAAAAGGATATATAAAAAAAAAGAAAAATTAACCAAGAAATACGCCGCCATCCTCCGTAAAAATTGTCAAAAAAAAAAAATCCAAATCCAAAAATCCAATCAATTTTGTGCAATTTTTGCAATCGAGAAAATCTAGCAGGAGCCCAGTTTTCAGAAGAAGCAATTTTTATGCCCTTTCAAATGTTGCAATGCCATGATAATTTCCGAAATTTAAACATTTGATAGGTTTTTGGTTAAAAAAAATCGTGTTTTGTTACGCCTAATGGTCTACTACCAGTATCGCTTATTATTTGACGATTTTCTAGTTGCGCCTATTTGCCTACTATCAGTTTTACACTGATTGCGCCTACGTACCTACTATTTGCTGCATACATTAATTTCTTTTTACTCAGTGAATAGATTTGTTTTTAATGGCTTTAAAAAGAACCGTTATTTTTGGAAAATTTTTCTTTTTGCACACATGCTCACAACATATTCATAGAATCATGAATGAAAACGTATGAATTATAAAAATTACAACATAGAAAATATGCCTTCTATTAATTTGAATATGAAATTTGTATAATTTTATTTTTGATTCTAAAAAGAACCATTTGCTCTTTTTGGGGTTTTTATTATTTTTTGTTGATTTTTTTTTCAAATTATTTGTCAATGTTTATTTAGTCTTCTTTTTATTTGCTATTTTATTTTTACTTTTATTTTTCATAATTTTTTCTGTGGACAAAATTGACCAATGTTTTATTGATGGAGTTTTTGTTATTGAGCACAGTCCGCTCGTTAAAGTTCAGTTTCGAAAGAAAAACCACTTGAACGCTGCTTCTTCCATCTCTTTCCCTCCTAATAAATTGATTAAAACTAAATTACTTAAATAATTATTCACCTTGGGAGGTCTAATCCCCACCAGATATTATACACTTGTGCTAACGTTTTTTCCAATCCTCGAAGCACTTCAAAAAATCATTTTTTGTGATCTTGTTCACCTCCTCCTTTGACGCCGTCTGTATCTCCTCAATCGTAGCGTAGCGTCGTCCTTTCATGGGGCACTTCAGTTTTGGGAATAAGAAAAAGTCACAGGGGTGCAGCTCTGGGGAATACGGTGACTGCGGCATTATTAGTGTCTTGTTTTTGGTCAAAAATTCGCGCACAAGTAACGATGCGTGAGCAGGGGCGTTATCATGGTGCAAAAGCCAATTTTTGTTCTTCCACAAATCCGGGCGTTTCTGGGGGATTGCTTCGCGCAACTTGCGCATAACTAGCAGGTAATATTCCTTTTTGACCGTTCTATCCTGTGGCAAAAACTCATGATGCACCACGCCCCTGCAATCGAAGAAAACTGTAAGCAAACCCTTCCCATTCAACCGAACTTGGCACGTTTTTTTCGGTCTTGGCTCGTCATAATCATAAACCCATGATCTGTCACCAGTTATAACAACTTTTTGTGCGCTTTTGCCATTTTATGGTCGTAGTAATCGTCCGTACATTTCGACCGTACATTTTCTTTACATAATGTTCAAGTACCAATATGGCAAAGAATCGCTTGAAGTAATAAAAATATTGCTGCCGTTCAGGCAAGTGTTGCTGAAGACTTCAATTTGTCGATTCCAAGACTTTCTCAAGAATTGGGACTGTCTCAAACCAAAACCTGGCGGATTTTGAGAAAGGATTTGGCCCATTGGACCACCGTAAACGTCGTGAACTTTTTATAAAATTTAAGCAACGCAATAAAAAATTTTCACGACGCAACTCTGAAATCTCGAAAATTCAAGAACGAAAACAACGCAAAATGAAATCACAAAAATTCAAGAACTTCGAAAACGACGCAAATCGAGGTTTTGGTGTAATCAATAATACAATTCAAATAAAACTAATTATTTATCAAAATAAAAAAATAAAAAAAAATAAAAACTAATAATTTCATATGTATAAATTTAAATGAATATTCATTATTAAAGGGATGATAAAATATAATTTTATTTTCAATACAATATTTATGAAAAACTATCAAGCCCATAATCGTGATGATTTGTTGCAATTATTATGTACAGATTTCCAGAGTGTATATATGGTATCCAATAATTTCGGTCTTTAATGTAATCGACCTTGTGCGCGAGCACGAGTCTATGTGTGTTGAGTTATCTGTGGTACAAAACGAAGAGAGACGAAGAAAAATTGAGAGAAAATGTACGAGGCTACACAACCTCGGAACAGAGAGGCTACAAATTATTGATAAAAAAAAACACAATTCCGACAGTAACTATGTACAAACTGACTGCAAATATACTTTCAAAAATTTACGAATTTCGCCTAAATAAACCAATGAAATACAATTGCAATAAAATTCCATATTTATAAATGTTGTTTTTATGCAATTTTTTAATAAAACGTATTCACTTATCTTCTTTGTATTTAAATTTCAATTATCAAAAAACAATCCAGTCACATAACAAAATCCTGAAATTAATGGCTTTACTTGAATTACAGCCGCAACATAAAAACATGGTCTAATTTGGCGATAAAATAATCAGAGTTATGTGCATTCGTATAAGACTGTGAGTATTTTAAAATTTTTGACTTCAACAAATGGATTCAGTTTTGAGTTACAGTCAGAATTTTGTTTCTACCATATCTGTGTATGTTCAGATGTATACACAAACCGAACATCGTTCGATTGGGAGAGGCATCATCACTGATTCAACTCGATAGTAATTAAGTCGTGCTTGCTGTTATACCACGTACAGTCCTGCCGATTTTTATTATATTTGTATAAATAAATTTTTTAATAAAATGAAAAAGTATAAAATCTCGCCAAAAAAAGATTGGGGTGTTAAATGTTGTTTACCACATTGTCGGCTTAATCGTAAAAGTGCATTAGGCAAAAGATTGAAATATTTCGTATTTCCATCAGTGGACTCGCCATTTTTTCATTTATGGATGGAAGCTTGTAATTTGGATGTAGCACCTTCTCCAAAAAAGGCGTACGTTTGTTCAATACACTTTAGTAAATCTGCGGTAGGAAAACAACGACTGAAAAAGAGCTCACTACCTACGCAATACCTAAGGCCATCTGATGCTTCATACATTTTGAATATGGCACAATTAGTAGAAAAGGATCAGCTACGGAATGACACTATAGTTTTGGCAGGTAATGTGAGATGATTTACGTAAATTGCAAAAAAAAAACAGAAAATTATATATTACCTATAAATTTAATTAAAAACTATCGAAAATATATAATATAGTTTCGATGTACAAAACTCCAAAGATTTCTTTTGTAAATCTGATTGATACTCCCTCGGTGAATTTTCGCTAAGAGAGAGAATCTCTGTTTTGAAATGTCAAACTTGTAAAAAAAAGGAATTTAAGAGAAAATAAACTGAGAGAGTTCGTCGTTGTGACATGTTTTTTTATGATAGATAACATGCTGAGAGAGCGATGAAGAGAAATTACAAGTAAATTAAGCTCTTTATTTAAATAATATTTTTTTTTTTTTAAATAAAGTGTTATCCATTTCGTGTGATTCGGAATGCACAGGTCTGCCATTTGACAGCTGTCATAAATATATTTTATTTTATTTAAATTTTACCATTTAACAATTCTCGCGCAAGAATTGCAGCCTACTACTGACAATGGAATGAGAAGAAGATACGCCGGGTTGAGAGCTGGCACGGCAGATTTTAGATGCTGAATTTTCTCTGGTTCAATGGATACCATTCATCGAGCCAGAGAAAATAAACAAAATTACTGTGAAAATCGAAAAGTGACTTTGGTGACTGAAATAGTGATTGTCGGTCTGGTATGCATTTTAGTCTTAAAAGTGACTTTGTGGTTTGAAGGTCCGTACTTGTTGTTGTTATTTGTAAGTTCCATTTAGACATTTGGCGACTTTATAGTACGTGTGGGAAAAAGTTATCTGTGTTTAGTAGTATAGAATATTGAGAATTTTGTTATATTTTGTGGAGCAGATTAGTATGTTGTAGAAATTTAAATAGGGGACTGGGGAATGGAGTTGTTGGGTCCAGGAGCTCCATAATGGGAGGAATCCTGCTCGCGAAGTAATTCTTGGTTATGTGGCATTCATGTAGAATATGGGTGATAGTGAAATGAGTGCCACAGGATTGGTGCTGCCAAAAAGGAAGTTATGAGTAAGAGCAGTATGTCCAATCTGGATTCTGAAGAGCTTCCGTGCCCAGAATTTCGGTATGGATGTTGAATAATACTGGTTTATTGGTGGTTATTCAATAAGGTCGACAAAAATGTGTCGCTATTGGTCCAGTAATCGTGTCTGCGAATGGCTAATGGTGGTAGTTCCAATTCTGTTAGTAGGCAAGGCAAATTGGGAATGATTAAGATCACTACTGGTCGACAGAATGTTTCTCCAGCCAACTTGTCAGCACTTTCATTGCCCACAATTCCCACATGCCCCGGCACCCAATCCAACTCAACACTCCTATTGCTAAGTAGGCTATAGCGAATTGCGATAAGTACTGGGTCACTCGATGGGCTACAAATGGCTTTAAGGACGGCAAGGCTGTCGCTAAAAATAATAACGCTCCGTTGGCTGGGAATATTGGTCGCAATTTCAATTGCTGTTTTAGTGGCCCAGAGCTTCTCGTAATATGGAGCTGCCCTATAAGGGAAGATTTCGACGACCGAAAAAGATGTAGTATAGGTGTCAGAGGCGGTATCCATGAACAACAGTCAATGGATCTTTTAATCCGTCCAACTGTTCAAGGAAAAACTTTCTATATGTGGACGGATCAGTACTAGCCTTCTTTAAACCTGTCAAGAGAAGCAGACACTTTTAACTTTGCTCCCAACCACGGTTTCCAATCTGGGTGTGGAAGGGAAATTTGGAAAAAAGGGGGAAAGGATGGAGGAATTGCTTTCAAGGTGGAAAGTGATGATGAGTTCCTTTTTGAACTGGGTGGAGATGAAAATGTTTTTCATTAAAGTGTAGAGGGGATAATTTGGATGCCATAGGTTTTTGGAAATTAGATTTAGGCGAGCTTTTTGAACATAGAAAGAGATAGGTTTTCGACCAGTTTCTATCAGTATGGACTCCACCGGAGATGTCCACTGGAAGGTCCGTATTTTTTTGGAAATGAAGAAAAATAGACCGTTACCGTCAAATCTGAGTACTTCGACCTGAAACGTATTATAAACGACTTTTTTGGTCTGATTTAAATGGTTTTAACAAGGACTATATGCGGTTTTTAAACAAAACGATGCCATAAACCCTAAAGCACTACCAATTTTGGGTTAATTGCGCGAAAACTTCCCAGGACGCGTAATTCCAACATTTGATTATTTCAATTGTCCTCCCAAAATCGTTCGTTTTATGCCATTAGAATTTTTTTTAATTTTAAAAACCAACATCCGTGAAGTAATGACAATTCGGAATGTACGAAAAAGTCATTAAAAATTACTTCGAAAGGATAGGGAGTCTTACAAAAATTCTCGTAGCTGCCATTTGATTAGTTTTATATTTCATACATAATGACAAGGTCTTAACAATATATTGAAATAAAAATCTGGATTTTAAATGCGTTCAACTAACTTTTACTTTCCGAAGCACAAACAGGATACCCCTTTATAATTAAATGTGACCACCAATATCTTATGATCATCGGATATACCAGGTGTATAAGCTTAAATCCGCTGTTTTTAGTAACAAAAAAACATGTTTTTTCATAGAAAGCAAAAACAAATTTACTCAAAGTACTTGCCCTCGCTAGCTACACATTTTTCCCATCTCTCGGGCAATATGTGGATACCACGCCACGGACGCGTGGTCCAGCGACGAAAACAGGTGGTAGTCGGAAGGGGCCAGGTCTGGTGAATAAGTGGGGTTGGGTAACACCTCCCAGTTGAGTATCTTCAAGTAGTTTCGGACCATTTTTGACGTATGCGATGGTGCGTTGCCGTGGAGGAAAATCAGCTTGTCATGTCTTTGTTGATAATGCGTCCTTTTTTCACGCAGAGCATGGTGCAATTTGATCAGTTGTTGGTGGTAGCGGTGGGCATTAACAGTTTCACCAGGTTTCAACATCTCATAGTAGACGATACCCTGTCGATCCCACCAAACGCCCAACATGGTCTTCCGTCCGAAGCGATTAGGTCTTGGGGAAGATGTTGATGGCCTGTCACAATCCGATGCAGGAACGACTTTCTTTTTTGTCTGCCGAGCAAGATTTCGCATGTGTTTTGGCGTCGCTCCATCTGCCTGTCGTTCAAATCATGCGGCATCCATTTTCCGATCTTTTCAATCTTCCCCATGACACGCAGACGTATGGAAATGGCTGGTTGAGTAACGCCCAATTGCTCCGCGAGCATTTTTTGCGATTGGGTATCGTCTTCGTCCAAAAAAGCCTGCAATTGATGGTCCTCAACCTTCCAAGGCCGATTTTCACGCTTCTTGTCCCACAAGTGAAAATTGCTGTCTTTGAACCGACGAAACTAATCTCGGCACGTTGTTTCCGATAAAGCACTGTCACCATAGGCCTCCATAAGCATTCGATGCGATTCGGCAGCCGATTTCTACAAATTGAAGCAGAAAAGCAGAGCTTCCCGCATATGCTCTTTTTCTGGCATAAAACTAGGCATGATTACCAAAGGAAAAATGTATGTTGTTGTACGAAATTGCTGACAATGTGCACTGATTAATGTTGACAGATGTCAAACTCATAGTATGGCGTGCCCTTAGATTAAAGAAGTACTGGATAGGTCTCTACACAAAAATTCTGTACAAAATTTGTTGGCAATACATTCATAGAACGCACACACATGCAATACAACAGAAACGGCGTAAATCATTGGGGGCCAATTTAAAAGTTCAGTATGCTATTGAAGCGGTTCGTTTAAAACCATTTTAATGTGTGATATCATTTACACATACACGTATGCGTAAAGAAGTAGATTTTTTAATATTGCGGGTCTTGTTTGATGGAATTAGTTTTGTAAATATGAAATAAAACACAGTATTCAATATTTAAATATTTATTTATTTATTATGTATTTTCATTTTATTTATTTCACTGTATATTATTTATTAAAACAGAATTTTTAAAGTGGGGAATAGTATATAAAAATATGAATTGTAAGTTATTTGATTATATGAAAGCAATTATATGCCCAATTAGCTGTTAATCGTATACAACATTAAAGGAAATGCTTTAAAACTAAATTACAATATGAAAAATTTAATGTACTTAAAAATTAATAACTAATATTCTAAAAAAAAAGAAAACAATATTATGTAGTAAATGCATTATAATATGGTCTAATAGAGCAATCAAAACAAATTTATTTAAGGCACTGTACTATTTTATGGTAAACATTGAACTGTCAACATCGGATTCACAAATGACAAAGCTAACCCCCAAGTCTTCACATTCATGGAGAATTAAAGTCTTCAAACTCTCCGAAAGTCTACATAATTGAGGCGGTTTATATTTGATTGATATTTACGAAATGTATAATGAACCTAAAATAGAATTCCATTTCGTATCAAAAGATTGTACAAAAAATAAAAAGACCTATCGTTGTAATTAAATTGTATTTTTGTTTCCAGTAAGTGAATTAAAATAAATATAAATTATGCTTTTGCAATTAAATAAATTTCCATTACGACACATAGATGGCAGTGGGTGTCATGTCTACATAAAAATTTCTTGACAGTCATATCCCCCTAGTAAAAATTTGTACACAAAATTGCGTATACATATACGGTAAGGGCCTATCCAGGTATTATTTAATCAAAGGGCGTGCCCATGGTAGTAAAATACGCTCACTTACGCCATCTATAACCAAACAGCGGATTTAAGCTTATACCCCTGATAATCATTACTAAAATAGTAAAGGGATTTATCTTATATTTATATTTTCATATAAAACTATCATGTCTATTTAAAAGAATTATTAATATTATTATTTTTTTTTTGTAGATGAATCTAGCGAATCGTTTTCTTTATCTTCACGATCCAATGTTTCTTCGCCCGTATCATTTGATCAGCGAATAGATTTTCCAGTGAGGTCTATACCACAATATAGTACAAATAGTGGGGCACCGTTCTCGAAATCAGAAAATCGAATGACACCATTTCTGAACAATTACGAACTATGGCAGATAAATTCAGCACAACAAAAACATGTCGAGCCAACTATACAAACGAATCCTTTTATTAATTCTAGTTTTGCTTATGATAAAAATTTTGCCATAAATATAAAACAAGAACCAGAATTAATAATTCCAACTAGTCCAGATCCGAAATTCGATAATAATCTCGGATTTGATAATTATTTAGCAGATGCAATTATAACCAATAAAAATGATGAATCGTTTGCATTTCTAACAAATGGTATTAATAATGAAATTGATTTAATGGTTAAACCAGAAATAGACGAAATAAATTTCTATCCTAGCGGAATTGTAGAAACAATAATGTCATCGGTAAGATGTCGATAAATATTGTATGTAAGAATTTATTATGGATTTTATTTATTTATTTGGAATATAATATTTTTTTCAGAATGAAGACGAGGAAAGTGAAACGCACCTTTCGATTGGTGACTTAATACCAGAATCACAAAATAAACGTGATAATTTTATCATGAATTTTATTGGTATTGAAATGGAAAAGATTATCGATTGTGATATACGAGATAAAACTTTTTGGAATATTTATAAAAGTATACAAATGGGTATTGAAATGCAAGAGAAACGTAGAAAAAATATCAAGTAGTTTAAGTTAGTTTTTAATAATAAAATTATTTAATTCCAAATTACCTAAATAAGAATAACTTAAAATGTTCTATTTTTATTTTCTTTTTTTAAAATACATACTCAAGGAAAAATAAATTTTTTTTTTAAAGTTATTTTTCAAGTGATATTTTTATACTGTGAACAATAAGTTTTCTTTTGTTTTGTTTTATATTTTAATTAGATTTAACAGGGATATTTTTTGTACTATTTTGAAGATTTAACATTAATAAAAACATTAATTATTGAACATTTTTTCTTGTATTATTTTAAACCTTTTTTCCAAGTGTTTATTTGAAGTTAAAAAAACAGATTTTTTATTAACTACTGGAATTTGTTGACAGACGTAAATTAAAAAGAAATTTCTCTACAAAGTGACAGCAGCAAACGAATTGGGAGTCAACTGATTGGTTTATTCCTTAGATTAAAGAAGAACTGGATAGGCCTCTACACAAAAATTCTGTCCAAATTTTGTTGGCAATACATTCGTAGAACGCACACACATGCAATACAACAGAAACGGCGTAAACCATTGGGAGCCAATTTTAAACTTCAGTATGCGATTGAAGCGGTTCGTTCAAAACCATTTTCATATGCGATGTGTCATTTATGCGTAAACAAATTGATTTTTTAATATTGCTAGTTTTGTTGTTTGAGGGAATTAGTTTTGGAAATTTATAATAAAAGACAGTATTCTATTTTAAAATATTATTTATTTATTTATTAGATATTTCATAATATTTTATTTATTAAAACAGAATTATAAAGTGGAACAGCATATAAAAATATAAATTGTAAGTTATTTGATTATATGAAAACAATTATATGCACAATAAGAAGTTAATCGTAAACAACATTAAAGGAAATGCTTCAAAACTAAATTACAAGATGAAAAATTTGATGTACTTAAAAATTAATAACTAATATTTAAAAAAAATTTAAAAAAAAATATTATTTAGTAAATGCATTATAATATGGTCTAATAGAGCAAGCAAAACAAATTTATTTAAATAATAAGCTTAACGAAGAATAAACTTTATTTATTTTAACACAATGAAAACAGCAATGGAAAATAGACAGAAAAATTCGGTCCCTTAAACTTTCTTACACACACTTTATATACACCGGCACTGAACTATTTTCTGGTAAACATTGAACTATCAACATCGGATTTGTTTACATTTATTGAATGCCGAACTTTTCACTTTTTGGATAAAATAAATCATTTAAAACCATCTAAACACATTATAAACTAAATTTTTGTTAATTTCTGTAGTAAAAATGAAAATGTCAACTTAACGAAACAAAGAAATTCCCGGCTTCCTCTTTTCGTCGAATTTCTAGCAATTTCTAATAAATTACTTAATTTTCTAAAATAAAAACTTCGTATTAAGTTTTATTAACAATATAACTATTTATAAAAATACTTACTTTTTCGTAAATACTTGTAAATATGTAAAAAAAAACACTTAATTGCACTTTCTGATGTGCCAAAATAAAACTTCACAAATGACAATAATAGCTCTTAAGTTTCCACTTTCTCAAACTCTCCGAAAGTCTACAAAATTGAGGCGCTTTATATTTGATTCATATTTACGGAATAAATAATAAACCTAAAATAGAATTCCATTTCGTATCAAAAGATTGTACAAAAAAATAAAAATTCCCTATTGTTGTATTTAAATTGCATTTTTGTTTCCAATAAGTGAATAAAAATGAATATAAATTATTATTTTGCAATTCAATAAATTTCTATTACGACAACTAGATGGCAGTGGGTGTCATGTCTACATAAAAAAATTTTGACAACAATATCCCTTTGTAATAATTTGTACACAAAAATGCGTATACATATACGGTAGGGGCCTATCCAGGTATTCTTTAATCTAAGGGTTATTTCAAATGAACGGAAGATTTTGTGCAATACCAAATATAAATTAATTAAAATCTACCTAAGAATCTAAGCTATATAAAATTGTAAAAAAATTTAAAATAAAAATAACGAAACTAGGTAGTATCGAGTTTGTTTACATATGAGTCAGGGTCATTGGGCACCCTTCCTCCCGTCTCCCCAGAAAAAATTTAAAATTTAAAATTTCAATTATACAAAACCAAACGAGTTTAATTTTATTATATATATAGATAAAGCTTGCTAAAAAAAACTATTTTTAATGACAAAATACTCTTTTGTAAATACGAGGTCTGTTGAAAAAGTATCGCAAATTTTGAATTTCCGCGGGTTACGTATATTTGATTTTCGATTTTTTGTGGCGTTATGTTGGTACCCATGACTCTCACTTTTGCCGACAAGTTCGGCCATTTTGAATGTTCAGTTAATTTTTGACAGCTGCTTTGCTTGCACGTGTTTCGGCTCGCCGTCGATTTTTGCCCAAAATTCGACCAAAAACAGCATCTTTCGATATTTTGCCCAAATTTGCTCCAGAGGGTCATAACTGGTGCCGAATCATGGGTTTGTAGTTATGACGTGGAAACCAAAGCTCAATCATCCCAATTGAAGCTGCCGCACGATCAAAGACCGAAAAAAACGCGTCAAGTTCGGTTGAATTGCAGGGGCGTGGTGCATCATGTGTTCTTGCCACAGGATAGAACGGCCAATAAGGAATATTACCTGCAAGTTATGCGCAAGTTGCGCGAAGCAATCTGCCAGAAATGCCCAGATTTGGGGAAGGACAAAAATTGGCTTATACATACAGAAAATTGCGTATACATATAAGAATCCAGGTATTTTTTAATCTAAGTCAAAATGAAAGAACAACACGTTTTTTATTATTTTTATAAAAAATGAAGGTTTGACAGTTACAGTTCGCAATTTTCGTACAAAATATGGCCGGAAGAGTAATTTAACTTCATCAACTGTGAAGAGATTAAATAAAAAATTTAGAGAAACTGGATCCTGTCTGTGGCCGTTCTTCAACACAAAATATCGAAGCAGTTCGTGAGAATATTCCTGAGAGTCCAGGAATATCAATTCGGCACCATGGTCATGAATTGGACATTTCGAGAAGCTCTCTACAGCGTATTTTTACGAAAGATTTGCATCTTCATGCTTGCAAAGTTCAATTGACTAATGAATGGAGTTTGTTGAATGGATTATGGCTGGTCAGGCAATAACAGTTAATGGTACTCGCTATCGCGATATGAGAATCCAGTTTTTTGTGTCTAAATTGCAAGATATTTACCAGGTGTATGAGCTTAAATCCGCTGTTTGGTCATAGATGGCGTGAGTGAGCGTATTAAACTACCGTGGACACGCTATACTTTTTTTTAATGAGTTTTAGATCTGTCAACATTAATCAGTGCACATTATCAGCAATTTCGTACAAAAACATATATTTTTCCTTTGGTAATCATGTCTAGTTTTGTGCCAGAAAAAGAGCATACACGGGAAACTCTGCTTTTCTGCTTCAATTTGAAGAAACCGGCTGCCGAATCGCATTGAATGCTTATGAAGGGCTATGGTGACAGTGCTTTATCGGCAACAACGTGCCGAGATTGGTTTCGTCGGTTCAAAAACGTCAATTTTGACTTGTGGGACAAGAAGCGTGAAAATCGGCCTAGGAAGGTTGAGGACCATCAATTGCAGGCTCTTTTGCACGAAGACGATACCCAATCGAAAAAAATAATCGCGGAGCAATTGGCTGTTACTCAACCAGCCATTTCCATGCGTCTGCGTGCCATGGGGAAGATTGGAAAAAATCGGAAAATGGGGAAGATTGATGAGTGGGTTGCCTCGAAAGAGAAGAAATTTTTTTTGGCGTGGTATCCACAAATTGCCATGGGGAACATTGGAAAAAATCGCGTCTGCGTGCCATGGGGAAGATTGATGAGTGGTTTGCATCGAAAGAGAAGGCATTTTTTTGGCGTGGTATCCACAAATTGCCCGAGAGATGGGAGAAATGTGTAGCTAGCGAGGGCAAGTGCTTTGACTAAATTTGTTTTTGCTTTCTATGAACAAAGTGGTTTTTTTTTGACTAAAAAACAACGGATTTAAACTTATATGTACACCTGGTATGTTAACGATATGTGGTGTCAACAAGACGGTGCCATATGCCCTACAGCCCAGAAAAAAAGTTACTTTCTGGATAAAGTTTGGAACATGCCATATATAAAAAGAATTGCGACATCAATTCTAAAAGCACTTCTGCATATAAACATTTCTAAATCTTAGTTTTCTAAATTAAATTACTTAGTATTGCCTAGTATGCAGCTCGAGCGAAGATAAATTTTAACGCGATCTCCACTACTCTCTACTTTAGCGCAGCTAAACGAGAGTGAAACACAAACGTCAAAATTTAGCTAGCATTTATCTTTGATTATTGTTCCATGCATTTAATTGTAGCGAAAACCAAAGTGAAATCGCGTGGAGACTTTGTTTTCACTCTCGAGCTGCGTACTGACCGGCGAAATCGTGAGCTAAATTTTTCGTTTTCGATTTAGCTAGCTAAAAATCGTATGAAAATTTATCTTAGCTCGAGCTGCATACCAGGCTTATCGTGTCAATCGCATAATGAACTTTAAAAATTGTGCCCCCACTGATTTACGCCGTTTCTGTTATTTTGCGAGTGTTCTCGAAATAATCGGACAGAATTTTTGTGTAGTAAGACAGAAAAAATGCCTTCTTTGGCTGACATGTTGTGTACTTTTTGAACCACGTTAATAGTCACGACCCAATAAAACAAATATAAAACTTAAAATTAAATAAATATTCTCCAAATAATTTAAAAACTGACGACATTAGAATAGTGGAAAAAAGGTTTTAAATAAAAACAGAATGAATAAAAATACTTTTCAATTAAATCAATTAAATTTTTCATTTAAATTCCTTCTGCAATGAATGTTGTTCCATAATAATAAGCTACATTTACATTTTATTAATTGTTTAATTTTTTCTTCTTCTTGAAATATTTCAATTATTATTAATTTGTTAATATTTATTTCCAATAATAATTACCTGACCATCCCCTTCCCCCCTAGAAATTTTCATTTTTATAAATATTACATTAAAAAATATAGTTTACATTTTTTCATATATGAATATTTTTTGCGTGCAGCTTTTTTTTTTAAATATTTTTATTTTTATTATGCTTAATGCCTGTTTGGTTTTTAACAAATATTATGTCTTTTATAAAATATAGCCTTTTTTTAAAAATTATTTTTTTTGTAATTATTTTTATTACAAAATGTTTGAAAAATCATTTTCCAACTTGATGCTTAGTCGATTTTTGAATATAAACAAACACCAGCGCACGTAACAAGAGGCCTAAATTTTCTTTTGCTCTTTTGCCTAATAAGTTATTATAGCCATTTAATTTTTTTTTCTAATATATTAATTATAGTTATTTTTTTCTTAATTCCAATTATTATTTATAGAATTTTAATTTTCGTTTTTATTTTTTTTTATTTTTATAATTAATTAATTTCTTAATGAAAGATTTTTGTTTTTTTCTTTTCATTTTAATATCATTACGTTTTTGCAGATTATTTATAGTTAAGATATAATATTAATTTGTTTGGTTAAGTAAATGAAGTAGTATTTAAAAAAAAAGTTAACCTTATTAATTTTTCTAATCGTCTAGCCTCAGTTTTCCACGGCATTTTTAGGCCATTTGAGAGCCATTGTCTGTATGAAATTTGGACAATTTCTTTGGAAGAAATTCAGTACTAAACCCTCCCCCCCCTCCAATTATTGAGGTTGTTACATAAATATAGATGGACAGGATTTGGTTATTATACAATTGAGAAAATTTAGTCCTTTTTATGAAAATTTGCAATTATTGTAAACATTTAAAATAATCACGATTTATTGGAAAATTTCTGAATATCTTTTTTAAAAACAAAATACTTAAAGTTTAATAATAAGAAAATATTCTAAGTTTGTCTTACTGAATCGTAGAATTTTACTATGTAACTGTTCTGTTGTTTGTTTGTTTGTATGCAAGGTCCCCTAAAACATGAGCCACTGGCCATAATGCAGTGCCACGACCATAAGGCAATTTAGCCTACCTGTAAGTGTGTGGACTAACATAGATTTAATTGGTCTTTAGTTAATTGGATGGATCAGTTAGAGGTGGTTAGATATTATGGAGCATATTAGTTCGTATTAAGAAATTAAAAAGAGGAGTTTAAGAGGCGCACAGTTTTAAAACCACTTCGACTAATGAGGTTTTTTGTGATGAATAACCCTAACTCAGATAATAGTAATATTGAGGCTTTTAGCTAATGTCAATATCATATTGGAAGGTAGCCGGGAATTCTCGTAGGGATCAGAGAATCTCGAACCAAGATGCCGAAGTCTCTGAAGGGCAATGGCCCCGCAACGCACTTAAGAGCAAAAACGACAGATTATCGTGTCAGATTTAGCCATCTTATTAAAATGATATCTTAAAAGACAATAGCCAGAGAGTCGCCTTAGATCTGGTTTGTTGAGTTTCAGGACCTGTAAACTCAACAAACCCTACAGAAGGGTTCTTCTACAGAAGGGTTCTGGTCAAATAAACTGAGTATTTGCTCCTCTTTTGCCTTGAGCATATCCCAAATTAGCTTGATGAGTATTTGCTCCCCTTCAAGAACCTTGAGCATATCCCAAATTAGCTTGTATTTGACATCCAATGAGACAAGAGCTTTCAATGCAGCTTGGCTGTCTGAGATGATGGCAGATCTTTCCGTTACGTTGGTTCCTTCTGATAGCCTCTCTAGCATAAATCTCTATGGCATATATTTCCTTAGCTTCAAATGATTTAAATCCTTTTTCTATCTGAGGTTAACGATTGCAGCCGATAAGAATATGAGGGATGAAAGAATTTGGGTGGGTGGATAGTGGAGCCTACTTTAGTGAATTTAAATTTTTCTGCTCACAAATTCTGACCCTCAAATTTTAGCTATTAGTGGCCAGGACATTATACTTGCTAGTCCTTCTGTATTCTTCGGAAGCTAAGATCATCAACCAAAATAATTGCAATTTGATAGAAGAATTCGAAATGAGCTCATAAAGTACTGCTCAGTTTTGGCTAAAATCAAACTGAAGAGGCTATGGCGACCTGGACATTTAATCCATAAAATTACGAAGATCTTGCCCGCAAAAACCTATAGTGGCATTATTTATGGTCCAAAAAGATAGGTTAAGCTATTCCTTTGATTAAAAATAATATAAGAAGGGTAGCAAGGGGCAGATAGTCTCAAAACCAGTTCGACCAATAATGTATTTTGTGGTGGATAGGCGTAACTCAGATAATAGTAATATTGAGGCTTTTAGCAAAGGAAAATTTGCAGACAATGGCCAGTGAATCGCCCTAAGTATGGTTTGTTGAGTTTCAGGACCTCTACCATCCGTTTTTTTTAAAAAGGGCAATGAATTTTAGTTCATGCCCGGGGAATAACCCCAGTGTGAGTTTTTAACCTCCCGTTCCCAGGACTCTATAATGGACCCCAGTTGGCCCTTTGGATAGCTACAGAAAGATTCTGGTCCAATGAACGGAATATCCGCTCCCGTTTTAGCAAGTTTGTCTGCCAGTTCGTTATCCTTAATAACCTCATGACCACCTGTCAACCACATCAAAGTTTTCGGTAAGGTGACATTCAGTTCGGATAGTGAGTTTGACGTCACAGGATGGGCAGATGACAAGAAGGTGGCTTACGAAAAGGAAATTATCTGTCAGAGCAGTTTCTGCCTTATGCAAATTCTGAACAGGTTCTATGCACAACATTTTGACAGGTTGTCTACTAGCCTGTTTGACAAATCTTTGGCCAATGTTATATCTAAGGTCCCACCACGACCATAAAGCCATTTGGCAACTAACAGTTTTGTGCGAATGTGTGTTATCAGTTTCCTAAACGTAGCTGGTCTGTTTTTAGTCGGCCAAATAAGTTAGAATTTGGACCATATTAGTATGTTCGATCAGGTAAAAAATTGGACTTGGAAATGGGAGGAATTCTGCTCGAAAAGAAATTCTTAGTTTGCTGATATTCGCTTAAAAATATGTGGAATAGTTAACAGAACCCTTACAAGATTGGCAGATGGCAGATAGGACGTATGTGATTTGCAAAAAGAAAGTTGCGAGTGAGAGTCTATTCGAATTCTGAGCAGTTTTCATGCCCACATTTTTTGGAAACTTGTCCAGGCCCTGTATGTCTACAAATGGTTATACAAGCAGGATTTTATTTCCCATTGGGTAGGCTTTATTTCCCATTGGGTAGGAAAATTTCCAAATGACCTGAAACCCAACGCAATGTCACACTCCTATTGGGAGATAATCGCAGTCATTTTAGTGTTATTTCTTTTATTATAGAATATAATTATTAGAAAAAAACCATAAAACATTTAAAAAATTAACCAAAAAAAAAAAATGCTGACTTAATTATTTCTGCCCCTAAACATCATTTCTTACAATATAAAATCATCTATTTTTTTTTTTGATGCCACAACTCCTCTTTTGCACTCCATTAGTATTATTAATTATAAAAATTTTCATTTCCTTATAAATATTTTTTTGTTTTTTAATTTAAAATTCTAAAATATGTTTTTTTTCCAAATTTTTATTATAGATATTTATTGATTAAAAAAAAATTTAAGCATTTTTTGTTAATAATTTTAATTTTACTAAAAATTATTATTTTTAATAATTTTCAATTTTTTTTTGCCTTTTTTTTTTAAAACATTTTTTTCCGTAATAATATTTGATCAAAAATAACCTTTCAAATATTATAATTTAAAAAAAAAAAATATTTTTGTTTTATATTTAAAAATATTTTTTATTCAATTTAATTTGGATTTTTTAAATGTTTGATTATGATATGAAAAAAAAAAATATTGTCCGGTTTTTTATCTTCACAAAATTTTATCTTATTGTTAAAACGCGATTTTATATCAATTTCTTCATCCTCTAAATATATAATTTTTCGTTATAAAAAAAATTATAATCTTTTATAAAAATCGCAAAAAAATAAATGAAAATTTTGCGAACATTGTTTCCAGTGTTTGGGGTTTTTTTTTTGTTATAAAACCTCATTTTTATATTAATCGCTTCTTAATTTATAGGCTTTTAAAAAATCTTTCATTTTATTATTAATTATTGACAATTTTCGGAGTAGAATAAGTTCAATTCCCAATGCCCTTTTTATAAATACACAATATTTTATTAATTATTGGCGTATAATTTTCTTTTTAAGTTTGTATGAAAATTAATTCTGATTACTATAATAACAATTTTTGTTGTGGTTTGTATTTAATTAATAATTCTAATTGCAAATATTTATATTTCGTTTATCTGAGATTCACTTTATATATTGTACGTACACTTCCATTTTAATGTTTTCTTTTTATATATTGTAATATAAAAATGTCCGCTCTAAAAATTTTATTTATTAATACTGGAAGCACTATTCATAATTTTTTTTAAATTGCGTTTAAAATCGAATGCATTTTTATAAGTCGATATATGAAATTTTTTTATTGTTTTCTTTTTAATTACCTAATTTATTTAATTTATTTTCTTTCGATATTTTTAGAGAATAATTTTCACAGGCAATAAGAGTAACAGATTGATTGGGAGTAAAAGTCATAAGTGCCTAAGAAATAATGGTCATAGGCGTAGGGAAATGTTGCATGATCGTTTAGATTAAATGCATAGAAATGAAAGTCATAGTCGCATGGAATTGAGGAAGATATGAAAGAGCATTATTCGCTACTGTTCCGTCTCATCATTAGGGGGCCATTACACCTACAGTGTATACCGTAGTGTATTGGCACACTGCAGTATATTAATTTTTATTTTTTTGTGTGGTAAAAATATAAAATGGAAGCACATTTAAATAAAATTTAAGTGAATAAATAAAAAGTATTTTCTTAATTTATATAATGAAATGGAGCAACTGTTATATTTGCTGACGACGATTGAGTTCTTGTTAAACACTTTTTCTTTATTCATTTTAATTTTATTTCCATTTTATATTTTTAACATTAATAAAAACCATAAAAGTGTAGATTAAAATATTGAATATGGAATAATGGGTATTGATCGCGAAGTGTAATGTTATTTAGTCGCCGGTAATCTGCACAAAGTTTAGAGACCATATGAAGTGGAGATGAGGCTCTCTGTCAACTTGGGGATCTCAAGTTGACAGAGGGCCTCAAATTCGCTTCTGACTGTATTATGTCTTTTAGTATATAATCGTCATGGAGAACCAAGAAGCTATATCTTATATCCGTACTAAAATTTGAAGTACATGTGATTTCCGGAAACGGTTCTAAAAACTTTGTTAAAATTACTTGAATTTTTTATAATTTTGGTACTGGATATTTTTGCCAAGTAAGTTTTTCCAGAAATCTGACAAATTGGTTAGTGAATCAAATAATTTCTTATGTTTAAGATAGAAATAATTTCCTATGTTTAAGAACAAATAAACGACCGATTTAGAAAAAAAAGACAGATCATGACATATTACAAATGGCCGAAACGTCACTTAGAAATCATATCACTCTTATTGGAAAATCCTATATTTAGCTGGTTTATTACCAAAATTATGGCAGTATCAACATAACCCGTTGAAACGTGGACGTGAGTTAGATTTAGACCTGGAACGACGATTGAATGCTCTAAATTCATTTCGAGTCCTGTCTTGATTTTGTTTATGCAAGTCAGCTACCTCGAATTCTAATGGTTAAATCTGTTAAAGTATTAGCAAGATCTGCAGATAGATTTACAGGATTTGGGTTGCAACATATAATTGGTAGTTATTAAGAAACTGTTTGATATATTTATTATCCAATAAGGTAATCGCAATTCGTACCACCTCAGATAAATTCCTAACCCAGAGTTAACCCATCTCTATTAAAATGGATGTGTTAACATCTTGTGAAGAACGCATTAGTATCTTCATAAATCTATAAAAGATAGAGGAACATCTATCACCCATTAGTGAAAAAAGAAAATATAAGAATTGATACAAAGATTAATGGGCATTTGCTACGGTTCCTTAAATTTGAAGGTTTCTTTCCATTTTCTTATTTTAATAGTATTAAATTAAGAAAAACTTTACCAAAAAACAATTTTATTTTACTTTTATCGCATTCAAATATTTTTATTCTTTTTAATCCTTTTGTTTTTAAATATTATTTCTAATAAATTTACGTATGTAAATAGGTTTTTTTAAGCTATTTATATCAATATAATAAAAACTTTAATGTCGTTGTCTATTTTTTTAAAGCATTTTTTAAATGGGATATAAGCATTACTAATAAATAAATAGTCTAGACTTCTAGGTGGTGCCTAAACATTGAGGATAATGTTCAAAAAATAAAATTAAAATTCAATTATTTATTTTCTTTTTCCTTTTTATAAATTATAAGAATATTCGAGAAATGTATTTTTTTTTGTATTAAATTTGATTAAGTAAACTTCTTTTTGCTGAGTTTATAAATTATCCGAGAATATTGAAATTAACTTTAGTGTTATCTTTATTTGATTATTTAAAAAAATTTGGGTGTCCCAAAAACCAAGAAAGATTTCAATTTTATCATACTTTTCGCTCGGTAAAGTGTTGCCAACAACAAAAAAACAGTTAACAGTTCAGGCTTATTCAAAATAGTGCGCTTAACGAAAGAACAACGCGTTTTCAGTGTAGAGCGAATATTTTAAAAATAATGAAGATTTGGCAATTATAATTCGCAATTTTCATACAAAATATGATCGGAATAGAGATTTAAGTTCATCAACTGTGAAGAGATTAATTAAAAAATTGAAGAAGGATTTTGAACACTTTGGCCGTCCTTCAAGTCGTTCAACACAAAATATGTTGAACGACTTGAAGGAGTCAAGGAATATGAATTGGGCACCATGGTCATGAACTGGACATTTCGAGAAACTCCTTTGAAAAAAACAAATTTAGGCGATTGTCAACAGTTTTAAGAAATTATAATAAGGAAAAATTATTTTTTTAAAAATAAGTTAAATTTTCATGACATAATAATGGACTGAAGGAGATTCTAATAGAGAAAATTCTGACAGCTTATTTATTCAGGGAAAGAAAAATCTACGAATTTATTGATTTGACTATTTTTCTAATGGAAAGAACACCACAAAAATTATGATTTTTAAGTAGTAAAAATTAAATCAACACTAAATATTCTTTCTGATGTCGAAATTAGATAAAAACTGAAAATTTAGAATGATAGTGTTCTGATGTTGGAAAATTTTTGATATCATTCAATTGAAGTATTTAAATTGAATTCGATTGAAATTGATATTTTTTCGATATATATAAGAAAAAAATTAAATTATTGAACCATCTGGATAATCATACTATCAACGAGATATTCCGTCTAATCCAAGGAAGTGTTGAAAGAAAAATAATTAAATTTACTCTTGAAAATATACAAGGTCTGTTCAAAAAGTATCGCGAATTTTGAATTTCCGCGGGTTACTTATATTCGATTTTTTGTGGCGTTATGTTGGTACTCATGTCTCTCATTTATGCTGACAATTTCCGCCATTTTGAATATTCAGTTAATTTTTGACAGCTGCTTTGCTTGCACGTGTTTTGGCTCGTCTTCGATTTTTGCCCATTCCAAAAAATGGATCAAAGAATCTGTTTCGGGAACAAGAAAAAGTCACAGAGGGTCAGATCTGGGGAATACGGTGACTGTGGTATTATTAGTATGTTGTTGTTGGCCAAAAATTTACGCACAAGCAACGATCCGTGAGCAGGGGCGTTATCATGGTTCAAAAGCCAATTTTTGTTTTTCCACAAATCCGGGCGTTTCTGGCGGATTGTTTCGCGCAACTTGCGCATAACTTGCAGGTAATATTCCTTATTGACCGTTCTACCCTGTGGCAAGAACTCATGATGCACCACGCCCCTGCAATCGAAGAAAACTGTAAGCAAAACCTTCACATTCGACCGAACTTGGCGCGATTTTTTCGGTCTTGGCTCGTGCGGCAGCTTCCATTGGAATGATTGAACTTTAGTTTCCACGTCATAACCATAAATACATGATTCGTCACCAGTTATGATCCTCTGGAGCAAATTTGGGTCGTCGCGGACAGAGTCCAACAGCTCCTTAGCAATGTTAATGCGATGCTGTTTTTGGTAGAAAATGGGCAAAAATCGAAGAAGAGCCAAAACATTTGCAAGCAAAGCAGCTGTCAAAAATTAACTGAACATTCAAAATGGCCGAACTTGATGGCATAAGTGAGAGACATGAGTACCAACATACGGCACAAATAAAATCGAAAATCGAATAAACGTAACCCGCGGAAATTCAAAATTCGTGATACTTTTTGAACAGACCTCGTATATAATAAAATTGAATAGTTTAATAATGACGGATTTTATGATATAATCCTATCAAAACCGATAAAATGTAATGAAAATTAACTACTGCATATTCGTAATAGAAATAATATTTTTTAATAAATTATACTTTTCTAATATAAATAAAAATATACCCTGTGTGGGGTGGTTAAACAACTGAAAATTTTAATTCCAATTATTATTACTGATATGAAATATGCTCCTATAGATAAGCTCTCATACAATAAATCCTTATAATACGATTGCTAATATAGCATAAATTATTTCCCCAATAATCTAAATGTTTCCTCCTTTCTCCCTCTTTTAACAGACATTTTATCAATTTGAAATAATCAACATAAAAATGAACAAAATACTATCAAAATTCTTTACCTTATTTAAATGAATATCCTGATTTTGGCAAATAAAAACTTCACAAATTTAATGATTTCACTAAAAAAAAAATTATATGCACACACACACACACAGCTTAAATAAATAAAATATTACAAAAACAACAATTTTTAACTTACAAAAATTAACACTTTCTTATTTCTTATTTATATCTAATAAAAAATAATACGGTAAAGAAAAAAACACAATATTTACAATATAAAGAAATACTTTGAGCAAAGAATAATAAATAAATAATCACTTTCTAACTTAACAAAATTAAATGAAAATTAATCCGAAATCAAATTATTAACGAAATGAAATTTATTCACGCACGTGCACTTGAAATGTCAAACCGAGTCTAAGAAGATTCTAAATCGAAAGAGATGTGGAAAAAATACGAGAGAGAGAAAGTGGAGAGTGAGACTGCGTATGGCGATAAAAAAAAAACGTATTCAGAAAGCAAATTAAATAACGGATACTTCGAAATGAATAGTACTGCCATATATATGTACATATTCACCACATCCAATACACAATAATGCCACAATAAACATTTAATATTTAATAATGAAAAATAAGAATTGTAGAATGCAAGAAATTTTCTTCCAAAATTAATAGAAATAAATAAAATATAATAAATTAAAATCAAATGAAATTAATTTATAAACGAACTTCCAAATAATATTAATTAAAGGAATAAAAATTTACAATAGAAATAGAATAATTTCTAATAATAAAACTAATAAAATCTTGTCATTTCCATAAAGAATATTACTTTTCTTTTAATATAATTTGAAATAAAACCAAAATTCACAATATTCAGAGAATTTAAATATAAAAAAAAAAATTTCATATTTAAAATATAAAATGTTAAAAAAATTTCCATGCTCCTCTTTTCTAACTATTATTAAGTTAAGTGTATTAAAAATGATTTAAAATATTATATATAAATATATATATATTATTAAAAACAAGCTGATAAGAAAAACAAAAAATAAATGTAACAAAAAACAATTTTCACTATTAAAATTAATTTTCAGATATATTGTATGTAATCATTATTTTTTATTTTATTTTTGTTTTTGTTTCGCCTTCTAAGTGTATACTTTTATATAATATTAATATTGAAATATTTATAACAATTCTTTCTTATTATCAAATTAAAAATTGAATTACCTATACTTATATTATAATGAAAAAATATAATAAATTAATAAATAATAATTTAAAAAAAAAATAATATATACCCTAAATTATGTATATTTATTTAATTAAATTAAATTATATCTAGAAATGCACAGCAAAAAAAAAAAATTATATTTTCTTTCTTTATTAAGTTTATTTTTTCTTCCTTTATTTTCTATTTTCTTCCAAAGCCTTAAAAAATATCATATACAGAATAATTGATTTAATTTCACATCATCATTATAGGAATTTTATTTAACTAAGAAAAATATTTCTTATTTATTTATTTATTTGCGAATTAACTAAATAGATAATAAAATTGATTTTTAAAATATTTCTAAATCCAATAAGAAAATAAAATAAATACTAAAGAAAAATATTTCTGTTATATCAACAATATATAGTTACACCTGTATCAAATAATTATGAACTGAAAATTATGTTAAACTAAAGTAAAATGGAAAGAATTATTTGTATTTTTATTTTCTCGTAAATATTTACTTAAGCTTTTGCTCTATAATAATAAGGAAATTTGAAATCTACCAATTAAAAATTCAATTATACATATACACCATAAACATGCACTATTAATAAATATATCCTTTGTTGTCAACAGGATATATTTTCTTTTAGTTAATAGATATTCGTAATTTGTATAATCTGATTAAGCCGCCGATATGTTTAATTTAATTTATTTCTTTATTATTTAAAAAAAAATAAATAAAAATAAATAATTTGCAATTATTATTATTATCATTATTTATATATAAATTTTTAGCAAATACTATTTTCATCTTTCGTTGCTAATTACAATAATTATTTTTATTTCTTATTCTCTTATTACTACTATTATTATTCAGATTTATATACAATATATATATATATATATATATATATATATATATATATATTGTTCTTTTTTTTACAATCAATTCAATTATTATTTTAGATTTTATTATTTTAATAGCCGTTAAAAATTGTTTGCAAACACTCATGCAAATTTGTTTCCATTTAATATAAAAAACGTACCAAAAAAAACAAACAAAAATACAAAATTACTTGAGGCTAAATCATATCAAATAAAATAAAATTCACCTCATCTCTTCCAAAATCAGTCCTTAATTATCTTCTATTTAAACGTGCTATAAATTTTTTTTTTATTATATTAGCATATTAATATTTTTGTTTAAAAATTTGTTCATCAATTTCTCTCGTCACTTAATGCTTTATAAAATTCTATCCTACATTAATCTTTCTTAAAAAATATGGAAATAATCTTTTCTTCATTAAATTATATTATACAATATTCATTTGATCATTTAATTTTTCTTTATTATTATTTTATTTTATAGAAAAAGAAAGAAAAAAAAACAATTCTAATTAAAATTTACTTTAACTTGAAGAACGAACGGAAAAATAAACGAAATAAAACAAAAATTATATAAAAATAATTGGAGTCTTTTTTAGTTTTTTTTTTTTGTAAATTGAATTTATATCATTTCCTTTTCTCTTCTAGAAGGAATTTATTTTATTTTATTTTATGTATTATTATTTATTATTATTATTATTATTATTAATAATAAGCAGATCCGATTTAGGCAATGCTAAATATATGATATATTCAGCTATAGTCACACGTTTCGCCTAATGTCCAATAATGATCAAGAATATCTTCGCTGGTAAATCGTACATCAGGATCGGATTGTAACATATTCGATATGAGATCACGTACACCATCACCAATATCACTCCAATACGGTTCTGGAAATTCATAAATTCCCGATAAAATAGCATCGAACAATGGTTCCTGTTGATTATCAGGCGATACAAATGGCGGAAAACCGCACAATAGAATGTAAAGAATAATTCCGGCTGCCCAAACATCAATCTATGGAAATGGATTTATTAATATTTTTATTATGATTAATGGAGTTTTTTTTTTTTTTTTTACTTTTAATCCATAGCCAGTTTCCATGAGGATCTCTGGAGCAACATATGTGGGAGTACCACAAACTGCTAATAATGGTTCAGTTACTTCACAGGCTAATCCGAAATCAGCTAGTTTTAATTGAACAACATTGCCTTTGTCGTCTAATTCAACCTGAAGAAAAAAATAACATATACATTTTTTGTTTTAATGAAAATTACTTTAAGAAAATCGAAATTAAAAAAAAAATAATTACAAGTAAATTCTCTGGTTTTATATCCCGATGGACGATGCTCATCGAATGCAGGTACGCCATTGCTGATGCCAAATGCCTAATCATAATCCTTGATTGATCTTCAGAAAATTTCGTTACACGTGTAATTGCGTCAAATAGATCACCTCCTGTAAATTTTCGTACGATTCACAAATGACATAAGAGAGACAAGTAAAGAAGAAAAAATTAAATGATTTTTTGAATAATTTTTATTGTACTGTGAATTTACCGCCAACATATTCCAAAATCAAAAACATATTGTTCGGCTGATCCACATCTAATATAAGTGATATTATGTGAGGATGCTGAAGCTTCTTCATAACGCGAACTTCCGCATCGATGTAGTGCTCCTTGCCTTTACATTTTGACTTATCGATGATCTTCAATGCGAATGGCGAATTCGTCTGAACATCCTTAACTTTAAGGACGACAGCAAAGTTACCATCGCCAATTATCTGGCCTAATGTGTACCGGTCACGTATCACAGCCGGTATATCGTCCGGATTGATTCCATTGTCATCGATTGTCTCCTCAACACAATCGTATGTCGCATTATGCAGATTTTTACTCTTGATTGGCATTTTCGGCTTCGGACCAGTACACGCTGTGCCATTGCGTAATGTTTTGCGCGTCTGCTTAATCGCCTTGCTCTCGTCCTGTTCCAATTTGAAATCTTCAGAATTAACACGCTCTGTGCCATATGCAAAAAAGACATCGTCCTGTGCAAAGAAATCGGCCAACTGCAGAACTGGTGTTCCATTTATTGTGAATACTTTTCGTACACAGCCAGTATCCAATTTAACACATTGTGTTATCGCAGTCAGTACATGATCATAACTAGGACTGTTGCGTTTGTTCAGCAGTAAACGCATTATCTATTTGGTCGACATCAGTATTTATATTTTTTGAAAATTAAATTTTTTTTATTTTTCCCATAATAAATATGGTTGATTATAGAAAATATGAAAATGAAAAAAAAAATTAAAATTAATTAGAACAAATTCGATTAGGAAAAGTTATGACGTGTAATTACTTTTCGCGGTTTAGTACCATTTCGTATTAGCGTTACGATTCGGGGATGCACAACATTATCACGTTCACTTAATTTTAATATAGGACTACCATTTGTACCATTCTTAAGAGGTGATGGGGGACGATATACTTTCGATAGACGACCATTATTTGTCTTATTTATTATATTATTCGCCTGTTGTAGATTGTATTCGATTTTCTTGAAGTTCTCATTATTGCACGAACAAATATAGCTCTGTCCATCTTCAATTTCGTCCAAATTTGAAATCTATTTAAATTAATTTAAATTTTTTAAAATATTTTTATAAAAATTATCAACCAATTAAAATTTTTAACTATAGGGTGGTCCATCTAGCGGTTCCATTTTGAACTACTATTTATTTGAAGTACTAGTGTTAAATGTCAACACGAATTGACAGATTCTTAGTTGAAAGTCAGCATTTTACGAAATGGTAATCCATACGTTTAAAGAAAACTGGGAAATATTGAGAACTTACTTCCAAAATGGTGAGTCTTCAACCCAAACTGTGAGAAATTTAAAAAAAAAATAAGTGAAGATCGAATGCCATCACGTGAATTTGTGGGCAAATTTGTGAAGCGAGTTCGCGAAACTGGTTTGTTGGTTGCCAAAGCAACTCGTTCCCGCCCTAAGACAGTGCGTACGACCGAGAATATTGCCGCCGTTGATGAAAATGTCAGTGATTATCCATCAACATCAACTAGTCACCGTTCTCAGGAATTGAACATTTCTCGCAGTTCTCTGTTGAGAATTTTGCACAAAGACCTCGGTATGAAAGCTTACAAAGTTCCATCCGATGCGTTTTCGGTTTGCCCAATGGGCTCAAGATCAATTGGCCGAAGATGAGCATTTTTACCGAAAAATCATCTTTTCAGATGAGGCCCATTTCCACCTCGGTGGCTATCTCAACAAACAAAATTGTCGTATATGGTGCTCAGAAAATTCATACGTCACCATGGAAAAGCCGAGGCATCCACAACAAGTCACGGTTTGGTGCGGATTTTGGACTGGAGGCATCATTGGCCCGTTTTTCTTCGAAAATGATGAAAGAACCGCGGTTACGGTCAATGGTGAGCGCTATCGTGACATGCTCAACGAATTTTTATTTCCAAAAGTTGAAGAGAATGGCATGGACGACATTTGGTTTCAACAGAACGGGCCCACTTGCCAGACAGCCAACGTAACAATCCAACTTTTGGGCACTGCTTTCGAAAACCGAATAATCAGCCGAAATTCTGATGTCAATTGGCCGCCTCGAAGCTGTGAATTGAGCCCGTTGGATTATTTTCTGTGGGGAGCCGTTAAGGATAAATTTTACGCAAGCCATCCAGAGACCATTGAGGCCTTAAAACACGAAACCAAAGTTGCCATTGAAGAGATACAGGCCCGGACAATCGAAAATGTACTGAAAAATTGGGTCGAGCGAATGGGGTACTGTAACGCCAGCCGTGGCAGTTATTTAAATGATGTCGTGTTTCATTCTTAAATTTCAAGGTTCAATCTTTTTAATAAAACCGGAAATTTAAAAAAAACATACACCAGTTTTTTTTAATTTACTTTTTAAAATGAAACTTCTAAATGGTCCACCCTGTATAATCTAAGACTACACGAAAGAACAACGCGTTTTCATTGTTGAGCAACATTTTAAGAATAATGAAAGTTTGGCAGGTACATTTCGTAATTTTCAACTGTGAAGAGATTCATTCTTAAATACTCTGGCCGTCTTTCAACACAAAATATGTAAGCAGTTCGTGAGAGTGTTGCTGAGAGTCCAGGAACATCAATTCGGCACTGTGGTCATGAATTAGACGTTTCGAGAAGCTTTCTACAGCGTATTCTGACGAAAGATTTGCGATTGACTTAAGAACTGATGCCTACTGACCATGCACAGCGAATGGAGTTTGTTCAATGGATTATGGAACAACAATCAACTTCACCGATGAGGATCATTTTCATCTTGATGGCTTGGTTAATCGACAAAATTTTCGCTTTTGGGGTTCAGAAAATTCATTAGTGATTGTTGAGAAACAAATGCATCCACAACATGTTGCTGTTTAGTTCAGATTTTGGGCTGGAGCCATCATCAAAACATTCTTCTTCGAAAATGCAGCTGGTCAGGCAATAACAGTTAATGGTACGCGTTATCGCGACATGATAATCCAGTTCTTTGTGCCTAAATTGCAAGATATGGATGTGGACGACATGTGGTTTCAACAAGACGGTGCCACATAACATACAGCCCGGGAAACAATTCAATCACTGCATGAGTCATTCTTATAAAAATGACTTCTTGCATGATTTTAGAACACCCTTTATTTCTAGAAATTTGCCATTACCCTTTATTTCCAGAAATTTGCAATAAAAAATATAATTATTATTCAAATGACCGCAACGAGCCGTCTTGCAGCACGTGATCCTTCGGAGGTATTTTTTGATGAAATTTTCGCACCTATTCAGCTGTTAAATTTTTTTAACAGGTAAGAGATTATTTATGAAGTTAAGAAAAAGAGTCTGAGATAGAACCGAATTCTAAAGAACATCAGCATTTGGTTCCTCGCAGACCAAATGGTGGGCTTCAGACTTGAAGCCATCCAAAACAACTTACATTGAACGATTCGGAAGCTAACTTCTAATCCATTGGCCTGATACCAAACTCTGTGAAACACCTTGTAAAATAATCCAACCTACACGCCCCAGAATTTACCCAAGACCTTAGAAATAAAGGACGTTAATGTAATGGGTCGGTAATTCGAGGGAGAACAGGAATTGTATTTTTTGGGGAATTGGCTGAATGCATCTATTCGGAAAAATTCCATACGAAAAGG
This sequence comes from Atherix ibis, assembly GCA_958298945.1. Taxonomy (NCBI): domain Eukaryota; kingdom Metazoa; phylum Arthropoda; class Insecta; order Diptera; family Athericidae; genus Atherix; species Atherix ibis. The sequence goes on from OY282609.1 coordinate 9,168,397, forward strand.
GTAGGCGGCAAAGCTTACGCATAGATTTTGCCTCTGTGGAAGAACACATCTTCAGAATTAAGACTGATATACCATCTGGACCACCGGAAGTACTTTTCCAATAATACGAGGGCAAAAATGAATTTGCGTCATAAAAAATTCAACGCGCTCCAATACATGCGGAAGTAAGGCACAATTTGCCTTATTCAACGCCATCTATTGTTGGAACTACATATGATCAAGCTTAAAATCTTTAAAAAGCCGGTAACAGTTTCTTTTTTAGATCAAAATGCACATCAGTGACTTTTTGCAGTTTACAATGGCTTCTCCACAGTCACTTGTGGGTTTTCAGAGCCCCATAAATGGAAATTTTAGTTATTTACGTATCAACCGAATGAGAAATGAGTCTCATCGCAGAAAATTTTTTTTGTTAAAATTGTAATAAGTTTTTTTTGTAACACGTTGTTTTGTTAAACTATTCATTATGTAATTTGCGTCACATCATATGCGTGGAGAGCGGTCATATTTTCCGATAGACCAGACAACTTACACTTATAATTTTTACTTTTTGAGCAAGAGTCCTTTTCGAAAGTATTTGGTACGCTACAGTTTTGGTTCAGCTATGAACTGGAGAGCAATTTTTTACTGTGATGTTCTGTGGGGAAACTGGTTGGAACCATCCACATTCGTTAAAAAATGTATGCAGTTCCAAACAGTTACAAACATTTTTCGGGCACTATACCCAACCAGTTATTAAGCTATTAAAGCTTAAAACAATTTGAATTTGTAATTTAAATAAACAATTTTATAATTTAGGGGCATTTTTTAAGGACTCATTTTATCACAAAGAAACCCGAAAGTCATTTTTAAAGATTTCTTTGTAGTAAACTGAGTCCTTAAAAAATAACAACTTTATGAAAATTTAAAATATTTTTTTTATACAATAATTAATTTCTTAAATTTAATAAAATTTTTCTGAATTTTTTTAATAAAGATGAAAAAAATGAAGTCAGAAAATAAAAAAAAACTGATAACCTCTTAAGAATGTAAGAAAATTTCTAATTCCCATAATCTTTTTGCACCTTTAAGGCATCGGTATTAATTTAAAGGAATTCATACAACTTCTAACTTAATAGGATACAACTTTTTTTTATAAAAACAGCTCAAAAAAAAAACAAATTACAAATTTTATTGTAATTCCATAGTTTTTTTTCTTATCTTATAAAAAAAAACCATGGCAAACCTTAAACTAAACAAAATTCATCCCTGGATGACTGTATGGGTCTGACAGGATTGGCGTTTGAATGAGAATATCTTGAAAGCTAAATTAGTAATTAAAAAAGCTATAAATTATTTTTTTTTTAAATAATTTTTTATAAAAATCCATTTTCAGTAACATTATAGAATAATTTACAATTCAATTTTCAAAACGATTACACAATTTTAACTTTTTGAAAAGGAAATAGATCCGGTTCAGTTTTAAGTTTTAATATAACATAATCGTTCCATCACTTTTATCAATAGTTATTGTAGATGGCGCTGGTTCTTTATTAATCAAATACACACGCACTATTAATAAGGCTATATTGCCTGAATGCATAAAAATTGAACACAGTAAAATCCAAAATGAGTAGCCAAGAGTAGCACGACCATTTGAGTCACAACCGTTCGTTCGTAGTGTATCACTGACAGCAATATTATATTGGATGGTGCTATCGTATTGTGCTCCCCACATAATCATGGTGAATATGACTGAGAAGCATGTCACCCCATTCCAAATGTACAATCCGAAAATCCCGAAAATCGTCTCTGTCGGATTGCTGATAATATTGATAAGGGAAAATGCTATTGCAACTATACAAAAAATCATCGCAATATAAAGGAATGCTCCTGTTGCATTCCATAAGTCCAAATTGAGGAAGATCTTTTCATTCTCTTCGATTTGCTGCAAGTCATCTGATTGCGGAAGAGCAAAAAAAAATATAGTATTTCCATGAGAAATGTCACAAAACAACAATACTTGATTCAGAGAAAGTGCCCTGCCGAAGTAGCCTAGTGTGATTGGTACTTTTCGTATTTACTAAAAGGGCGGCTCTGTTCTGGATAACAGTTTGTTGACAATCTTCTACGGGTTCGCCTTTAATAAAACGACTGATTTCATTTTCGCGCAACTCCTCTGTGGGCTGACAGCTGTATATACAAACTCTATGATCATTATTACATGCCACTGTAATTAATTAAAAATCATATATTTGTGTATTATATCCAGCGTGTGAAAGTTTCCAATAACAAACCTGTTAATTCCAGAACGAATGGCGAATTTAAAAAATGCCGTTCTAATATACCCGCATAGAGTCCATAATTTATAATACTTTCATTTTCAATTTCAGTGCACTTTGCTTTCGCTATTACCTAAGCAGAATTTAAATTTTACAATTTTGTTTTCTTCAATAAGTCCTTAGAGTATTAAACATACCCAATAAGGAGTAACAGCACAGATGATTAATAATACCAACGATAAACACGATATTAAAAATGTTGCTAACAGAAATGTCCACTGTGTTTTTGCCATTTTTTTTTTAATTATTCGAATAAATTTTGGCTTTGTTCGTTGTACAGGCAAAAATACTTATTGAACTAGTTTTCAAATTAGAAAATTATACGTATAATAATTGAAGTATTCAGTACTATCGCGATGGCCTTATCAGCAAATGAAAGACAAGTTTACTAGTAATTAACCAATTAAAAATATTATTTCCGCGATATCTTATCAATTTAAAGGAATGTGTCATAATAGTAGGGAGTAATTCTATGATTTATCTTTGCTGCACTGATCAGACCTTCCGATTGTTAAGATTTAAGAACAACAAAGTCACAAAACAACAAACATTTTTTTGCAAATATTTATCATTTATAATTTTTCAATAATATTGTTATACCAGCTGTGAACGACTAATTAGTAGTTAAATCGTTGAACGATTGTTGATAGTGAAAAGGGTTTTATTATCTTTAAAAATTGGTAGCAAAACCTAATAGTTACCAGGTGTATAAGCTTAAATTCGCTGTTTTTTAGTCAAAAAACACACGATTTTTTTCATAGAAAGCAAAAACAAATTTATTCAAAGTACTTGCCCTCGCTAGCTACACATTTATCCCATCTCTCGGGCAATTTGTGGATACCACGCCAAAAAAATTCCTTCTCGTTCGGACGTCTTCGTAAGAATCGAAGTGTTGCTCAGCGAGCGCGTGGCCTATCGCCGAAAACCGGTGGTAGTCGGAAGGGGTCAGGTCTCGTGAATAAGCGGGGTGGGGTAGCACCTCCCAGTTGGGTGTCTCCAAGTAGTTTCGGACTATTTTTGACGTGTACGATGGTGCGTTGTCGTGGAGGAAAATTTAGCTTGTCATTTCTTCGTTGATAATCCGTCCTTTTTTCACGCAGAGCACGGTGCAATTTGAGCAGTTATTGGTGGTAGCGGTGGGCATTGACAGTTTCACTAGGTTTCAACATCTCATAGTAGGCGATACCATGCTGATCCCACCAAACGCACAGCATTGTCTTCCGTCCGAAGCGATTTGGTCTTGGGGAAGATGTTGATGGTTGGCCGGGATCAACCCATGATTTCTTGCCTCGAAATATATCCACTTTTCATCGCCCGTCACAATCCGATGCAGGAACGACTTCCTTTTTTGTCTGGCGAGCAAGATTTCGCATGTGTTTTGGCGTCGCCCCATCTGCTTATCGTTCAATTCATGCGGCACCTATTTTTTTCCGATCTTTTCAATCTTCCTCTTGGCACGCAGACGCATGGAAATGGCTGGTTAAGTAACACCCAATTGCTCCGCGAGCATTTTTTGCGATTGGGTATCGTCTTCATCCAGAAGAGCCTGCAATTGATGGTCCTCAACCTTCCTAGGCCGATTTTCACGCTTCTTGTCCCACAAGTAAAAATTGAGGTCTTTGAACCGACGACACCAATCTCGGCACGTTGTTTCCGATAAAGCACTGTTACCATAGGCGATTCGGCAGCCGATTTCTTCAAATTGAAGCAGAAAAGCAGAGCTTCCCGCATATGCTCTTTTTCTGGCACAAAACTAGACATGATTACCAAAGGAAAAATGTATGTGGTTGTACGAAACTGCTGACAATGGGCACTGATTATTGTTAACAGATGTTGATCAACATTTTATCCTTTTGAACAACAATCATTTTTCTCAACATTTCATTCCACTTTAAAAAACAATAATTTTGATTAACATTTTACTCTTGTTGAACAACAATAATTTTGATCAACATTTTATTCCAATTGAAAAAACAATAATTTTGATCAACATTTTATTTTTGTTGAACAACAATAGTGTTGATCAACATTTTATCCTTTTGAACAACAATTTTTCTCAACATTTCATTCCACATGAAAAAACAATAATTTTTCTCAACATTTCATTCTTGTTGAACAAAAATAGTGTTGATCAACATTTTACTCTTGTTGAACAACAATAATTTTGATCAACATTTCATTCCACTTGAAAAAACAATAATTTTGATCAACATTTTATTCCAATTGAAAAAAGCAATAATTTTGATCAACATTTTACTCTTGTTGAACAACAATAATTTTGATCAACATTTTATCCACTTGAAAAAAACAATAATTTCGATCAACATTTTACTCTTGTTGAACAGTAATTTTGACAACATTTTACTCTTGTTGAACAACAATAATTTTGATCAACATTTTATCTTTGTTGAACAACAATAATTTTGATCAACATTTCATTCCACTTGAAAAAAACAATAATTTTGATCAACATTTTATTCCATTTGAAAAAACAATAATTTCGATCAACATTTTACTCTTGTTGAACAATAATTTTGATCAACATTTTACTCTTGTTGAACAACAATAATTTTGATTATATTTTCTGAATAATGTTGAAAGACGAAAATTATTAAATAAAATTAATTATATAAAAATACAAAATCAAAAATATATTTGAGCGGCGTCCAGTGAACCCTTTTTCTAAGTCTTCTAAGGAGCTACACTGTTGATCAACGGTTTGACATCACAAGAGTCCCACATTTTATTGTTGTAGACCTCCATCCTGAGCGACCTTTGTCTTCTACTGCTTCTCGGCCTTCCAAATATGCTTTGTAATACCGAAAAACATGTATTCTTGATAAGGAATATCCCCTATAGGCTCATGGGAACTTTTCGAATATCCAAACTTCGCTGTTCCATCTTTCGTAAAGCACTATAAAAACAGAACTTCATGTATTACGTTCTATGAGGTCCCTTACGACATTGGACCTTGTACTCTACCCGTCTAGGAGCGACTAACATACAAGCTATGTGAAGGGAAACTCCACAGTGCTGAAAGGTGTGACAGAAAAGCAATGGGACTAGAAGGCTTCAACTGGAATTGCATTCAACAGTACTAAAATAACGCAATTACATTGCAGTGTTTTTTTTATCTTAGATGAGAAGCCTGAGAAACCACAGGAATCCAGTGTGGGCGTTGCAATGTCCAATCTGAGGAAAAGAACATTTTTTCTGAGTGTTCCAAGGACTTATCATCAGCTTCTGACCCCACAAAAGGCCTTACTCATTACACATTTACATCAGTTTTCGATGTTGCAGACCCCCGGATTAACGTACGTCATTCACTGCTTGTCGGACCTCCAGAAATGGCTTATACCAAAAAAAAAAACTTGTGCTCTTGATAAGAGATATTTCCCATTGGGTCATTGCAACCTTTCGTAACAAACTATAAAAACACATCTTCACTTATGACCCTTTATAGGGTAGAGTAGTTACAAAACAAGCTTAAATTTGTACTGCACGTCAAGGAGTATATGGAGGGAAAGTCCGTAATATTTATCGATAAAATCTTTTATCAAATTTTATCGATAAATATCGATAAAATTTGATAAAAGATTTTATCGATAAAAAAAAATATTTATCAAATTATTCAAAAGTTCAATATTTTTGTTTGTTCAATAAATTTTTTTTATAATTTTAAGCAGTATTTGTATTGGGATGTAATATTTCTAAGCGCCACGACACTAAAGGAACAGAATGTCCTAAGTAAGCTTCTTCCACATTAAGGGGACAAAAAAACATTTTTTATTGCTGATTATTTTGGGCACAACAAACACTTCAAACCATTTTCAATAAAAATTTAAAAGTTTCCTTAAAAAACTCTAGGATTTGATATTAGACGAATTTATTAGTAGAAATAAAAAAAATATATTCACAAGCTTTAAGAAAGAAAAAAAAAATTGATTATTTTAAAGACGTTCCTTTCCCATTATTGATTGTAATGTAAGGAAAAATAAGGTGTGTTCCGTTATTAGGACCAATAATAAACGGCGGTTTAATAATTCTGAAAATTGATCAAGTCTAAGAGGAAGAAATGAAAAAAAATTATCCATCATCATCAATCGATAGATTTGCTTTTAGACTAATTAGAATCGACTTATTCATAATTCAATAATATTATTACTTGGTTGGTTATGGCTACAATTTCAGTCCAACATTAATTATATAAGCAATAAATTCCTTTTAGGTTCAAATATTGATTTGTTAACCATAAATCGATTAAAAATTATTTTGGTCTATGTTCTTGTTTTATTTTTAATTACATGAAATATTACCCGTAAAATTATTTTGGTGGTACAATTAGTTCAGTTTTGTTCAACTTTCCGAATAGAAGAGCCAATAGAGAATTTTGTCAAAACTCAACTCATTAAAAGTCAATTTGTCTATTGAGAACAAATTAAGGGCAATAAAAATTTCTTGAATATATATAAAACTAGTATAATATAGAAGATACAAACTTACTTTTTTTCCACTTAACGTATAAATAGTTCGTACCGCTCCAGGTATTTTTACATTTTCTTCTAACAGTCTTGTTAAATCTTCTGCAAGGCTATCGAATGATCTGGAAATAATAGGAAAAAAATAATTAATTTCCTAATAACTTTTTGATGTATTTTAAAAATAAAAAACAATTAATAAAAAGTTAATTAAGACTGTTTGAAGGTTACTGAGATATGAAGTAGATGCCCCTTCGTTCCAGTGCTACCAACTTAACATTCAATTGAGATTATTGAGACTCTTTTGAGAGTCTCAATACTCTCAAATGAGTGTTAACATGGCAGCACTTTCCGATCAGAGACTTTTTCTTCTAGTTTGGTTTTATTAGCCTTATGGAAAATACAATATAAGAAGAAACTTGAGAAAGTGCTGCCATCTTCACACTTATTTAAAATTATCGAGACTCTTTTAAGAGTCTCGATACTCTCAAATGAGTGTTAACATGGCATCACTTTCCGATCTGAGACTTGTTGCTCTAGTTTTATCTTATTAGTCTTAGGAAAAATATAAGCAGAAGCACATTTTTAAATTTTTTTTTTATTTTACAAAAAAAAAATTTAAAAAATGTGCTTCTGCTTATATTTTTATAAAAAAATATAAGCAGAAGCACGAATTTCATGATATGAGTTAAGAGACAAAAATTCCTCTACTTTTCCAAGCCTACAGACCAATAAGTTTTCGTCCAATCGTGTCAAAAATTTTCGAACAAACATTTCTCTGCTATTTACATCTTCTAATGATATTCTCAAATTTACCAGGTGTATAAGCTTAAATCCGCTGTTTATTCATAGATGGCGTGAGTGAGCGTATTAAGCTACCATGGGCACGCCATACATTTTTTTAAAAAACCTAATGAAAAGTCAGGCATCAACTTTATGAAACGTTGCGTAAAGTTAACGGTGAGAAATTCAATGACGGCCCTCAGACTGGAAGGAAAACCGTGGTTGATGACGACAAAATAAAGGCATAAATTCCTCGTGACTACCTGAAGAAGCTGGGATATATGAATACGCTCGATAATTGGGTTCGTCATGCACTCAAAGAAGTTCATTTGATGGCATGCAGACATGCTCATTAAATGTGAGGAAAACAATGCAATGAGGAAGAAGTGGATTACTAACAACAATGTGGCACGAAAATGGTATTGGTCCTGACGGGAGGATCCGCCTTAAATGACATCGAAAGCGGACATTTATCAAAGGAATCAGTATGGTGGGATTTTAAAGGCGTCGTGTTTTTTTGAGTTTCTACAAAGAAATCGAACAATCAATTCAGAATTGCACGGCCGACAATTGCACAGTTTGAACGAATCCATCATCCAGTGATGTCCGGAGCTCGTAAATTCGTGAAGGAGTTTTTTTTCCATCACGGCAACAAAAGACCACACACACATTGGATTACCCTGTCAAAAATTATTGGGACCTTGAATGGGATGTATTGCCATACCCACCATACTCGTCTGATCTTCGCTCTTTTTCAAGCACCTTGCGTGGTATGACGTTCAGTTGAGGGTGTAAACTGGTTTTTTCGCCAATAAAGATAGGTATTTCTATGAACGAGGAATTATGAATCTCGCTGTAAAATGGCAAAAGGTTATCGAGTAAAATTTATATAAATAAAGACACTTCCGACAACTCAATAATTTTAGATAATATTTAAATTCAGTTTATGTTCGCAATAGTTTTATTGATCGTATCTTTAAGTTTCCTTATGACTGTGCCACGTCAAAATAAAATTCACTCCTCTCTTTTCAATTATAATAATCCCCCTGTTCGAGGACTATCCTCCACTTGCTTCTTTAAAAACATCCATCGACGACTTATCCTTTTTTTGAGGGTTGACTTCCCATCATAATATAAGAAATACGATTACCAACAGGTGGATTTACCTTAAGAAATGAAGAAAATCTGTACTTTTAGCGATTATCGATTTAATATTTCAGACTGGTTGGAAATTTACTAAATCAAATTAAAGCCAAACAAATGCGACTAATTTCAAATTCACCCTAACCCAGCTATTCGTACGACTCTATTGATTGTTTTTTTCATTTTTCACCTGCGCTCCATCCAGTAGCAAATTAATTCCAACGTATCATCCCCAAACGTGAACTACCCCGTCCAACCACAATTGATACGATTTCGTAAATGTACCAAATAATCGCATAAATATTTTTGTAGCCTTTCGTGATATCTAGAAATTTTTCCATTTAATCGACGACTTCAAGATTATTTTCTTAATTATTTTTTTTCTTCTTTTGTTAATCAAAATAAAAGGCACGAAAATTATTCACTGCCATTTATTTTTCTCACCTTACTAAACAAAAGCAAAAACAAAAAAACAAAACCGAGAACCATTACTGCCGTTGGCATTGTACTATTTTGATTTCATTTACATTACAAATAAATCTGATAATTAAATCTTGAGTACGAGTATATGGGTCAAGTCTCAAGTTTATAGATGTACTGTGTTTATGGAGAAAAAAATCAGACCAAACGCAACGTTGTGATTCTGATACTAACTGCTGTTTACTATGGAAACTTTTCTGATTCTATAAGCTTGGGAAATATTTTGTAGTTTAGCTTGTATTGGATTATTTAAGAATCAGATTTATTCATAATATTTTTTTCGTACTTATGAAATTGTAAACACTTTAAATATTTTCATTTAAGTCTAGTTTATTAATATTTGATTGATATGGCATTGTAGAAAAATAATCATAAGAAAATTGATAATAAAAATGAGGAGAGCTTTTCATTAAACGTTTCAATATTCAATATTCACTCAAATGAGTTTCATTTAGATTATTTTAATTTTATGGGGTTGGGGAATTTTGACATGTTCTTTGGGGTTTATAATATTTAGAAATATTCTTCATAAAAATACTGGGTTATCCATTTTGTGATTTGGAAAATTTAGTCTCGTCATATGTGACAGCTGTCAAACATTTACGAGGTCTGTTTAAAAAGTATCGCGAATTTTGAATTTCCGCAGGTTAACTATATACGATTTTCGATTTTTGGTACTTATGTCTCTCGATTGTGGCGTTATGTTTGTACTTATGTCTCTCACTTATGCCGACAAGTTTGGCCATTTTGAATGTTCAGTTAATTTTTGACAGCTGCTTTGCTTGCACGTGTTTTGGCTCGTCTACGATTTTTGCTCTATATTCTGCCCAAAAACAGCATCGCATTGACATTGCTAAGGAGTGGGTGAACTCTGTCCGCGACGACCTTAATTTGCTCCAGAGGGTCATAACTGGTGACGAATCATGGGTTTATGGTTATGACGTGGAAACCAAAGCTCAATCATCACAATGGAACCTGTCGCACGAGCCAAGACCGAAAATAACGCGCCAAGTTCGGTCGAATGTAAAGGTTTTGCTTACCTCTACCACAGGGTAGAACGGTCAATATGGAATATTACCTGCAAGTTATGCGCAAGTTGCGCGTAGCAATCCGCCAGAAACGCCCTGATTTGTGAAAGAACAAAAATTGGCTTTTGCACCATGACAACGGCCCTACTCACGCATCGTTGCTTGTGAGCGAAATTTTGGCCAAAAACAATACACTACTAATGCCGAAGCCACCGTATTCCCCAAATCTGGCCTCCTGTGACTTTTTCTTGTTCCCCGAACTAAAGAGTCCCATGAATGGACGACGCTACGCTACGATTGAGGACATAAAGACGGCATCGAAGGAGGAGCTGAACAAGATCACAAAAAATGATTTTTTAAAGTGCTTCGAGGATTGGACAAAACGTTGGCGCAAGTGTATAATATCTGGTGGGGATTACTTTGAAGTGGACAAAATAGATATTCATGAACATATAAATAATCTTTGAAAAAATACAAAATTCGCGATACTTTTTAACAGACCTCGTATATCATCCAAGGTGGCATTTTTAAGAATTGCCATTTTACAATAACAACGCGTTAAAATTGTAAGAACTTTTTAAAAATATGGTGACTCTGACCACGTTTGGTGCTAAAGAGGAGATTATGGTCGTTATGATAAGACTCATTTTTAGTTTAGTGGATACGTCAGTAAGCTTAAATTGCCGTATATGAGGCTCTGAAAACCCACAAGCGACTGTGGAAAAGGCATTGTATTCGAAAAAATTGACTGTCAGGTGTGCATTTTCGTCTTTAAGTGTTATTGTCCCAGATTTCTTTGGATGACCGTTACCCTCAATTATGAGAGATCTGGCCTCATGAAAACCGACTTTTTTCGCCTAAACTTGAAATCTGAATAAGAGATGGTTTAAACAAGAAATGGCGCTACAAGCTACACAGCATGGCAAATTTTGGCCTTATTGCACAAAAATTTTCTAGGACACGTTACTTCGAGATTTGGTCAAAGATCGTAGAATTTGACGCCGTTGGAGGTTTTTCTTCTGGAGCTTTGGTCCTATTTTTCAAACAAAATTGACTCCAGTGTTGAAGCTACATTTATCTTCTTGTTCTAGCCTAAATTGTCGTTTATTGGGCTCTGAAAACCTCAAAAAGTGCCATATATGTCGTACCTAAAAAATGAAGGTGTTTTGGATCGTATTTCTTTGAAAATGAAGAAGAGGAGACCAATGCCCTCAATTCTGAGCGATATAACCTCATGATTACTGACTTTTTGGGTCTGGAATTGAAGATTTTAATCTGGACCATATGTGGTATAAACAAGAGATGGCGCTATAAGCTACACAGTATGGCAAATTTCGGCTTTATTGTACGAAAAGTTTGCAGGACGCGTAATTTTGACATTTGATAACGTCAATTGACCTTAAAGACCGTGCGATTTGACGTCGTTAGACTTTTTCTTCTGTAGCTTTGATTTTGTTTTTCGAAAAAAAATTCTCCAATGTTGAGGCTGAATTTTCTTCTTGTTCAGGGGATTCTAGTATCGGTACTCAAAAAATGAAGGTGTCGACTTCATGATTACTGACTTTTTTGGCCTAAAATTCAAGATTTTAATCTAGAGCATATGTGGTTTCAACAAAACAATGCCATAAGTAACAGAATACAATAAATTTGGGCTTTATTGCACGAAAAGTTCTCAGGACACATAATTTCAGAATTTGGTAACGTTAATTGGCCATAAAGATCGTAGGATTTGACGCCGTTGGATTTTTTTCTTCTGCAGCTACGAAAAAATTTTGTGTACACAACCAATCCTGAAACTTAAGAACAGTTGAAAACCAACATTCGTCATGTAATGACCGATTTAAAGCTTTTGCGAAAAAGCCAAGTAAAATTACCTTAAAACGATGCAAAAAGTCTTATGATATTTCTTGTATAATGACAAGGTCCAAGCAATTTAAAAAAATAAAATGTCATCGAAATCTAAATTTTAAAAATGTTTTAATAAACTCTACCTTCTGAAAAACAAATTGGATAATCATTTTTTTTAAAATAAATTTTCCCGCTTAAATACACTATTAGCAATAATTATGGTTTTCAATTTTCCTATTCGTTAATTATGTTTTTCTGTTAACCCTAATATTTTTCTAACCATATTATTAATTTAGTTTTATCATAATAATTATATGTATCCATTTAGTTCAGGTAAATATTAAATTTATACGAGTATATTGCGTGTAAAATGATAATATCTTATATGCGTTTTAAGTTCAATGGCTACTTTTCAATCAAATAAGAAAAAAATAAATAAAACCCCACAAAAAAGGATCAAGTTCTGCAAGAAGTATAAAGGCAATACAATAGAATCAACAAAGAAAATCTGAACTTTGAATGAATTTTATTTATAATATTTCATTTAATTTTACTTTCACAATTTGGATAATCCTTGATTTATTTAATTGAATATGAACATGAAGTAGTATTAGAAATAGTGGCCTTGAAAGGTCAAAATAACTTTACAACTACTATAATATGCTATAAAATAATATAAATAATAATAATTTTAGTTTGTCGAAAAAATTGGTGGCATTTTCCGACAGATGGAGTTAAAAGTCACTAGTAGCATTTCAACAACACTGGACACTTGTTTGAAAGGTGACAATTTAAATCTTACAATAAAAGTGCTGTATTAAAATCAGCAGCACGCAAATGATTCCTTCGCTTTCGTTCTGGATATTTCGATGTCAAAGATGGGCCAATTACCGTAAAAATATGATAAAATATCTCGAAAAAATTGAACAAAACCAATGAGTCATGATATAGCTTATGAATAAAATACTCATTATTATGTAAATCGTTTTAACCCATTTGCGAAAGGCTGGGTTAAAAAAGGCACTCGCTGTTTGGGTGCCCCACAAGAAGAATCGACCTAACATCTGTGATACGCTGCTGAAGCGCAATGAAATCAAGCCACTTCTGAAGCAAATCATAAGTGGCGATAAAAAATTTGTAAAATACTCGAATATCGTTCGAAAGAGATCATGGAAAAAAAGAGATGAACGATCACAAAAAAATTCAACGCTACTGTTCGGTTGCGAACCCGCGTACCTGAGCCTAGGGATTTACAAGATTCCTTACCGTAGCTCAATGAGCGGAGTACAAACCGAAGTACTCTTAAAACAAAAATTGGTACTACGGGTATCGGGGTGCCCCCCGAAGTACTCTTAAAAACACACTATGCCCGACAATGATGAGGCGCCTTAGGCAGCAACGTAGTGGCTGTGATTATTACCCATATCGCGGCTACGGTCTCTACATTGCTGGTGGGAGATACTGGTAATTATCTCGGGCGCTGCCACTGCTTATGATAGTAGAGGTTTAGATAGGCCTTGCCACTAACAGTTGGAGTAATAAGCTTGTAGCTGGTTACTGACTGTAAACTGCCAGTAATGGTGGTACGTTGATTGAGCGTAATTCAATCCCTATGGTCGTAGGCGACTTGTGGTTTTATCTTTAATGACAGATAAGTCACGTTGAATAATATATTACTACTGCTGCTGTTCGGTTAAACTATTCTTTTGGTACTGTACTGTGAGCAATTTGAGAGATTGCACCAAGCAATTGAGAAAGAACGGTCAGAATTGATCAATAGGACCATACACATTATTGATGATTCACCAAACTATCCACCGTATAGACCCAACTCTCAGGAGATGCCTGTGATTCAGTTTTTCAACCAGAAACCGCAAAAGTTCTATACTAATAGAATCACGGCTCTATCATAAAAATAACGAAACATTTTCGATGATAATGAAAAATATTTCCTTTGAATAAATTGATATTAACACTCGAATTTAGACATCTCCATTTTACTTAGAAAAACACCACGAATTTTTTCGACTAACCAATAATAATATGAACTTTTGAATATTATTATTGTACGATTCTTTCTTGACTTTAACAATTTCTATAGTAAGAATTTTATATAGCAATTGTAATTATATAAAATGTAAATATATAACAATTGTAATGTGAGGTGAGAATATTTTCATCCAGATACTATCTTTAATAAATGTACTTACTCGTACTTTCAATTTCATATCCGGAGAATAAAGGTAATAAAAGTGAAAATTCTAGAAGAAACCTTATATATTTAAACACTTTTCTTTTTGAACAATTGAAAGTTCTACAATTGCTCCAATAACTTTAAGAGTATAAGAAAATATTATGATGACTAGTATGCCGCGTATTTATGCTTTTCACTACCTCCTTACCAGGTAAGTACTTATAGTTGTTAAAAAGTTCTTCGACTTTATATTTATTTAACAAGAGTAAATTCTTAAGTATCACAAAAGAATGTAAACTGAACTTAAAGGAATAATGTTAACATAGAATGGAAAATAGACTTTTACAAAAGTTGTTGGATTCACTTAAAATTTATAATCTAAAACTTTAAATGAAAAAAAAAAATTGTATTTAATATTCTTTCTATAGCACGACCCACTCAAATTCTGAATATATAATTAAACTCCTTTTAGTAATAGAAAAACTTACTATTAACATTTATATGGAACGGATATACCCCACCTCTTGTTCCTTACCTTTTCAAAATGGCCTTGATTCACTTTTGACACGAAAACTCAATCCCCCCACACTTTTATGTTAATGGCAATAAAACCGTATTGTTTGATAGAAATAGAAAATTCTCTACAAATAAAGCAACAGTTTCCACTGATATTTTGCTAATGATTAATATGGTAATATATTATGGTTGCAATTAAATAGAAGAAATATGAGTCTGTTAACTCAATTGCGTCGATTTAAAACTGAAAAGAGCAAAACTTTTATAAAAGAAAGAAGAAGAAATTTCTGTTTATCGTGTGGATTATAAATATTCTCCACCACCCCCTTAACATAGAATAGTTGCTTTTGCCGAACTCTTTCTTCAAAAATTATATAGGTTTTAGTCCATATACTATAATATAGTATTTTCTTTCACATTCAAGTGGTTGAATATCCTTTGTTCCGTTCTTTATTCGTCACATTACACAATAACGACAATTTTTCTTCGAAATAAATTATTTTTCTTTAGTCGATAAAGTAATTTCGATTGTACAACATTAAAAAAAAAAAAGGTTATTCTCTGTTTTCTTGTAATTTTTTTTAGGCCCACAACAAGATTTACTAATGTTAATAATAAATGGGAAAAGAATAATGGAAAATCCAAAAGAAAATAATCCTAATGTTTATATTGTATATTGTAATAGTGATTTGTTAAGGATAATTTTCTTTCGGGTAATACCAATGACAATTTGGAAAAACTGTCTTCTTATTTGTTATAATTAATTTTTTTAATATTTTTTCTGTAATTGAAAAAAAAAAGATGATTCAGCAAAAAAAATATTTCTTATTCAGTCAGAAAAAATAAGTAATGATTCAGTGGAATTTCGAATTTCTATTTGGATGTTCGAAACTTCACGCTAGATTGAATTGTATTTTTGGGCTGTATGGCATGTGGCACCATTTTGTTCAAATCACGTGTCGTCCATATCCATTATCCTGTAATTTTGGCACCAAAAACTGGATTATCATATCACCAAAATCTGCACCAAACAGTAACACGTTTCGGATGCATTTGTTTCTTAACAATCACTGGTGGATTTTCTGAACCCCAGCCATCAAAATGAAAATGATCCTCATTGCTGAAGATGATTTTGTTCGACTTATGCTTGATGATTTTGTTCGATGATTTTGTTCGACGAACTCCATTCGCTCTGCGTGGTCAGTAGGCTTCAGTTCTTGATCCAATTAAACTTTGTAAGAATGAAGACGCATCTCTTTCGTGAAAATACGCTGTAGAGAGCTTATGGAAATATCCTATCCTGGACTCTCAGCAACACTGTCACGAACTGCTTCGATGTTTTGTGTTGAACGACTTGTTGAAGGATGACCAAAATACGAGGTCTGTTCAGAAAGTATCACGAATTTTGAATTTCCGCGGGTTACGAATATTCGATTTTTGATTTTTTTTGTGGCGTTATGTTGATAATTATGTCTCTCACTTGTGCCAACAACTTCGGCCATTTTAAATGTACAGTTCCTTTTTGACAGCTGCTTTGCTTGCACGTGTTTTGGCTTGTCTTCGACTTTTGCCCATTCCAATAAATGGATCAAAGAATCTGTTTCGGGAACAAGAAAAAGTCACAGTGAGCCAGATCTAGCGAAAAACGGTGACTGCGGCATTATTAGTGTATTGTTTTTGGCCAAAAATTCGCGCACAAGCAACGATGCGTGAGCATGGGCGTTATCATGGTGCAAAAGCCAATTTTTGTTCTTCCACAAATCCAGGCGTTTCTGGCGGATTGCTTCGCGCAACTTGCACATATTTTGCAGGTAATATTCCTTATTGACCGTTCTACACTGTGGCAAGAACTCATGATGAGCTTTGGTTTCCACGTCATAATTATAAACCCATGATTCGCCACCAGTTATGACCCTCTGGAGTAAATTTGGCTCATCGCGTACAGAGTCGAACAGCTCCTTAGCAATGTTAATACGATGCTGTTTTTGGTCGAAAATGGGCAAAAATCGAAGACGAGTCAAGCAAAGCAGCTGTCAAAAATTAACTGAACATTCAAAATGGCCGAACTTGTCGGCATAAGTGAGAGACATGAGTACCAACATAACGCCACAAAAAGAATCGAAAATACTTAACCCGCGGAAATTCAAAATTCGTTATACTTTTTGAACAGACCTCGTATTTAAGATCACTAATTGATACAGTCTCCACAAATTTTTTAATTAATCTCTTCACAATTGATGAAGTAAAATTACTATTCCAGCAGATTTGGCCGCTACAGTTAGCAATTTGTACTAAAATTGCGAACTGTAGCTGCCAAATTTTCATTATTTTTAAAATATCTTTCATGTAGCACTCCATTTTTGATAACCCTGAACTGTCAGCTGTCACGCTGTCTTTTTTTTTGGTTGGCAAACACTCTACCGCACAAATGGCGCAAAATTCAAAATTCAAATTATAAAGATAATTCTCATGGTATTCTTATTATAAAAGTAAAGAAAAAACCATGTTGAATAGATTTCTTTAATCAACACCCACAATTGTAGAAAGGTCAAGTTCTTTTCTGATAATAAAATCACAAAATATTAAAAGGGTAACGAATAAATATAAAATTCTCCTTAACAACATTTGTAGAATAAAAAAAAAACGAATCTCTTTAGATTAAATGCCAAATTCCTTCCTTTTTCTATCTACACCTACGAAAGATAAATGAAAAAAAAAAATTAGTACTGATCAAAAAAAAAGTTAATTAAATAAAATTTTCAACAATTTCTTTAATGAATCAACAAAAAAAAAGGGAACAGAAAAATTCAGCTTTTGAAAATATACTCAATTGAACGAAATTGTTCTACGCCAAAGATGTAATTTTATATGTACCCACGCATTTTATCTTAAATAAGTCGCCTTAAACACCTCCACAACTTATTATGTGGCTCCCCCCAACAACATCACGAACAACACAAATCAATCGTCTGTTCTTCTATCATCTTCAAAGTCCACCTTCTCCACGTTTACTATAAATAACAAAACCATCGCTACTACAAGATTATTTTATTTTTATATTCAATTTAACTATAAACTCTCCCGCTTGCATTGTATGAGCATATAGCAATCATTAACAATTATTTTCGACAAGAGGGCGCCGCGCAGATGTAATTTTAATTTTTTCCCAACTAAATACCTTATCAGCAACCACCATCAACGCCACATTACGGATGAAATTTTTATTAAATATGACAATATAAACACCGCAACAGAACAACAGGAAGAACGAAAGAGAAAAAAAATTCATTAAAATATGGCATTTCGCTGCTCTAGCCGTTTGTGTTTATCTTTTTTCACACTCATCCATACGAGTACATACACATATGTCAATGGTTGTTCTTTCTTATCTCTTTTTGTGGTTTTTCCTTTCCTTTTTTGAAAAATTTACTCTTTTGAATGAACGTGAAACAAAAAAGTTTTTTTTTAGATAAAAATAATTTTTATGAATGTATAATTTGACTATTTTTAGTGAAAACGAAACGAAGAGTAGATATTTATAAATAATGCTTAGCTAACAATAAGTTGATTGGGGGAAGAAAAGGGAAAAAAAAATACTCTCAGTCAATAAACATAAAATGGATACGTTCCGGAAGATGGGAACTGTCATCACCTCTAAGGGGTTTACGTTAATACACATAATTTTTTTTTTGTTCTTTGTTGTTATAATTTTTTATGGCTCCACAAATAGCAAAATGACTACCATTTACATAATATTAGCATACCTTAGGGGCGATTTTTTAAATTTGTTTTCGTTTTTGTATATTTTATCATTGTATTTTTGCTTTCTTTTCCCTTTTCTAAACTATAAACAATCAATAGATATGACGCACGTTTATGTGTCGGAACATATGTACATACATATGTCGTAAAAAAACAGGTGAGAAAATTCTTTTTCACTGTTAGATAATAATCGCTTTTGCTATTTTGTTATTACGAGGAGAAATTATTAGTAAATATATGATCCTATATTTAAATATTGTTCGCGTATAGTGCCAGTGGAATATGAAATATTAATGTTGAAATTAATATCGAATTAAATATTAAAATAAAACAGAAAAAGGTTTACAACATTAAATAAATAAATGTATTTACTTATAAGATCAACTAGAGAATTCACCAACAAAAAATGCACGAACCATCACGCGATCAAAAAGGATTTTCAACATGTCAAAATCCTTTTTTGCTCGCGTAAATTGGGCGTGCATTGCAATTAATTCTTTTTGGATATGTTCATACAACCAATTACACTATAATTAAACTGATCGTGAAATACACTAATATGAGAAGATGATCATTGCCTTAAAAAAAGTTGTGAATCTTCTACGAAAATTTACCCAACATTTAAGTAGGAATAAAAAGTCAAGTCCAGAGAAGAATTCTTTGGTAGAAAAAAAAGGTCTGATTTACATCTTGTAAAATTTTTTTTATTCAACAATTACACAATGATTAAACTGATCGTGAAATACACAAACTTTGTTTGCGACGAGCCTGCACAATCCCGTGCACGAGCAAAAAGCATAGATGCTCGCGCATATACCATATTACACTATCAAACGTGCAAATAAGGGGGAATTCAAGGTTTACATCGTCTATTAGACGCACGGTGTAATGTAAGCGTTATACTCTATAATCGAAGGTTTTGACTGGTTGGTCAGAATCGACACTTTTAACTATCAGATATTCTTTAGATATTCAACAGGTTAAAAATCCGTTTTGCTCGATGTTCGCGCATATATTAAATAGTTATATAATGCTTAAACTGATAGTGAAATACACAAACTTTGTTTGATATATGCGCGAACATCTACGCAAAAAGCGTAGATGTTTGCGCATATATTAAATAGTTGCTTTTGAAAAAAATATCGAAAATCGAATATACGTAACTCGCGGAAATTCAAAATTCGCGATACTTTTTGAACAGACCTCGTATATTATACTATCAGACGCGCAAAAAAAAGGTGTAATCTATTTTAACTTTCAGATATTCTGAAGATCTAACTGACATCTTGTGGGTAGGAACCAAGATTTTTAGGACTTTTAGATATTTTGAAAATCTAACTGATTATTAAGATTTTGAAAATTAGATCCAACTTGATTTTCTGTACGAGATAGAATGCTCCCCCATTCAAGTAATTCAGTTTTGTCAAAAGCTTAATTTTCATATTTGATAAATCAAATGAAAAATAAGTAATTAGCAAATAATAAATTTGAAAAAGAAAAATTGCAAGCGTAACTTTTTAGTAAAAAAATTGAGTGTTTATAAAATTTGAGACTTAATTTTTAATTGAAAATAAAACTGAAAATTCGATTTTTCATTAACTATTGCCATTTTTAACTTAATATTGTGTATAAGTAAATTTTTTATGAAATTTTTTTAAAATCCTCTTGGACCTGTCAGTTATTTTCATAAAAATCTAAATTTTCAGTTATATTTTTCATAAAAATTTTGAACATTTAAGACTTAAATAAATAAGAAAATATTTAATTCATACTCAACATCCAAAATTAAAAATTGTGATATTAACATGAAACTTGAATTCCGTTGTACCGGATTTGACAGATGATAGACTCATATCCCACTGAAGGTAAGAATTATTAACTATAATATTAACCATTTTCGTAGATCATCTGTTATGTTTTTTGTAATTATTTTCAATTACAATTTATTGCAATTAGTCACATAGCCGAAATATTGACAAATGTTCTAAGTTACCATGACGCTATATATAGCACTTCGATAACTAATGCCACACGAAATTAACTAAATAAACAAAAATATTTCTTATCAATCAAATAATGTCAAGGAATTAGGTAGCATTTATAAAAAAAATATTGACCAAAAATAACTCTTACTCTTTTTTTCAATCAAAATCAATCAAATAGAAAATCCAAAATTTCCATATCTGAAGGCGAAATTCTCAGTTACTAAATCAAATATGCAATATACATTTTAATTTGATACCACCCACATAAGGGATACATATACATATAATTAATTATAATGAACAGAACAAAAAAATTAACTAAAAATAAACTTTAATACTTTAGTTAAACAAAAGGGTCGATATAATTTTCCCAAACATTAACGAATAAATAAAATTATCGATGGATATCTTCACTTTACGCAATAGTCAGACACTGAATTCGTAATAAATCATTTGGAATGACGTGCATACATGTGAACTCTTTTCTTTTAATTCAAACCACCCCAAAAAGCCTATTTGCGTCATTATTCCATTCAATTAAAACTATTTTAGGGGCATAATTCATTCGAAAAAGAGATAATATATAGAAAAAAATTATTTATTTTAAGTTGAAATTATTTAACTTTTTTTTTGGAGTCATTTCTAGCGTCACTCAGGCCATTTGGTGACAACTAAAAAGCACCTCGCTTCATATATCATTAACTGAATTCGACCTCACGTTCCAGTGTGTCCAAATCAGGGTACATTCTTCATTTTTTTTATTTATATTTTTTTCGATCAAGTATGTATAATATTTCTTTGAAGTTCCTCTACTTTTCTTTCTTGCGTTTTACTTTAAAAAAGAACTGGTAAAAAAGGAAACATTTTAATAATTTTACTGTTAAGTACCTACCATAAGATAACAAAAACCATTCGTTAATATAATGAATTTAAAAAAACTACTTTTGTATCAGACGTTAGTTAAAACTGATTTTTATTTGTAGATCTTTAAATATACTGGTTTGGGAAGAAAGATAATGAGACTGGTAACACTGAGAGCGATCTGGTATCATTACAGGCTTCTCCTTGTACGTTAGATCCTTCTAGTATAAGTTCCAACCCTATCGAGCATGGTAAGAGAGGCTGTTACAAAAAATGGAACAGCGAAATTCGGAGCAAGGATGCACCAGTAAATTTTTTATTACGAAAAGCTTCAAGAAGTCTTTGGGGAAAATTTCTTATAGAAAAAAAAGTTGCAACGATCCTTTGAGGAACATTACTCATTAAGATCATAAGTTTTTCGATGGCATAAAGCCTTTTTGGAGGGCCGAGAAGCAGCGAAAGACAAATCTGACTCCAAAAATTCCTTAATATCGAAAACTGATGGAAATGTGGAATCAGTGAGCGGTTTTTTGAGGTCAGGCCATCCAAGATAAACTGTTAACCAATTTTTTTATAAAGAAGTCCTTAAAAGGCTCAGAAAAAATGGGCATTAGCGTCAATTTGGACATTGCAGACACTTGGATGCTCCACCATGACAACGCATCTTGTAACACGACCATATCTATCAACAAATAGATCTTGTCGCAAAAAGGGATTCTTGTGGTTCCCCCAGTTCCCATTTTGGACCTGATCTAAATACGTGTGACTTTTTTTGTTCCCAAGAATGACATACTTTTCAGAGGAAGGCCTTCAATGTCAAAACCATCGATCAGAATAGAAGCTTCTTAAAAGGCTCAGACACGTGGATGCTCAGGAGGGAGGAAAGAAACGAGCCAGTGTCAAGTTGGCAGCAACATTGAGATCTGTCGATTAAAAGGAATTGGACGCATCATCTGATAGCTAACATAGCTTCCTGGAACGGAAGAGGCAATGGAGAAATGGACCATTATATGGCTCAATTTCTGCCAGGATACGGCTGCTTTAGGGCGTGTTTATATCGCCCTTATTGTCGGTCCATAATAGAGGATATGGAACATGCCTTTTTCCACTGTTCACGGTTTAGCGGAGACAGCAAGGAAATGGAGAAAATAATCGGTGAATAGCTGTTCCGAAAGCACATCATGACACAAATGATAACATCGCAGGCATGCTGAATACACATCCCGAGTAATAAAGCTACCCCAGGAAGAAAAAATGAGAAAAGGGCAGCCTGCCGCCTGAATAGGTAAATAGACTTGATGTCAGTCTACTCTCCATGAAGTAACATCGCAGGCAGCGCAGTAGCTGAGTACGGATCCGGAGTAATAAAGAAGCTACGCCAGGAAGAAAAAATTAGCAAAGGTCAGCCTGCCGCCTAAATAGGTAAATAGACTTGATGTCGGTTTACTCCCCATGAAGTAACACCTGACCATGGTCCCATTGGGAGTAATATTTAAATAAAAGACGGGTGGTTTTTAATGAGTAAACATCCCCACGTTAAAAAAAAAAAGACACTTGGACAACGTCCACTGTCACAGGATCATCTACATCACCGATTTTTGCCGCAAAATTCTAAACCAAAAACCCACTTCCAAGAACGTCATCTTAGTACTCTTTATAACATTCAAAAAAGTGTAACCGACGCCCTAAAAGCGTTTGCAGCTGAAGCCTTCCAGCACTGCCACGAAGAGTATGAGTACATCTACCTTAATAGAAAGTATATTACGTCGATTTCGTAAAAAAAAACTCATATTAAAAAAATTTCTTCAAGACAAAATTATAAGAAAAACGTTCAATTTAAGTAGTATTTATCGATATAATTTGTAAGCACTTGAAGGTACTTAAATTCTTGTGTTCACACAATTGTCCTCTACTTTTCCCCCCCATAAATCAACTTTACTAACCTTAAAATGATATAAAGACATTTGTGTCAATAAATAATAAATTCAATAAACTTTCAGTCTCTTCTCTATACTTTTGGTTAGTTAATAAATCCAATCATTTCTACATAATATTGTCAATAAGAAAAACTTAAAAAATAAACGAGTAATCATTCAAGGACATGTGTACGTAATTTTTTTATATACAAATAATCCTTAATATTATTTTTTATCAACGTTACGAGTAAGTGTATTTATTTCGATTTATAACTTCAAATCGATTTATAGTTTTTCTGACTGTGTGGAACCATCAATCATATTAGATCGATAAATCCTCAATTGTCTTTAAGAATAATAAGGATTACAGATTGACTACTTTTTGGAGAATATTTTCTTTATAATTTCTTTTTTTTTTTGCACAAATGACAGCATGTTTATTTTAGTCTATTTTGAAATGAACAATTGTCAGCTAATATACGAATACTAAATCATTTGTTCAATTTACATACGGCACTGTTGTACATGCCCTAATTCTGTTTTAAGGTGTTCTTTTATTGTGGTTGCATAATTTTCTTTTATTGTGTCGACACTTTTAGTAAACTACCAATAATGAAAGTTCGTATCAACACCCACCTTGTACAGTTTACTCTGAGGTCTAGTGCAAAAAAAAAAACAACAAAAAAACAAATCCTAACATTTCGATATCATTCCTTCAAAGGTTGCTATAAATTTTTTCCCAGGACCTTTGACCTTTTCGACTTAACCTTTGATTTCAGTCATTTCCATGCTTAACGTTCGAATGAACACAATAATAAACTGTTTGTGAAAATTTCAAATTTCCGACATTAAATTGTTTTTTTTTTTTGATTTTCTATGGAAATACCATCTCAACAACACAACAACGTCCTATCAACAACATGATCCTTGCTCTTTTATTGTATTAATTTGATTTTTATTCTTCTTCAAAATAAAATAAGAAAATAACAAACAAATTGTAAGAAAATATATTTTTTAAGAAATTTTTTAAATTTTTCCGAATATTTAATTTTTTTTTGTAAATAATTCTCCTTACAAATTCTAACGATTTATTTATGGTAGAATCGAGTATGTTGGAGGAGATTCAGTTCCATTTCTATTTAGACTTTGGGTTGCTTGTGTCCTTAAAAAGAAGCAGAACATACTCGTATGCGAGCAATAATGTTAACTTGAAAAATAAAAATAATTTTTACTTTTGATATTCGTGTTAAAAGTTTGCGTTTTTGTTTGGGGAAAACTTTTTTTTGGAGTTTATACCAGTTCGCTCTTAGCAATTAATGCCATTATGGGTATAAGAGCAATCCCGTCCTGGATCACATTCGATAAGTTTTAAAAAAAATAAACAGATAAGAATTCATTGGGTTCCAGGTCATGTAGGTATTTTAGGAAATAAGCAGGTAGACTTGCTGGCAAAATCTGCACTCCAACAAACAAAATTTATGGCTACACCCGACATGCCTTATTCTTACAAAGTAGCAAACGCAGAGATGTGAGGAAGCCAGATTGGTAACCCAGCTTTCCAGCAACACCTTTCTTCTAAAATGGGTCAAGATTAGAACTATTCATATTGCGCTTGTCTATTTAAAAACCTTCAATCCCCCATCTCCCAAAACTGCGGAGTTCCCCTTACAACTGAGGAAATGAGCAGATAGACTTGCTAGCAAAATCTACACTCCAACGACTAACATTTGCGGTCATAACCGACATGCCCCATCCTTACAAAGTAGCAAACGCAGATATGTGCGGAATCCAGATTGGTAGCTCAGCTTCCAGCAACACCTTTCTTCTGAAAATGGCTCAGGATTAGAACTATTCATACTGCTCTTACACACGACTTGTCTATTTAACATCCTTCAATACCCAACCTGCCAAACTGGAGTGTTCCCCTCAGAGACTGCCGTCTTACCTTTGATTTTTCCTCTGCTAGGAGGTCGGTTCTTATTGATCCATCCGCTTTATTCCCAAGCTCTCTTTATAATCTCCTAAGTCATCTAGGTCTTAAGAAACAAAATACAAGCTAAATTCTCATTTCTATCGACCTATTGTGACTTTTACATCTTATAAACTTGTTTGTGTATGACCTATCATATAACCTTCAAGGTCATTGTGCTGAAGCACTGATCCCTGACCTATGTTCATGGCGTATCCACTCCAAACAAACAAACAATTTTTTGAGTTGCTTTTCTTAAAGAGTTTTGAAATGCATTTACATCCTCGAGGATAGTTTTCTTTTTTGTTTCTTTGATTGGATTCAAGGACTCTAGGACACCAACATCAGGTTATTTGGCGATCTTAAAGCGTGTGGGTTAGATAAAATCGAACTTTGGGTAGATGCATGGATTTGTTTGAGGTGGTTCTTTTAAGAAATTAAAAAGATGACTTGAAAAAGGGAATTGAGATGAGCGATAGTCACAGGAGATGGGCAAATGGGACGAGGGTGGTTTCCGAGAAGGAAATTATTCGTTATAGCAAAATGTGCTATCTGAATTGGGAGCAGCTTTCATGTGCGCGTGGCTACGAATGACTGAAGCTTAGGTTATACCGTGCGTCTCATACGAGTATTATTCAATAATCGATTTGTAAGCAAAATTTGTTCCTATATTTTCCCTAAATGAATTTAAAAGAAATCGTTTGACGTAGAGGTTTAATTATCCTTCTTAGTTTTCGAGTTATTTAAAATTTACATGTTACTTATTTTATGATTCTTGTTTCAATTTTTTTCTTCCTTGAAAATTGTTTAAATATTAAATTTCGAAATATAAAGAAATAATTGCTTAATAGAACGAAGGCAGGACTACTATTTGTATGCCAAAACAATGTGTAGAGGCAACTGAGGGGATGAAATACCAGGTGTATAAGCTTAGATCCGCTGTTTTTCAGTCAAAAAAAAATTTTTGCCATAGTACTTGCCCTCGCTAGCTACACATTTTTCCCATCTTTCGGGTCATTTGTGGATACCACGCCAAAAAATTCCTTCTCTTTCGAGGCAAACCACTCATCAAGCCATTTTCGGACGTCTTCGTAAGAATCGAAGTGCTGCTCAGCGAGTGCGTGGCCCTTCGACGGAAACAGGTGGCAGTCGGAAGGGGCAAGGTCTGGTAAATAAGCGGGGTGGGGTAGCACCTCCCAGTTGAGTGTCTCCAAGTAGTTTCGGACCATTTTTGACGTGGTGATGGTGCGTTGTCGTGAAGGAAAATCAGCTTGTCATGTCTTTGTTGATAATCCGTCCTTTTTTCACGCAGAGTATGGTGCAATTGATCAGTTGTTGGTGGTAAAGGTGGACATTGACAGTTTCACCAGGTTTCAACATCTTATAGTAGACGATACACTGCTGATCCCACCAAACGTACAGCATCGTCTTCCGTCCGAAGCGATTTGGTCTTGGGGGAGATGTTGATGGTTGGCCGGGATCAACCCACGATTTCTTGTCTTTACGATTCTCAAAATATATCCACTTTTCATCACCTATCACAATCCGATGCAGGAACGATTTTCTTTTTTGTCTGGCGAGCAAGATTTCGCATGTGTTTTGGCGTCGCTCCATCTGCCTATCGTTCAATTTATGCGGCATCCCATTTCCCAATCTTTTCAGCATGCAGACGCATGGAAATGGCTGGTTGAGTAAAACTCAATTGCTCCACGAGCATTTTTTGCGATTGGATATCGTCTTCGTCCAAAAGAACTTGCAATTAATGGTCCTCAACCTTCCGAGGCCGATTTTCGCGCTCCTTGTCCTACAAGTAAAAATTGAGGTCTTTGAACCGACGAAACCAATCTCGGCACGTTGTTTCCGATAAAGCACTGTCACCATAGGCGATTCGGCAGCCGATTTCTTCAAATTGAAGCAGAAAAGCAGAGTTTCCCGCATATGCTCTTTTTCTGGCACAAAACTAGATATGATTACCAAAGGAAAAATGTATGTTGTTGTTCGAAATTGCTGACAATGTGCACTGATTAATGTTGACAGATGTCAAACTCATAAGAAAAGAATTATGGCGTGCCCATGGTAGCTTAATACACTCATTCACGCCATCTACGACCAAACAGCGGATTTGCTTATACATCTGGTACTTGGCTGTCATGCACGTTTGACAGCTGTCAAATGACAAGTTTGCTCTTCCAAACCACAAAATGGAGAGTATTTGACAAACAAACAAAATATTACAAATATAAAAAATCTAAAAAATGTAGAGAAATAGTACTAAAAAATTATGGGGACCTAAAGGTAGTAGCAGAATTTTTTTTTATCATAACATTTATGGTCTTTAATTTACCTGAATTCCTTGATTTATCGAATGGCCAAAATCCATTTTCTTAAAAAAAAAAAAAATTGAAAATAAAATAAAAAATGCCAAACCTTACGACTAAACAAATGCCATCTTAGATGATGTATAGATTTGACAGCTGTCAAATGACAGGTCTGTACTTTCCGAGTTACGAAATGGATAGTCCTATATTTTTTTATGTCGAACAAAATAAATTTCAATCGAATATTCAAAACCAATTTTTTTTAAATGATTTTATAAATAAAACGCAAATTTTGTCTAAAATAATGATGAAACATGTATTGTTCATGTCAGTATTAAAAAAAAGTATGGCGTGCCCATGGTTTCTGAATACGGTCACCCATGCCATTTATGACCAAACAGCGGATTTAAGCTTATACACCTTGTAATATTCAACGAGAAAATGGCTGACGCATCCAAGGACATAGACAAGAAAACAAGGCCGCTAGAAAAATCTGATCTGAACAATTGCAATTGAAATAAACACTATTGATTGATTACTATTGGAAGAGAAATAAAAAAAACAACAAATCGTTGCTGAAATCCTTGCTCATCCATCACGCAGAAGGATGCATTGTTCCTGCTGATTGTATAAATGGCATGCCTAGTAGGCGGTGTGGTTGGTGTTGGTTGTTTCCTTCAGTCGCAAACTAAATTGCTATTCGTGCCTTGAAAGTTGAAAGTTTGCTATTCAGCGAGCGTAGAACCAGCAACCACCAATTCATAATTGGTACGAAAGGACAACTTCTCCAACTCCGATGCAGCTTTTGCTGTCGATTAGTATATGAACATTTTTTTTGAATAGTTTTCACACAGTGTACAATAATTTCGGAGTATTGCTATTGTCTTCCATATTTGTTATTGTGGGCTTGAGTGTTAATAGATACTCATTCGTGAGCAATGTGAAAAAGACGCAGCTTCAATATGACCAACTACATGAAAAAACTCGTAGGAAAAATTATACAATTTTTGTGTATGCAAGTGTAGGGGGGATGAGGTGACATAGCTCCAATACCATATATGGTTTATTATATTTCTGCTCATCTTTAGAATATGTGTTCTAATCTACGCTTCAACAATGATTACGCTGATGACTACTTCTCTTGCTATTACTACTATTATTGTTATTGTAGAATAGTTGTTGTTGGTGTTGTGGTTATTATGATAGAATAGTTAGTGGGCGGTAATTGAATTTTTTTTTATTCTACATTTACTAGCCTCGAATACACAAAATGACAATACAAATGAATAATAAAGATCGCATTAAATGGAGAATATTTTTCTTTAGGAATTATGGATAAATAAAATACGCAGACAGAATCATCATTTTCATCAAGTAGAGAATTATTCGTACGTGAGATCGTTGATAAATATTAGTAATTCGGGATGTTTTGTGTATTTTGATTAAAAGTTTTATATGAATTTAGGAAAATACAGTCCTGTCATTTGGATTTAATTGGTTTAGTTTAAGGTTTACTATTTTACAGAACAGCAGCTGATTTTTTCGATCAAATTTTCTACAGCGATTAAGGCTTATTGTTGGGTTAATAGATAGGCCCCTAAAAAAACCCCAAGTGACTGTGAAATAGCTATTGTATCCGCGAAAAGTAACTGTTTGGTTTGCATTTTGGTCCGAAGGTGTTATGGGCCTGTATTTCTGTGAAAATTATGAAGGGAGAGATACCGTTACCGTTATTCAAAAACCCTATTTCCATATAAAAAACCACAAGCCACACAACACAGACAATTTTTGCTGTATTGCGTGAAAAATTTTCAGAATTCGCAATTTCGAGATTTGGTGATATACATTGGCATCCAAGATCGTGTAATTTGACACCGTTGGACTTTTTATTCTTATTTACGCAGACAATAACCCAAACCTTCTATCTAATTCTCATTTCGTTTCTGAACATAGGGATTTTTATTTACAAATGTTTTAATGACATTTATATCGGTCTTAAGATCATATGTTTTTGTCTGCGCTTAGCAAATGATCAGTCCCGTTCCCCTGCAACTATTCTACTGCTTATTTTCCTGCATTTTGGTACGGTACCATGCTAAGTTCAGTAGGAGGGACAGCCATTATGCCAATTTCAGGTTGTTGTCTTCGACGAATATGGGTGTTTATCTCCGATTGGTTTTTCCTTCCGAAAGTTTGTATGGACATTTTCGTGTTTCTAATGCCTGATGGGCTTTTTCAAATTTGTTTCCAACATTTTTTTTTATTAAGGAAAGGATAACGGGCATAAGTAAAGTGGTTGTTTTGAGAATTACCACTTCGGAAAGTAAAGTTAAATAATAAAAAAAAAAAATAGAAACATTTTATTTTTTATAAATTATATTTTTTGTGGACTTTGCTATTATGTATTGATTATTTCTGCACCATTTAGGTGGCCACCATGAGACTTTTTCCCCGGACTTGATTCTTTTGGGGTAATTTATGGTGACTTCTTTTGCACATTTCGGCCTGTAATTTAGATATTACTGAGCGGATATTGGTATTTAAATGGTCTAAAGATTGAATATTATCTCTGTAAGAACGTTAAATGGCACGTGATTTTTAAGGCCAATTGACATAATCAACTCTCTAATTCACGTGTCCTGGGAACTTTTCACACAATAAAGGCAAAATTTGTTGTACTGTGTAGCTTGTGAGGCCGTTTTATGCAAACCACATGTAATCCAGATTGAAATGATTTCGTTCAAACCAAAAAAAATTCAGTTATCATGCGGTCATAGCACTCAGAATTAAGGGTAACGGTCTATTCTTCTTCATTTTCAGAGAAATCCGGGCTAATGACACCTTCAGACCCAAATACACACTACACAGTCAGTTTTCGTAGATGCATTGGCTTCTCCATAGTCGCTTGTGGATTTTTTGAGCCTCATGAACGGTAATTTCGTTTACTGGCGTATCCATAAATAAGCCTCATTGTTCAACAAAAATGTTGTACTTCTTTTTCCAGCAAAATGTGGCTACAGCAGAATCACCACATTTGTAAAAAGTTTCTATATTTTTAACGCACAATCTCTTGCACAAAAAATATTTT
Organism: Atherix ibis; assembly: GCA_958298945.1. NCBI lineage: Eukaryota > Metazoa > Arthropoda > Insecta > Diptera > Athericidae > Atherix > Atherix ibis. Next base: position 9,199,084 of record OY282609.1, read on the forward strand.
TAACGCACAAAATCTTCAATTTCAGACTAAAATAGTGGGTTATCATGAGACCATATCGCTCAGAAGTTTACAGTCACTTTTTTTTGTTGATACAATGGCTTTTTTCCACAGTTGCTTGTGGATTATCAAGCAATTCTGCTTTCTAACGTATCCACCGACCGAGAAATGAGCTTCATTATAACGACCATAATCTGCTCTTTAGCGCGAAACATGGTCAGGTCACTATCTTTTTATAACATGGTGTTTGGTTATTAAACGATCCATATTGTAAAATGGATGACATATATTTTTGACAGCTGTCAAATACATCCAGTACATCCTAAATGGAAAAATATACCCTCAAAAAACATATCAAAATTAAATATACCAAAAATTAAGTAATTTTATCCATAAATATATTCAGAAGTTTTATCTTTTTAAAATATTTCGAAATAGAATTTCTCCCATAAAAAAAATATCCGAAGAATATTAAAGAAATTTACGAAAATGTATTGCATATATTTTTAAGGAGATAGAGAAATATTTAAGGATATATACAATATATTAGAAAATATTCTATTACTTACCGATATCTTTCATATGATACTGGAATGGTTATGCCTGGATAGAAACGATCGCCATTACGATAAAAACGGACCCTTTTTGCTTTTCGTGTTGGTGTTCGACTACTCGATATACGTTTTTTTGTAACATTATTACAGCCTTTATTATTTAATCCTGTTATCTCCAAATCGGCCAGTTCCTTTTCAATTTCCGAATTGGAACTGGTCCGACTATTACTTCGACTAAGCGTGCTTTGTGTGTGATTACTAACTTCCATTCTGGAAAAATTTATCAAAACAAAACAAAAAATTACTTTTATTTTTTCATTATTTGCGTAAAGAAATAATTATTTTTAAATATATTTTGGAGACCATTGAATAAATTTCTTTATTAACAAAAAAAAACTAATAATATTAAATTTTTTTGTATTAAAATATATTTGCTGTTAAGCGGAAATTTTTTTTTACAGATTAATTAAAAGACTTTTAAGGGAAATTTTGATAGAATATACCTAAAAATTATGATGAAAAACGCTTCCAATTTAGTGTGTAATAAGACGGAATATTCTTAAGAAAGAAAAGGGAAATTCCTTATTCCCTAGCTAGAAGAAACTTACTTAAAAAGAGCTAAAAATATCATCTTACGACATTTGATTATTTTGGGAATTAGTTCCGACGATTATCTCTGCCGGTGTTTTGTATGCACATAGGTATAGGTAGAGTTGCTATTGATGATAATAATTATTTGGTCTAATTTCGACTAAAATAAACAATCATCTAAGATTCCACGGAATTTTTTTTTTCATGTATAGTTGAACATTAGTGAACGAAGAAATACCAAACCAGGTCACAAATTATTTCCATTGGTTTTGGTGAGTCCATAAAAAACCTTTCGAAATCATACGTTTTTGTTTTTTTTGGGACTAAATTATTTCTTGTCCAGTTCTAAACGTAATATGCAATATGATCCGATATGGTATGAAATGGGTGCGGTTACAGGCGACGTAAAAGGGGTGGAGTACGCGTATACAATCGCAATGAGGGATTTTGCACCTGAGACTATCTTGAAATGGAATGCCCACTTCTATAAATAAATTCTTCTATGTATGCCCGACTTGCCTGATTATTATTCAATTCGAATAATCGTCATCACATTCCAAATTGAGGTGTGTAGCCAATCTGTCTATCTATTCATAGTAGCAATTTTCTAGTTATTAGTGACTTTTTTTTTAAATATTATTTTTGAGATTTTGGATCCTTATTTCTAAAAATTAATTTTCTATTAAAGTAGATTTTTTTTATCTGAAACTATTTTTTTTTGCTAGATGTAGACTTTTTTCACCTGAAAAGAGGGTGGATTGTGCAATTTTTTTCTTAATTGAAATTTTTATTTTAAAACCTACTAAGAAAAATATCAACTTTAACAATTTTACATTAAAAATGACCAATTTTTTGAGGAATTTAACCAATTTGACAAAAACATTAATTAATTTAATCCAACAAAATATGTACGATAAGGGAACAAATTTTTTCTCAATTAGTTCATATAATAATAAAAAAATGCAATTCACACTGGGATTAATTTCAAATAATTACAAAGATTAATTGGATTATAATAAATTAAAACAATTTTTTTCTAATAAAGAAATATTCAATATGTGCTTCAAAAAGTAAAGTTAAAAAAAATACCAGGTGTATAAGCTTAAATTCGCTGTTTGGTCATAGATGGCGTGACTAAGCGTATTAAGCTACCATGGACACGCCGTACTTTTTTTAATGAGTTTGACATCTGTCAACATTAATCAGTGCACATTGTCAGCTATTTCGTACAACAACATACATTTTTACTTTGGTAATCATGTCTAGTTTTGTGCCAGCAAAAGAGCATATGCGGGAAGCTCTGCTTCTCTGCTTGAATTTGAAGAAATCGGTTGCCGAATCGCATCGAATGCTTATAGAGGCCTATGGTGACAGTGCTTTATCGGAAACAAGGTGCCGAGATTGGTTTTGTCGGTTCAAAGACTTGTGGGACAAGAAGCGGGAAAATCGTCCGAGGACCATCAATTGCAGGCTTTTTTGAACGAAGACGATACCAAATCGCAAAAAATGCTCGCGAAGCAATTGGATGTTGCTCAGCCAGCTATTTCCATGCGTCTGCGTGCCATGGGTAAGATTGAAAAGATCGGAAAATGGGTGCCGCATGAATTGCACGATAGGCAGATGGAGCGACGCCAAAACACATGCAAAATGTTGCTCGCCAGACAAAAAAGAAAGTATTCCTGCATCGGATTGTGACAGGCATGAAAAGTGGATATATTTCGAGAATCCTAAAAGCAAGAAATCGTGGGTTGATCCCGGCCAATCATCAACATCTTTCCCAAGACCAAATCGCTTCGGACGGAAGACGATGCTGTGCGTTTGGTGGGATCAGCAGAGTATCGTCTACTATGAGATGTTGAAACCTGGTGAAACTGTCAATTCCCACAGCTACCACCAACAACTGATCAAATTGCACCGTGCGCTGCGTGGAAAAAGGACGGATTATCAACAAAGACATGACGAGCTGATTTTCCTCCACGACAACGCACCATCGCACATGTCAAACATGATCCGAAACTACTTGGAGACACTCAACTGGGAGGTACTACCCCACCCCGCTTATTCACCAGACCTGGTCCCTTCCGACTACCACCTGTTTTCGTTGATGGGCCACGCGCTCGCTGAGCAGCGCTTCGCCTCTTACGAAAACGTGTGAAAATGGCTTGATGGATGGTTTGCCTCGAAAGAGAAGGTATCCACAAATTACTCAAGAGATGGTAAAAACATGTAGCTAGCGAGGGCAAGTACTTTGAATAAATATGTTTTTGCTTTCTATGAAAAAACATGTATTTTTTTGACCAAAAAATAGCGGATTTAAGCTTATACACCTGGTATATTCTAAATTTTGATTTCGATGACATTTTTATTTTATTATATTGTCAGGATTTTGCCATAATGCAAGATGGCAGAAGACTTTTTTAAACAGAATTTGATTGTTTCGAGTTAATTTTGCATATTTTAAGTACCTTTCGGGCTGTAATACGAATATTACTTGACGAATGTTGATGTTTTCATTTTTTTCTCACGATTTTGTGCGTGAACACGTTTTTTTCGTAGCCGTACAAGAAAAGATCAAATGGTAATTTCGAACTCCAAGTGACATCAAATATCGAAATTACGCGTTTTCGGGAACTATTCGCGCAGTAAAGCCAAATTTTTCCGTTTTGTATGGCTTGCAGCGCCATCTCTTAGTGAAACTATATATGGTCTAGATTAAAATTATCACGTTTAGACAAGAAATTATCGTTTATCATACGATCATAGCGCTTAGAATTGAGAAGCTCAATGGCTTCTCAACAATCAGTTGTGGATTTTCAGAGGCCCATATACGGCAATTTTCTTTAATTTTCTCGAAATTACGCGTCTCGGAAACTTTTTGCACAATAAACCCAAAATTTTTTGTGTTATGTGGCTTGTGGCTTTTTTTTTGTTAAAAACACATATTGTTCAGATAGAAATCTTCAACTTCAAGCGAAAAAAATGTTATTATAGTGCTCAGAATTGCCGTACAGCCCAATAAACGGCAATTTTGTTTATTTAGCTAATAACCGAGCGAAAAATAAACCTCCCCGCTGAACAACTTTTTTGTAAAAAGTTTTTAAAATTTTAACGCGTTGTTTAATGGTTCAGTGACTACTCATAGCATAAATGGCATACCTTAGAGAAAATAAAAGGCCAACTTAGAGCTGGCATATACATTTACACACACTTTACGAATCACAAAATGGATAACCCCGCAGATATAATTTCAGTTTGAAAATATTATCAACTTTGGACAAAAATACAGATTAGAGGGAAAAAAAACCAACGAAATCAAATTGACACGTGCTCGGAAAGCACCACACGCACACACAAAATCGTGTCCAAACTAATTGAGGTCAATTTGTGGAGGAAAAAAAACCCAAACCGAAAGGAAAATAATCCGTAATTGATAGAAAAAAAGGGGGAGAAAGCCGAAAGCACAAAAATCAAAATCCACTTGAATTGAAGAGTAAGCATGATTGGATGTGATGTAATGATGCATTCGAGTTCAATGAGTAAATTTCCTATCGATTCCATGCATGAAAAAAAATTCTATCGATTCCGAAAAAAATCCTCTACTACAAAAATTCAATAAGGAAGGCTCTTATACGTAATTTGCCATTAATACTACGAAAATTGTCTGCTCATATGAGTAAATATCGATATTTTTTATATGAAATCTTCGTACATAATTAAAAGTAAAGACTACTTAGATGTAGGGATCAATTTGTGCACTACTATCAATCGACTTCTTGGCAGTATGCACTCGTGTATTCGTACAAACGGAAATGGAAATCGACCTGTCTGTCGCAGAAACCATTATTTAATTAAACCTTCTGGATTTACCTACAATAATATCAACTGGTATAGCAAAAGTATTCCATCGTATAACGTTGAATATAAAAGTTTTCCATATTCGAATTTTACACCTCTTTGCCCTAACAAATCGGTATTCCCTATCCCAGCTATTTTAGCACAAATAATTGCAAAGCTAACAAAAAGAAGAAGCCGTACATGCTCAGGTACAGGTGTAATTTCCTCTTTAACAAACTTGTCAACTGTACACATAATTTTTCAACGTCAAAGTTTTAAAGCGAAATTGGCAAATGCCACTGATCCATAAGTTAATGAACCACGCTCTTCGAGGCTACCAATTTGATTAGTACTAACTATGGATGAATTTAAAACATTTTTTACCTAATTTAACTTCTAAATTAATTATAGGAAATTTATTTCACATTATTTAAAGTGTTTCGAAAATACGATATTTTTATTAATATTTAAAGTGCTTTCAAAAATACGATATAAATAAATGGAATCGTTTTCGGCTAGTACTCAAAAATTTCTCGCTCTTGTAATTATTACTTAAAAGTGGCGAAAATAATTTGTTCTTTCTTATTTATTATTAAAATTTATTATTATAAATCTAAGCAAATACTTTTCAGTTAAGAAATTTTCAACTCGAATACTTTCGATACGAACAGTAGTGGTGCTGTAAGAATTCAGAGTGCAGATAGATATTGCTTTTAAGTGGGTACACAAAGAGTGTGAGTGAGACAATATTTATAAAAGTAGCACATGCTGTCGCTCTTATTTCTTTTATATTTAATACACTAACGTGAGAGGAATATTTTATGTTAGTTAAAAACTGACAGACATGAGAGGAATAAAGCCCACTTCACACGATGCTATTTTTGTACTTATTTTCTTACAATATTCGCTACTACTTTCCAGGCTGGCTACTGCGCTAGATTTTCTGATGGTTTTTATGCTTTTTTTAAAGTTGGATTTCTAGCTGTGAACAACTGACACATTTTTTTGTACGTACATTTGTTGTTTTTTTTTGGTTATAGTAAAGTGAAAATTGTTGAAAGACAAAGTGTAGACTTTAATCCACTAAACCCCGCCTTACTTGGTCATATTTCGATATATCCGCACGAATCCGCCATCAGGCATTACTTCATGGGGCAGGGATTGATTGAAATTACTACTTTGGTGAATTATATTTACCGTTTTCGTTCACGCTAATCCAGACTCAGTGTTTTTAGGATTGTTGTCGCAAGAATTTCGACAGCTTCCCAAGCCGTCCTTGAGTTCAATGTCTGAGCCACGAAATTCTTCGGTGTTAGGTTTCCGCCAGCGTACTTATGTGCCTCTTCTCTTTCCGCATTGAATCGGGTGCAGTTAAAGAACACGTACTCCATGCTGTCCACCATCCCATCACAAGCAGGGCACATTGGGCTTGAATCAAATTTAAAGCGGTATTGCTAAGCCCGGAAACATCAGTATCCCGTCGAATATAGGGATAGGCAGTAGCCAACATCATCATGTCCTCGGTCTACCCACGGATCCACCACCGATGTGAGTTCCTGAGTCCATATGCCATCGGGGGCATTATCCCAACGATTTTACCATTTCGTTTTGGACTCATTTCCTTCCTCCGTACGAGCATCCGATCGCGCCACACTCACCTTTCCGGCGGTATATCCTCTGCCGCTAAACTGCCAATGAGTCCATCTGCTATCGAGACACTGTGAGTCCATCTTCCATCGAGGGTCTTATCCCAACGATTTTGCCATTCCCTCTTGTACTCATTTTTTTCCTCCGTACGCGCCTCGAATCGCGTCACAGCGTCACGCCGACTACTCCGGCACTACAGCCTCTCTGCCAATGAGTCTATCGAACATCGGGAGACGGTGAGTCCATCTGCCATCGGGGGCATTATCTCAACGATTTTGCCACCTCCTCCTGGAATCATTTCCTTCCTGCGTACGATCCTCGGATCGAGCCAAGGCGTCACACTGACCTCTCCGATGGTACAGCCTCTGCCGCTCATCTACCATCGGGGGCCTTATCCCAACGATTTTGCCATTCCCTCTTGGACTCATTTTTTTCCTCCGTACTCGCCTCGAATCGCGTCACAGCGTCACACCGACAACTCCGGCACTACAGCCTCTCTGCCAATGAGTCTATCGAACATCGGGAGACGGTGAGTCCATCTGCCATCGGGGGCATTATCTCAACGATTTTGCCACCTCCTCTTGGAATCATTTCCTTCCTGCGTACGATCCTCGGATCGAGCCAAGGCGTCACACTGACCTCTCCGATGGTACAGCCTCTGCCGCTCATCTGCCATCGGGGGTTTTATCCCAACGAGTTTGCCATTCCCTCTTGGACTCATTTTTTTCCTCCGTACGCGCCTCGAATCGCGTCACAGCGTCACACCGACCTCTCCGGCACTACAGCCACACCGTCTCCCGATGTTCGCCTATCTGCCAATGAGTCTATCCAACATCGGGAGACGGTGAGTCCATCTGCTATCGGGGTCATTATCTCAACTATTTTGCCACCTCCTCTTGGACTCATTTCGTTCCTCCGTACGAGCCTCGGATCGCGTCAAAGTGTCACACCGACCACTTCGAATGTACAGCCTCTGCCACTTATTTGCCAATATTTCGATAGATATCATTCCAGCCACAACACAAATGGCCTCATATGATACTGTTCGAAATGCGCAGACCACCCTCAATGCGCTCCTACTGTAAACTGAGACAACTCCACGTATGTACGTTTCTCTATTCAACGCATCCGCCCAAATTGGGACATCACCAAATCTCGAAATTACGCGTCTGGGAAACTTTTTGCCCAACAGAGTAAAAATTTGTCATGTTGTGTGGCTTGTGGCGTCGTCTTGTTAAAAGCGCATACGGATTTTTTTCAGATAACCGCATTAAGACCAATATTCACACCAGGCAGTTACTTGTCACGGATACAATGGCTTCTTAACAGTCACTTGTGGCATTTCAGAGCCGCATATACGGCAAATTAGCTTATCGGCGTATCCACCGAGTGAGAAATGAGCCTCATCAAGTTTACACGAAACGTGGCTACCGCAGAATAACCAATTTTTTTAGACGGTTTTTACAATTTAAATAGTCTTTAAAATGACAAACCCTAAGCTGAACATGTATTAACTTGGATGGCATATATCTTTGACAACTGTCAAATGACAGAACCACACTTTCAGAAATACAAAATGGATAACCCGTTATCTCAATGGGTTTGGGTGGTCTTCACAAAATTGTTTGTATAATTTTTCTACACGTTAAAGTGTGCTCCACCATTCTACTCCTAATAATTAAAATTCATTCGTAAATAAAATTCTACACTCAATGTTTATGTTCTGTCCTAACAGTAATAGTGTATGTATGTGTATGTGGGGGTACTCGTATATTGTTATTCTATTGTGAGTTAAAAATTTGTTTCTTAAAAGTGAGCATCGTTAAGAAATGAAATTTGATGCGAATATAAACACACAAAATGAAATATGAATCAAAGATTGGTAACTTCATGAGGGTTCCAGTTTCGATACAATATGTATTTTGACGATAAAATGGAGAACATGCCCTCCGTAGTCATTTGAGATCAAAAATGGTAAAGTTAAAGTACGAATTTATTTATTTGGAGAAAAGAATATTCAGCCATGAATCGACAGAAAAGAAAACAAATATTCAGGGATGAATTACTTGCTTTGTGGCCAAGTGTTTGTGGGGCATAAAAAGATCGTTTCTTATATAAAAAAAAACATTCCAAATCCAACGTTTGTTTGCTAGGTGCAAATACGTGTGTACATGTAAATTGAATACGAAAATTTGATACGAAATTGTTAAAAGTATTGTTTGCGTTTAGCACTTGAAGATGAGTAATCAACTTGATATCGTACACCAACATAAATCGTCGATATTGTATTTTTGTATTTTCATATCGATAGTATTATATAAAATTAGTAAGAAATGGTAAAAAAATATCGTAGAAATAAATACACACTGTCGGTGAAATAAGCAATTTTGCTTTTTCAACAAACCATTACCAATTGGATTGTAATTTGAAATGACAAAAAAAATTAGTGTATTAATTTACATTTTCTACTTAACACACACATGATATTTCTTCGAAGGTAATTGTACTTTGATAGATTATCAAAGTACAATTGAATATAAAAAGAAAAATGTGCATTGCCGTTGAAAAGTTTGATGAAAATAAATGCCTTGATAATTGAATAGCAAAAATAATAAGAAAATCAAGAATTTCAAGTAAATTAAGGACACTGAAATTTAATGATTATCGAAATTCCAACTTCGGTGCTTCTTCTCTTAAAATTTTATTGATTTTCCATTTTTTTGTTTGTTTGTAAAGATTAATCCATTTCGTGGTACAGAGAGAACAGCCCTGTCATTTGACAGCTGACAAACATACCAGGTGTATAAGCTTAAATCCCCTATTTGGTCATAGATGGCGTGAGTGAGCGTATTAAGCTTCCATGGGCACGCTATACTTTTTTTATGAGTTTCACATCTGTCAACATTAATAAGTGCACATTGTCAGCAATTTCGTACAAAAACATATATTTTTCCTTTGGTAATCATGTCTAGTTTTGTGCCAGAATAAAAGCATATGCGAGAAGGTCTGCTTTTCTGCTTCAATTTGAAGAAATCGTCTACCGAATCGCATCGAATACTTATGGAGGCCTATGGTGACAGTGGTTTATCGCAAACAACGTGCCGTTCAAAAGATGCCAATTTTGATTTGTGGGACAAGAAGCGTGAAAATCGGCATAGGAAGGTTAAGGTCCATCAACTTCGGCTGATTATTCGGTTTTCGAAAGCAGTGCCCAAAAGTTGGATTGTTACGTTGGCTGTGTGGCAAGGGGCCCCGTCCTGTTGAAACCAAATGTTTTCCATGCCATTCTCTTCAACTTTTGGAATTAAAAATTCGTTGAGCATGCCACGATAGCGCTCACCATTGACCGTAACGGCGGCTCCTTCATCGTTTTTGAAGAAAAACGGGCCAATAATGCCTCCAGTCCCAAATCCGCACCAAACCGTGACTCGTTGTGGATGCATCGGCTTTTCCATGGTGACGTATGGATTTTCTGAGCCCCAGATCCGACAATTTTGTTTGTTGACATACCCTCCGAGTTGGAAATGGGCCTCATCCGAAAAGATGATTTTTCGGTAAAAATGCTCATCTTCAGCCAATTGATCTTGAGCCCATTGGGCAAATCGAAAACGAATCGGATGGTCATGCGGCTTTAGTTGTTGGACAAATTGAACTTTGTAAGCTTTCATACCGAGGTCTCTGTGCAAAATTCTCAACAGAGAACTGCGAGAAATGTTCAATTCCTGAGCACGATGACGAGTTGATGTTGATGGATGATCACGGACATTTTCAGCAACAGCGGCAATATTCTCGGTCGTACTTAATGTAAGCGGGAACGAGTTTCTTTGGCAACCAACAAACCAGTTTCGCGAACTCGCTTCACGAATTTGCCCACAAGTTGACGTGATGGCATTCGATCTTTGCTCATTTTTTTTTTAATTTCTCACAGTTTGGGTATTTCCCAGTTTTCTTCAAGCGTATGGATTACCATTTCGTAAAATTCAGACTTTCAACTAACAATCTGTCAAGTCGTGATGACATTTAACACCCAAGTACTTCAAATAAATAGTGGTTCAAAATGCAACCGCTAGATGGAGCACCCTATATTTTGGCGGTGTTAAAATTGCAAAGAAAAGGTACAAAAATTGATTCTGTCTAAGCCATAAAGCAAAATTGCCATATATGAGGCTCCGAAAACCCACAAGTGACTGTGGAGAAGTCATTAGAACTACGAAAAGTAACTATTTGGTATGCAGTTAAGTCTGAAAGTGTCATAGGTCCATATTTCTTTGAAAATTAAGGATAACCGATTTTAAACTAAACTATATGTGGTTTCTATAAAACGGTAACAGAAGCCACACAAAACAAGACAACTTTTTGACTTTATTGTCTTAAAATTTCCCAAAATGAGTAATTGCGAGATTGGGTTATGTAAATTGGTCTCCAACATTGCAATAGACTTGTTTTTGTGTAACTACGTTAAAAATCCTCAACTTTTAGAACTTTTACATACGGTCAAATAATTAGTGGCCGAAATGTGTGAAAAACTCATTAAAAAATTACCCCAAAAGGACGAGTCTTGCAAAACGTCTCATGCAGGCCATTTGAATGATATTATATTTTTCTGAAAAATGGCATTGTTAAAGCAAATAAAATACTATAAAAAATATGAATTCAAATTTTCGAAGCACAAATTGAATAATCTTTTAAGTAAACTTTCCAATTTGACTGTAAATATACTTTTTTAATTTGGTTCGTTTGAGGTTTATTTGCAAAAACTATGAAAACTTTTTATATTTTTATGTTCAACAATATTATTTGACTAGGCAAAACTTCAATGCCGGTTCTCTCAGACACAACAGGAGAATGCTTATGCTTAAGTTTTTTATATACTTCCAAAAGCACATTCCGATGATGAATTAGTCCTACCTGATGGTATGCTGAGGCTTGTTGGCCAATCTCTAATCGACCTTCGGCTTTTTGTTGTTCAGGTCATAGATTTGTGGTATTAAATTCAAATGGTGGGATGAAATTTTAAACAGTGCATACCTTAGCCTAAACAATTCTGACCAGAGGTTCACGTGCATGAACATGAGTATTCCGATTCGTAAAAATATCTACTAAATTGTGTTATCGAAAAACGGACGGGAAGGCCAAATAACTCTGCTATACGAATATACTATAACTTTCCATTTACGGAATGTATTTAATTTCTTTCTTTTTCAATTGGTGATGGTAAGTAGTTTTTGGTCTGCCCCGTTGTCTACGACAATTCACTCTTTATTTTTATTTTCTGCCACATTCGAATTCACAAACAGTTTGGATAATATTTCCACCTCAAATTCTCCAATTTGGTCTTCAATAATAGTCGGTCACGTTGGCAAAGCGACTCTGTTGTACATTGACCACGATTTAACCAGAGATGGTAATCCGTTCAGTATGTTCTTGATTAAACAGAAACTCCTATACTTTGGCATAAAGTTCGATTTAAATCGGAATCGCGTGGTCATGCTTGTCCGCGAATATGAGTACATAAGACTCATCAAAATCGGACACGAAGAATTACTATTAACAAGATCACAATAGATCGCGATAATCAAAAAATCTCCCATCAAAAAGAAGAATTATTGTTGTTTTTTTTATTTTATTTTATTCATATTTTAATTTTGAAATTACCATAAAAGATTGAGTACAGAAAATATTTTAGTGATTGAATGTGGGCGATGACTAAAATCCATTTTGAAGAAGTGTTTTCCTTATTTAAATTTTATACTATAAAATTGGGTTATCCAATTTGGAGCGTCAGTAAGTAAAGTTGAATAAAACCACATTAAAAATTCTGGTTTTGATAAAATTTTAATTTTAGTATTTTGCTTAGAACTTGCCATTGCATATAGAATATAAGATAATTCAAATGGCCTCCACGAGACGTTTTGCAAGAGTCGTTTGAGGTAATTTTTGATGACTTTTTTTCGTTGACGGCCATTACTTGACGGATGTTCGTTTGTAAAAGGTCTAAAATTTGTGAATTTTTGGTGTTCCAGAAGACTTTATTTTTTTGAATATTCCGCAATATTTCGTGAATATTCCGGAATAGTCATTTTTGAATACTTTCTGGAATATTTCCGCATGTAATTCAGCTGAAAGTTAACGGATCTTGGTTTTAAATGCCCTAAAAATGTTTTGCATAACCCTTCGAGAAAAAATCAAAAGGCGTCAAATCGGCAGATCTTGACAATTGACATATGTATCCATCATCAATCTCGGAATGACGCATCTTGGGAAATTTTCGCGCAATAAAGCCAAAATTTGTCCTGTTCTATAACATATGTTTTCGATTAAAATCTTCAAGTTTAGACAAAAAAAAATTAATAATCATACGGCCATAGCACTCAGAACTGGCATAACGGTACTCATAATTTTCAAAGAAATTACTGCCCAATACCACCTTCAGACCATAATGCACACCTAGTGCGTGGCTTGTTCACAGGCTTTTTATGTTTTCAGAGCCCTATTATATATTACATTTTTGCGTGTTGACGTATCCACCGAGCAAAAAATAAGCGTATCGCTGAAGAATATATACGAGGTTTGTTCAAAAAGTATCGCGAACTTTGTTTTTTCAAAAATTATTTATTTATTCATGAATATCTATTTTGTCCTCTTCAAAGTAATCCCCACCAGATATTATACACTTGTGCCAACGTTTTTTTCCAATCCTCAAAGCACTTCAAAAAAACATTTTTTGTGATCTTGTTCAGCTTCTCCTTCGATGCCGTCTTTATCTCCTCAACCGTAGCATAGCGTCGTCCTTTCATGGGGCTCTTCAGTTTCGGGAACTTTTTTCAGTTTTTTCTATTCTTCCACAAATCCGAGCATTTCTGGCGGATTTCTTCGCGCAACTTGCGCATAACTTGCCGGTAATATTCCTTATTGACCGTTCTAACCTGTGACAAGAACTCATGATGCACCACGCTCCTGCAATCGAAGAAAACTTTAAGCAGAACCTTCACATTCGACCGAACTTGGCCCGCTTTTTTTTGGTCTTGGCTCGTGCGGCAGCTTCCATTGCGATGATTGAGCTTTGGTTTCCACGTCATAACCATAAACCAGTTATGACCCTCTGGAGCAACCATGATTCGTCACCAGTTATGACTCTCTGCAGCAAATTTGGGTCGTCGCGGACAAAGTCCAACAGCTCCTTATCAATGTTAATGCGATGCTGTTTTTGGTCGAAATTGAGCAAATTTGGTACGAATTTTGCGGGGACCCGTCTCACGCCAAATCATTGATAAAAATCGAATGGCACGACCCAATCGATATGTTTAAGCCCTCAGCAACTTCTCTAACGATGATTCGACGATTGGCCAATGCTATTTTCTTCACTTCATCAATGTTTTCGTTTGTTGTTGACGTACTCGGGCGTCCGGCATATTTTTGATTGTTCACATCTTCTCGGCCCTCTGAGATCATTTTGTACCATCGATAAACGTCCGGTCCAAGGTAGCTTCACCATATGCCACAGTCAACATGCGAAATGCGTCCGCGCAATTAATTTTGTTTTTCACACAAAATTTGATACAGATTCTTTGCTCAATTTTTTGGAATGGGCAAAAATCGAAGACGAGCCAAAACACGTGCAAGCAAAGCATCTGTCAAAAATTAACTGAACATTCAAAATGGCTGAACTTGTCGGTATAAGTGAGAGACATGAGTAAAAAAACTCGAAAATCGAATATACGTAAACTGCGGAAATTCAAAATTCGCGATACCTTTTGAACAGACCTCGGAGATCGAAATATGGCTATAGCAAAACTACCCCAATTAAAAAAAAATTACAATTTTAACGCATGGTTTAGTGTTTAAACAATGCAAATAAAAAATGGCAAACCTAATACTTGGTTGTCATGCATGTTTGACAGCTGTCAAATGACAAGTTTGCTCTTTCCGAGCATTTAACAAACAAACAAAATATTACAAATATGAAAAATCTATAAAACGTAGAGAAAAAGTACTGAAAAATTATTGGGAGCTAAAAGTAGTCGGAATATTTTTTTTAAATCATAAAATTTATGGTATTTAATTTACCTGAATTCAACGTATAAATTTGACAACTGTCAATTATTTTTTTTTTTTAAGAAAATGGATTTTGGCAATCGTATAAATTTCCGAGTTACGAAATGGATAGCCCTATATTTTTTTATGTGGAACAAAATAAATCTCAATCGAATTTTCAAAACCAATTTTTTTTAAATGATTTTATAAATAAAACACGCAAATTTTGTCCAAAAAATGATGAGACAGGAATTGTTCAATTCAATATTGAAAAAGATAAAAATCGTTAAAAAATTACAAATCAAAATTAAAAAACCATTCACAATTAAAAGAAATTTCAAAAATTTATCGACTAAAAATTATTATTTCGAATCTAGGGAAGAGGGGGGGAGGGGGTGTATGTGTGGTAATATCGCCTTTTATCTTATATACAGATGATGTTTATCTTACGTATGTGTAGATGATTGGGGACAAATAAAAAATATACAACTAAATCTTCTATTTGTTGACATATAAATTAATATATTCAAATTTTTAAAAAATCGTGTAAAATTATTTAAAAAGAAAAAATAGCAAACAAATAAATTTTATTCGAATTTTTTTTAACTTCTTTCGATAACTTTCATAATCAATTCGAACTTAGATGTAAAAAATATGTTCGCTTTGTATTCTGAAATTAGAAAAGAATTTTTATCAAATTTTTTTATGATTTGGTATATATTTTTCTGATTTTCTAATAATTTTTCAACATTTTACCTTATCGATCGATAGTAGAACCGTCTTTCTTTAAGAAAAGAGCTTTTTTCCAATTAATTTTTTTTACACTTTATTGTGTCTGAACTAAATTTCCATTCAAAAACAACGTAAATACCGTAAGAAAATAGTAAATAAACAAATACATAAAAATACACAAGTTCTCATTTCCTATTCAAAAATTGATGTTAATGAAAATATTTGCTGTTTGGAAAAAAATCGAATACATCTAACATAAAATAATTGCGAATTGTCACAAAAATAATGATTGTGAATTGAAATTTTTCTGCAAATGAAATTTTCAAATTAACCCGAAATGATGATTCTCAATTGACTGACATCCTATTTGTTGTTGCCCCATTTTTTGTTGGTTGTTAAAATTTTCATATAGAATTCCTATTTAATGACAGCTAAAGGTATTTTTTTTTTAAATATCAAATTAATTTTAAATTGTATACGAATTTTTAATGTTTATTTGTTGTCAATTATCTTCTGATTCCTCCTCTTTTAATTACAGTCAATTTGCGTGGTTGACAATCAATCGGACATTCTCGGTCAAGGGCAAATACAACCATAAACTGACTACTGAAGGTAAATGACCACCATTTACCGCCCAGCTACTTTAAATTCAAACCATATGTATGCGCACATACGTGTTTGTGCATATATCGACGAGTATCCGTAATAATACGTACGCATATGTATTCAAATCCGATAATGATTAAGAAGAGCCGGTTATGGAATAATCCTCTGGCGTGAATACCGGAAGAGTTTAATCAAAAATGGCACGGCTAAATAACAGATTTGATTAGAGTAAAAGAGATCGAAACAAAACGAAAATGAGCGCAAAGTGTTATTTTCATTTTTTCACACTCTCTTTAATTTTCTCTTGTTTTTGAACTAAATTCAAATCAATAAAAATACCAAAAAATGAAAAATAAAACTAAAATGGAAATAATGTAGGTGAGAAGGTAAATTTTAAGAAATCATAAAATAAAAATAAACAAATTGCAAAGACAATATTTACAGTAAAATGTTTATGGTAAAATAGCAATGAAATTCACAGAGAAAAAGAGAGAGAATGGGAGAGATACCATATAACGTTGAGAGCACTTTGAAGGTGAAGCTAAAAGGAGGTAAAGAGTACTCACTGATTGACTGATTGACCATTGGACTCCGTTGGTTATTTTCGTGAACTCTTGGCTGGCGGTCATTTCTTATTGAATCATTGTTCGTCGTCACATCCACGCGAATTTTGATGATTCATACACTCAGTCAGTCGATGGTGGATTTTTGTCTTAGGAAGTAGACGATATTTATTAGATTAGATTATAGTGCTATGCTACAAGGATAGTAAAAGCCATAAAAAAACACGCGAATTTTTCCACAATACGAGTATAATCTTGTAAAAATACACTTGCATGCGGTGGCGGATGTCTGATGACTACTAAAAAAAGAGGAACAAAAATCTCACTCGACTTTTTATAGTAAACATTATTCGTAGTAGACTATATTTTGCCACTGAAAAAGGCGGCACGGCACTTTTGTTTGAATTTATTTTTAATTATTTTTCTAGGTTCATTTTTTGGCTCTTAATTGTATATTTGCAAAAGTATTTTTTGTTCTCTAAAATCTTTGCGAAATAAATTGTTTACCAACAAAAGTTGTATAAAATTTAAAATAGTTCATATTCGATAGGATATAAATTCTACAATATAATTTTCTTTACCTATTTTTGGCTTTGCTTAAGTCGAAAAATTCCAATTTCTAAAATTTGTAATTTTTTGGAGCATTTACTTAAAAATACTTCTATTTTTCTATGTAATTAATTATTTTGATAATTTCGATAAAATAACATTTGTAAAAAATTCTGGTTGGTAATAAATGTAGGATAAGATTTATCTATTCCCTTACTTTATGTGTCAGAAGGCCAGTAGCAAGGCATTCTACTAATCAGAATGCCGATTAACCGCTGTATTCATTTTTTTCCAGTGGACTCAAAACTTATTAAAACTATTGAAAACCCTATCTTTATACAGGATGGACCATTTAGAAGTTCCATTTTAAAAAGTCTATGTTTTTCAAATTTCCGGTTTTATTAAAAGGATTGAACCTTGAAATTTACGAATGAAACACAACATCATTTAAATGACTGTCACGGCTGGCGTTACAGTACCCCATTCGCTCGACCCAATTTTTCAGTACATTTTCGATTGTCCGGACCTGTATCTCTTCAATGGCAACTTTGATTTCCTGTTTCAAGGCCTCAATTGTCTTTGGATGGCTTGCGTAACATTTATCCTTAACAGCTCCCCACAGAAAATAATCCAACGGGCTCAAATCACAGCTCCGAGGCGGCCAATTGACATCAGAATTTTGGCTGATTATTCGGTTTTCGAAAGCAGTGCCCAAAAGTTGGATTGTTACGTTGGCTGTATGGCAAGGGGCCCCGTCCTGTTGAAACCAAATGTTTTCCATGCCATTCTCTTCAACTTTTGGAAACAAAAATTCGTTGAGCATGCCACGATAGCGCTCACCATTGTTCGTAACGGCGGCTCCTTGATCGTTTTCGAAGAAAAACTGGCCAATGATGCTTCCAGTCCAAAACCCGCACCAAACCGTGACTCGTTGTGGATGCAGCGGCTTTTCCATGGTGACGTATGGATTTTCTGAGCCCCAGATGCGACAATTTTGTTTGTTGACATATCCACCGAGGTGGAAATGGGCCTCATCCGAAAAGATGATTTTTCGGTAAAAATGCTCATCTTCGGCCAATTGATCTTGAGCCCATTGGGCAAACCGAAAACGCATCGGATGGTCATGCGGCTTTAGTTGTTGGACTAATTGAACTTTGTAAGCTTTCATACCGAGGTCTTTGTGCAAAATTCTCAACAGAGAAGTGCGAGAAATGTTCAATTCCTGAGAACGGTGACTAGTTGATGTTGATGGATAATCACTGACATTTTTAGCAACGGTCTTAGAGCGGGACCGAGTTGCTTTGGCAACCAACAAACCAGTTTCGCGAACTCACTTCACGAATTTGCCGACAAATTCACGTGATGGCATTCGATCTTTACTCATTTTTTTAAATTTCTCACAGTTTGGGTTGAAGACTCACTACTTTGGAGGTGAGTTCTCAATATTTCCCATTTTTCTTCAAGCGTATGAATTACCATTTCGCAAAATTCAGACTTTCAACTAACAATCTATCAATTCAAATAAATAGTAGTTCAAAATGGAACCGCTAAATGGACCACCCTATACATCAATTAACGAATGAAAAAAATTCCACTTTTTTTTTATTATTGTCAATATCATCCACAGTCACCTTAATTTACCTTCCATAGTTTTGCCACTTTCTATACACCAAAAAGAATTTCTTTTGCATATGAAACAAAGAGAAAAACTATGTACAAAGACCAAATCGTTTGTAGCATAGAAATTCTGCTTAGAAAAAGTACATTAATGACACATACATGCGATATAGAGAAGTCAGAGAGATATATAAAAAAAGAGAGTGAGCGAGATTTACCGCAACAAAAATGATATAATATTTTTTTCTACTCTCCAAATCGTTAGCATTACAATTCCATCATCAATGGAACGAGATAATTATTCATAAAAACTCAAAGTAAACCGTACACTATTTTGTACATGTACTCGTATATGTGTGTACGTTTTGCTCTTAATTAATTTAGCGATTAAGAAAACCGAATAATTAGTTAATTAACCAAAAAAAAAAAGAAAAAAGAAAACGATTAATACAATAATAGTAACAGCAATAATAAAAATAATAATAACAATAAATAACAATTGTGGCAAAAGAGAAAGTTTGATCAAACAGAAATTACTATGTACAGTTAAAGATTGGTTAAACTTTCAAAAAGTTTCTACAATACAAAAAAATCAGACCTCAATTTTACGAATTAACTAATAATTTTCAGATATTTTGAATAATTACTTTTGATACTCTTCCAACAGCATTACTTACAGTATTTTATGTGAGAGATAATTGAGTGAAAAGTATTTATTGATGCAAAAATTCACTTCTAATCGAATAAGACGTATTTTATTGTCACATTCCATGTCACTTGCTTTAGTCATTGCTGCATTCGGTTAGAACGGTAGAAAACGTTTCGACCCAATAACTAGTATTTTCCTCCTCACTGCAACCGTATCGAATTTCAAGACCCAATGAAGTGCTAACTGCACCATATTTTTTTTTTTTGCTAATTCCATCTACCATATCAGTTATAAATAAATTCACTATAAAAAATTATTCTATTTGATCTCTCCAAGGTAAATATTGTATAATATCGTATATAATAGAAATATGAATAAAACGGTGCTAATTTGAAATAGTATACTATGAATATTATGAAATTGAAGCGTATAAACCTTATATAAACAATACGCAGTAATTTACTACAATATATTTATTTTTTTGCATTTAGATTCTCTGTTCTGTATATTAAGTCTGATTGAACAAACGTTCTTATAGAAAAATGGGACCGAAATTAAAGTTAAATAACATTATTTTATTATATTGGTTGGTCCTTGTCATTATCCATTAAATGTAACATAATTTAAATATCAATTACGAAACTTTTATTATGACTCGATCCTTTTCAGATAATTTTTTTAATGAATTTTTCACACATATCTGACTGTAATTGAAGACACCCCTGCAAAAAGGAGGCAGCTCCATTTTTGGCGATTTTTTTTTCTCCAGTGGATATAAAGTATTCCAAAGCTGCTCTATCAATCAGTGGAAAAACGAGGCAGCTCCGTTAATTCACTGCGTAAATATAAAGGATATGTAGATGCCCCCTTATTGAATGATAAATGCTTGCAATAGTTTACAATTTCATATCAATGTGAAAAAGGATCTTGTAACTGAAAAAGAGGTGCACGAGAAAAAAGCAAAATATTTCTATACAAAAATGAAAGAAGACACCGCAAAAATTTCAGAGAACAAGGATGAGATGGAGCTGTAAGCTTTCGATTTCCAACAAAATATGCTTCTCCCACATGTAACTAGTGGTGACGTTTTCTTTAAACGGCAACTGTGGGAATATAACTTTTGCATTTTTGCGGCTAGTTCTAGGAAATCGTACTTTTTCATGTACGATGAAACCATAGCCAAGAAAGGTGCTAATGATGTAGTAAGCTTTTTACACTATTTTCTTGAGAACTTTATAGCACCAAAAGTCAGAAAAATATATCTTTATTCCGATAAACGCAAGTCTTGGCTCAGTACCTTTATACACTTCTTGCAAATACTAACAGATTTTCTGAAATAATACCCAGATTTCCAGAACCGGGGCACAGTTTTCTTCCTTGCGACAGGAGCTGTGGATTAATCGAAAAAGAGAAAAGGAAACGGGAAAGGATCTATTTGCCAGAAGAATGGGTTCAACTGGTTAAAAATATATGCCGCAAATTTATAGTAGTTCCAGTTTCCTAAGATATGATTTTAGATTTCACTGGTCATTTTAAAGGGGCTTTCAAAACAACCGTTTCAAACAAAAGGAAACAAAAATTTGGGATATCTTTCTACCGTGTCATGGCGTATACAGCAAAAGGCGTATAATGCAGCAGTGTTGCCTCTGCCTTGCTAGAAGACTTGTTT